>CM034154.1:253306481-253733689 GCA_019776745.2 Taxus chinensis
ATTTATAGTAGGGCTTCAGCCTACTCCCATTGAAGTGTCCAGGTAATTTTGTTCCATCCAACGCTTGTAACTGGCACACGCCTGAATCAAGGATGTATGAAATTACATAAGGACCCAACCAATGCACCTTCAATTTTCCAGGATGGCGTAGGAATTTTGAATCATATAGCAATACCATCTATCCAACCTCAAACTGTTTGTTTTTAATGTGGCGGTCATGCCATGCCTTTTGCTTAGCTTTTTCAGTTGTTTGGCTCCATCTTGCTAGTGAGTGCCTTTCATCCAACTTTATCAATTCATCAATTCTTTCTTCCAGTGCTTGTTCATCATCCAACCCTCCTGCGCGTGCTATACGCAGAGATGGTAACATGAATTCAACTGGAAAAATAGCCTCCGCACCGAACACCAGTTGAAATGGTGTGGCCTTGTTCAACCTTTTATACATTGTTCTGTATGCCCAAAGGACTGTTGACACCTTGTCATCCCAATCTTGCCTACCCACGTCACATATCTTAGTCAATGTGTGACTAAGGATTTTGTTGAATGCCTCTACAGTCCCATTTTCCTGAGGGTGATAAGGGGTAGTCTTGTGATGGGCTACCATGAATTCTGCCAATAGAATCCTGATTGTTTCATTTAAGAAGTGAGTGCCCCTATCACTTGTTAAACTTAATGGGCACCCATACCTGCTGATAATGTTCTCCCACAAAAATCTAGCAGTCGTGGCTGTAGTGCAATCCTTAGTGGGTGCGGCCTCTGCCCACCTTGTCAGATAATCAGTACAGGTAATGATATACCGTGAGTTAGTCCTTCGTGCAGTTGGTGAGATTGGTCCGACAAAATCTATTTCCCACTTTTCAAAAGGTTTTGCACTGGCGATGGGGCGCAAGGGCATCTCGTCCCTTTTTCCAAGTTTTCTGAGGCACTGGCAGTGGTCACAGGCCTTACAAAACTCAATACAATCCTAGTGAATCATCTCCCACCATAGTCCAGTGACTAGGATCTTACACATGGTTGCATTCCCTGCATAGTGTCCTCTAGCAATCCCACCATGGGCTTCTTCTATTATAGCTACATGTTCATGTTCTAATACGCACTGGTATAAAACCTCATTGTGGCCCATCTTATACAAATCCCCATTGATCAACATGAAGGGTGTGGCACATATGGCTAACCTTTTCCTTTCTATAGCATTCATCCCTTCAGGTGCCACACCTTCTTTGAGAAAAAAAACAATGTCTTCTAGTTTTGAGGGTGCGTGCCGTAACCTGAATAGTTGTGCGTCTGACATGGATTCCTCGATACTCTATGCATCCTCTCCCAAATCAATCCTTGATAAATGATCTGGCCCACAATTGTTCTTTCCCAGTTTTACCACCACTTTGAATTCAAATTCCTGAAATAAAAGTACCCAATGACATATGCGCCCTTGCAACACTACTTTGTTTACTAGATACTTCAAGGCCATATGGTCAGTGTAGAATATGAAGGGAGTTGCCAGTAGATATTGTCTGAATTTGTGGAGCACGTAGATCATTGACAATGCCTCGCACTCGGTCATTGTATAATTCTGTTCTGCTGGTGTCAACTTTCTACTTGCAAAACACAAGGGATGATCAACAATCCCCTCTCCTGGTTGAGCAAGAATGGCTCCCATTGTTGTACCAGAGGCATCCACGTGGACATGGAAAGGTTTATCCTAGGATGGGAATCATAGAATCCATGCGGTGATAAGCCTTTCTTTTAGAGTGTCAAATTCCCTCTGCTATACCTCTCCCCACTGAAAGGCACTCTTATGTCTAAGCAATATCTCTAAAGGCACGGCAATCTTGGCATATCCCTTAATGAACTTTCTATAGTACCCAGTGTGTCTAAGAAATCCGTGCATGGTGCTTTGGCTGGTAGGCTCCCCTAACCCCACAATAACTACAACCTTCGTGGGATCCACCAGTAAGCCCTCTTTACATATGATATGCCCCAACAACGTTCCAAAAGGAGTTGCAAAGATACATTTCTTGATGTTGAGGGAGATCCTCAACTACCGACATCTTTCAAACATCAACCTCAAGTTATCACAATGGTCCCTTACCAATCCATACACTGTCCAATCATCCAAATATACCTAAAGGAACTTGTGGATGAAGTCCTTAAATGCTTGTACCACTATGCGTGAAAATACAGTGGGCGCATTCTTCAGCCCAAAGGGCATGACCATGTATGAAAAGCTTCCCCACTCGGTGGTGAAAGTTGTCTTTTCTTGGTCTTCCTTGGCAATCCTTACTTGGTGATATCTCGAGAATCCATCCGTAAAGGAATAGACCTCGCGCCCAACAACTCCTTCCAAAATCTCTTCAATAAAGGGGGTGGGAAAAGGATCTATGATACAAACAACGTTTAATTCCCTGTAATCCACACATATCCTAATCCTCCCATCCTTCTTTATGTTGATCACCATTGGACTTATCCACTCTGATTCCTCCACAGCCTCAATGATACCGGATGCTATCATCTTGTCTAGCTCTTCTTTAACCCTTACACGCATGTTGGGATTCATCCTGTAAGGCCTCTTCCTGACCGAGCGCACACCATATTTAAACTTTATCCTCATTTCCCCCAATGAATGGTGGACGCCTTTCAACTCATGGTATCCGCGTGGGAATAAATCCTAAAATTCACGTAAGAGATCAATGATCTTTGATACTTCCTTGTTCGACTAGTAGTCCCCAGTGATATCTTCCTTGGGCTCCTCTTCCGAGCCGATGTTAAATTTCTTGGTTTTGAGTGGTTCATGATATGTGCATGCACATGCATCTACACTATCAACTACTTCACACACCCCAACTGAATGGTCAACATTCAGGCTTTCCATCTCCTCTCCATCAACAACGTATACCATCTTTCCTTTCTCCTTTTCAGCACATGCATTCTCGAATTGTATGTCTTCTGGTTCCTCCTCTTCGAACTACACTTCTAAGCTAGGTCCACTGAGTAAGTTTACTAACCTATCTTCTGCCATGGCACAATCCCCTAGAGTGAGGTGATTGATATTCTACAACACCTCATTAACTGGTTACTTGGTACTTCAGTACTCAAATGTGTGAACCAAGTCAGCCGCTAATTCTTGCCAACTTCTCATTTGGTGGCGTGTTTCAGAATGGATATACCAAGCACGCGCACAACCTTGTAGTGTCGAATATAGCTTGTGCACCCAAAGGGAGGGTGGTAAAGCTTCCACGCCTTCTCCCTAGACCCTCTCACATGCCTGGATGTGGGAAGAGGTAGGTCCATTGCCATTGTAATCCTTAATAGTGGTGGGTATGTTGATTTTCGATAATTGGACAGTGAGCACAATTCAAACTTCATGCCATTCCAACAAGTTCTCACTATGTGCAGACCACCACCTTGTTGTTGTGCCTATCAAAACATAACCTAGCATACTTCATCACTCATCCTCCTAGTGAGCTTTCATCTCTCTTAAAAAGATCTCAGGGTATGTATCCCTAGAATACTTGGTTATTTCCTTCCCTCCCAGGTTCCAAACTATACGCGTCGTCATTACCTTGGTTACTGATCCTTTCATATGTCACCCAATCATTTCATAAGTCCTATGCACCCAATTATCGCATGTTATACTAGTAGTATCACTAATAGATTGAGCATCATCAAACTATATGACTCCTTCTATAGGGTGGATGGTCTCTGGATCTCTCATGAAGCGCACATATATTCTATCCAAGACTTTCTCCCTAGGGGGTTTAGTATAGGGGGTGGACTTCCCATCAACCAGTGGTATAACTACCCACTCTTCCTTGTTTTCAAAGCTTATGTACCTCTTGTTAAACCAGAGATCTGCATTGTTCTTATAACACCACGGGCACCCAAGTAGAGCTGGGAAATTATCTGCCTCAGCAAGAACCAAGACTTCAAAATCCCTAGTGAACCTAGTCCCTTGAATGGTAATGGTCGCATCCTTCAAGACACCTATGGGCATTACCTTTATCTTATTTTCCATATATAGCACATTTGAAGATGGCTGTAATACAGGTCTTCCCATTTGATTGCAGGCATCCAGAGTGAGAACATTAACCTTCATACCTATGTCAATGAGGATTTTTCTAAGCAACCATCCATCCACTACTATGTTTAGGGTAATCTCTTTGTCATAATCAAGGCTGTGAGGTGGGAGGTTTACATGCAGGATCTACCTTTTGTGTTCTTACCCAGTGTGTGGCACCTTATATCTCAACCATTCTCCTAGCAGGGGAATAATATTCTCCTACCTCAACATTTTACACACCTCCTTAACCTCATCCAAGTCATCCCTTAGTGCTTCTACGGTTCTCCTTTACTCATCCTTTCTAGTCTGCTCTTTTAAGCATTAGATCTCCCCTTGTAAACTTCAAAGTACGTCCATGGTTTCTTGGTAGACTTCTTTATGGTGAGCCAGGTTTAGATACTTCCCATGTACTAATTCATCTCTTGAAACCAGAGGTCTCTACCTAGGTGCTTCCCTTGCATGTGCAGATTCCGCCCTTGTTACCATAATAGGCTCTAGTTCTGATTCACGTATTACTCGCAAAAGCCATTACACGTTAGCCTTCTTAATACTCACCATGGCAGTGCCCTTATCCTTCTGGTATTGCTGACTCATATGTTCATATAACTCTAGGCACTCTTCGTACTTATGTTTTTTTCCACACTAGGAGCATTGTAGAAGATCTGGACATTCGCACCTATAATGGTTTGTGGCTCCACAATTAAAACACATCCCACACGGGAACTCACTTCTTCCTCCATGGTTACCATGACCACGAAATCCTCTACAAAACCCTCTTCCACGCACATCTCCATCTCTGTGCTCCTCATATCGACATTCATCCCCCTTGGAACTTCTGGCAATGCCAGTCTAGCACACACTAAGATCAATTACCTCATGAATCTGGTCAATCAATCTACAATCCTTGGTGTCATGTGTGGTTGAGGTACATATTTTACAATAACAAGATACATTTTTATGGATCACACACTACAACAGGGGGCACCAACTTGCATCATGGTCCTCGTGACATATTTCACAGTTTATTGCTACAGCACACACCGCCTTCTGAGTACATATCCCACCATTATCCTTCTTGTGCCCTTCTACATTACAATTCATGCACCACATTCCTCTGCAAATCTCTGGAACTGTGTTGGTAGATAATTTATTCAATTGCTTAGCCATGGCAGCAATCTGAGCCTCTAGAAATGGGCTAACACTAGTGTCAACACTACCAACTGCCTCAACGCGTAAAGTAGCTTCCAACGCTTCGCATGAGTCCATGAATGTTTTATGAGATAAATCCCTCCTAAAGGGTGTGATCAACCCTTTGAAAAACCACTAAGCATGTTGTGAAGGGTGGATATCATAAGACAATTTAGACAATAGAGTTTTAAAGCGCGCATCATATTCCCATATGCTCTCTGCCATTCCCTATTGGATTTCTTTGAGAGAGCTAATGCTCTTCTATTCAAACTCAAGTATGTGGAATTATACCAAGAATGCATTTCTCAGTGTGGTATAATCCACAATATTCTGATGAGGGTCATACTTTCTATACCAACTATGTGTGCATCCTTGCAAGGTCATTAAAAATTAACTAGCCTTTCGATCCTGGGTCATGATTCCCTTCATGTGCCATAGCAACTCACACTTATGCACATGCTCTGCGGCATCTTATATCCCACTGTAATCTAGTAAGTGTAGATACATCTCAAAAAATACTTGAGGAGGTGGCTGAGGCCCTTGCCCTCCCGATCCAGTCCCTTGGTTTTCTCCTCCGCTGGATCCACTAGATCCTAAGCCACCAACTCCACCACTTCCACCTCCAAATCCTCCTGTGTTAGGTACAGTGCATATGTTTTTCATGCCAAATGCTCCTATCATCCCACTAAATTGTGCACTAATAGTTTGTGAACTAGTACCACTCCCAGTCGTAGTTCCTCCACCACTTCCTAACACGCTTCCAAAACCAGTTGTACATGTGCCTTGTTCAAACATTCCACCAAATACCAGAATAGTGTGTGAATCCATAGAAGTCTGAAATGAGAAATTGTATGTTCTAGGCACTGATCGGTTACTTCCACTGATATCAAATGGATCAACTATACTTTTCCCTCATTCGAATAAACCAAGTGCCAAGGTTTGGTCACTGGGTGGGGTCAGATGTGTGCCAACAACTCTTCTCTCTCTATGTGATGGACTCTCATCAAAAGCCGCAAGGTTTTCTTTCCCATGCTTACCAAGATGGGGTACCATAGACTATTCAGGTTCCACATCCTTCACATGAACCTCAACTCCTTTCCACCATATCTGACTCCATAACCCACTTGTAATCCCATATTGTCTATTGATCTCTTTTTCACGTGCTTCGTTATACTTGAGCCATCTCTCCTCCCTTTCCTGTTCAATCGTCAGATCACCCATCCTTCCCCAACCTGGCTTCCTCACCTAGCACTCGGGGTGGTTTAGTCGGCCATAGGAAATGCCTCTAAACCCATGGTTACCATTAAGATTTTGATCACAAGGGGAATAGCACACATAAATTATCCCCTGGGCTCTCGCAATAATTCAAACTTAGCAACTTTTGGACAGGAATATATGGAAATGGATTATTCCAGAGTGTAGCTAGTCAATACTCCCTTCCACCAATGATCTATAGCATGGTTCCATGTTAGATCAGCATCTTGTAGGTTCTGATACATTTCTTGGGTCCAAGGGTGTGATTTATAATGCCACCCTGATCTAGATGTATAATTTGAGAGCCATTCGAATAACTCTACTGGGAAACAGCACAAGAAGGTTTCATACAACTCATGATAAAGAGTGTCTTCCACCCATCTTCGCATAGAAAACCTAGATCCGGTACTAAATATCTAAGTGAATTCATCCTCCATGCTCTTAAACAAATCTTCAACACCTTCAAGTGTTAAGTGCTCCACCTTTCTTTTTACAGAGATCATGATATATGCCATGTTCCACTACAACTTTGATAAGAGGTCCCGGAAACAAAACCAATATGTAGTCACTTTTGCACCCACTAAGAACAAGGGAACCTCATGCACATCGGCCTATCACCCACCGGGTGCTAGGTGCTCACTCAAGGCGCACGAGAGGGAGCCGAGTCTCTCTTTTATGTGATTCTAGTGGAAGGCATGATTCTGACTTAGTTATTTAACAGACATGAAGAGCTATAGAGCTCGGGATGGCATCTACACCCCTTCAGTCATAATAGAAACAAACCATGCAATAGAAATAATAGAACCAAGAGTTGTAAATCCACTAATATACTTAACCATTCAAGTCAAGTCTAGGATTATATAAGATCAAAAGTAGAGTAAAAAACATGTAGATAATATAGAAGGAGATCTTAATGTAAACATGTTTGTAACCTTATCATATTTATTCAGATTCTTGCTACAAATTATCACAGAGGGGTAGAACATAGTCATGCGCCATCTCTGGATTCATTCATGTATTCCCACAAAACAAAAATTTCATTCCCCATTTTCCCCATTACATCCTTACTGGAATTCTTTACCCATTTTATCCCATAGCTCTCGCAGTAATTCTGTATATCTCCACTACCTCACTTCTCTCTCTCTTCTTTACCAAGGGCACACGTATAAATAGGCCTCTGAGCTCTAACAAACTCCTCTACAGCCTTAGGTCTGGCCCCAAGTGTCAAGTTATGGGTCACCCTAGGTGCATGCCTCTCCATGTCATGATTAACTTTTTGAATCTTTCTATCACAAGGTATATTTCCTCCAGGACACCCTGTCGCTAGGCTGGAACCTTATACAAATGGAACACGTTCTTCAAGTGACTTGCCCAAAAGGCCAAAAATGGCTAAGTCCTGAATTGTTCTTCACACAGCGCATGCGCCCTAGGTTCTCCAAGAAGCCTTTTGAATACTACCATGCATGCCTTAACTTGCACGCTTCCTCTGGCCATGTGCGCCTACGTGCCCTTAAGCTTTGGAATCTATGATAGGGGCCCAATAATCTTGTATACTGTGTTACTTAACATACTTGTTATATTGGCCTATTCTTTTCTTTATTAGATTCATTCTTGCTTGTTTATATTTAGTATGTTTTGCATGTTTGTTTATATTTGTACATAGTTGTGTTGTCTTGTTGTTTCATGCATGTGTATATGTTGGTTTTGTTAAATTTTTCTTGTGCTTGTTTATTACTTGTGCATTTTTTGTTATCACATCATCATCTATATCATCACATATATCATCAATAAGTGCTAAGCTACATCATCATGAAAATAAACATCCAACGTGTATGCTAAGCTACTATCATCCTACCATATCATCAATGGGGCAATAGGGATCACCTTCTATCCCCCCCTCACCAATACCAAAAAATAAAACATGTACTAATCAAATTATCATCAAATTTTATCTCATAAATCAAAAACATGTGATACAATCATAATAAATTCCATCATCATGTATATAAAAATGTGTCAAATATATCAATGTGCATATATAATGTTTCTAAGTACATAATCATTGGATACAAAGTATGACATGATGGGGATGGATCAAAAATGTGCCTTCATATTGAGGCATACATCAAAAATAAGTACATATATAAATCCATCATCATAATAAATAAAGTCAGCCATGAATCTCATCAACACTAGGACTATCTAGCCTAGCCCTAGGTGGCGACATCTACTACACTTAAGGCCCTGGTCATGGAGATGGCATCTGAATGGACCTGACAGATCTAGAGGGCCTGTATGACTTGGATCTAGAATGAATACCTTCCATCTAGCTAAATTACATAGCTCTCTTCCCCTCTAGTACATCCACATGATATAGTTCCCTATAATAAACAACCTCACCTGTGGCTTTTGTAATATCAAATGCTAAGTCCTATGCCCTTGTTACGTACCTTGCCTACTAAAGCACATCATGCTTTTCTCTCAAACTCAGCACCTCAACCTACAACTACATCCTCTTAGCAGCCCACTATGCTCTCTCCCCTGTGAGCTAATATCATGTAGCAATGGCTTGATCTTTCTCTAATATGGCCTACTCTAACTATCTATGTGAGGACTACACTGTCATACCTATTATTTCAATGGCCCTTTATATCTCTAATGAGGTCAAGGATGGCCCGTCTACTCATTGAATGAAACTAAACCCAGGCACTGGTATCTATGTAACTCTTTGTGGTGACCTAGGTGGTTCTCCCCATCCTCCACCTATCAGAATGTGTGGCGATGAACCCCATCCATCTCTAGGAGGATATTCTGGGGCATGTATAACCATCTGTTGTGCAACCTATTGTACCAATAAAATTTGTATCTATGACTGCGGTTATGGTTATGGATGTCATTGTACAGGCTGTTATGAGGGAACCTACGGTGGTACATTAACTTGTGGGAAACCCTATTGTGGCACCTATTTATGTGCACCTAGTGCACCCTGGCCCTATGCCTTAGGATCTGCATGGGCCTCCTACTATCCCAATCTAGCCCTATCTCTGGGAGCCCAAACATGTAATCCATGTGTTGTGGTAGAAATCCCTGCCTCTATGACATCCTGTGGTATGGTAAGCCATTGTGGTAACACTATATCATACCGAGGTCCATAATCTAGGGTAGTACCAAGATCTACCACCTATGACAGTACAACCTATGGCTATGGGAAAACTTGTCTAAATTTTTCATAGGCTTGCCACTTTCTAATTCATGGGCCAATATCAAAATTCTCTCGGGCCTGGCATCCATACCACATCTCATCTCAAGGAATCCCTTGGACATGGCCTAGTTGTCTCTATACTCTATCAACGTAATACCACTTCATGATATGAATCCTACTTTTAATAATGAAATGATCTACCTATACATTACTAAGCTCTACATCATCGTGAGGCCACTGATATAACCTATACGTGCATCATGTAACCATGTGCAGTTGTAACTCATCAAATGTCCGCCTCTATTATGTTATATATCTAATATATGAGTGAATGTCATCACCAACTAGCACCCAACCCATAACAAAGGGATCATTAGGAGCCCTAACATGCAACACTCCTAGTGGGTGCCCTATTACAATGTGGCCCCATGCCCATATCTGTAACAAAGTGGTTAGACCCATGGTCTTCATATGATGATACACTATCAAATGAAAGTCTAACTACAAGTGGGCTAATAAGCACTAGTTCCAATAGTATACCTCTCCACTCACAAGACCATGTATCACCTCGATCAGACCTAGTAGAAAGCACACACCAATCTTATTTGACAACAGAATACTGCTGGTAAGATCCATCAAATATATCGGTATCCATGAGAGTTGGAGATCACCAAAACATTTGTACACGTCAACTTTCATGCCCTGGCGAGGTATGTCAGGTAAGCCAAACATCTCCCTAATGCACTATAAAATATGGATGTGATCGTCATCATAAGTAATCAAGATGCCTTGTATGGGCACCCTGAGTATGTGTCATATGTCCTCCAAAGTGACGCTCATCTAACTTGTTAGGATCCTGAATGTCTAGCTCTCACTCTGCCATCTCTCTGCTAAGGCCATGAGAAGGATGTGATCCAGTGTAATCTATGGCATATGATCCATGTACAAAATACCTATGAAATCTAGCATAATCTCTATGTAAATATGCTCAAGAAGTGTAAAAGTATCTGTATAGGCTCAAAGTTTCTCATACCACTCACGTGTCTCCAATCTAGGTAATTTAATCTACAACAATCACGTAACACACTTCGTTAACATCATTTCTTATGGGAAAAATCATTTACTTTCTTTGTTCATCTCTAAATTCTTCTATAACTCTTCTAATTCCTCTAACAGTTTTCCAAAACTAACATTCTATGCTAGTGCCTATGTTTTTACACTAGCGCACCCCTTTTAGCACTAGCTCTCACTAGTCCTAGCACCTCCTTTTTTACACCAACACTCCTATTTTCGCAATATCACGCTCCTAACTAACCCTATTCCTATTTTTTACACCAACTCATCTAATCTAACACTAATGTGCACCCTTCACACCAGCATGCCTCAAGGGCCGCACTAGCATCCTTCCACACATTTTCCCTAGCCATAAAAAGTAATAAATGTACTCAAAACTCAAAAAAATTGTTTTACATACTATAGGCCATACCTGAGAAGCCTCGTATAGTCTTGAAATATATATACATGGTGCTTACGGTCCTAAACTTGTGTCATTTCTCTCAAAAATTACAGTAAAATACTCTCAAAACTCAATAAGGGTAAGGTAATAATAACTCACTATGATGGATTTTTACCTTCCCACCCTACTTCTAATAGTTGTTTTGACCTAATTTGTTGTGTCTCTCACCCCCAGAGCATTATAGTACCTACGTGATTCTTCTATATTCTTCTATCACTCGCCATGATGATTATTTTTGTTAAATAATCTTTTTTTTGCCCATTTTCACTACAATGGGGCATGTTTTTGCTTCCCAGTTACCCTTTCTATTACAATGGGAATATTTTTGCTTCTCAGTGTTTTTTGGAAATACCCACATATATTGTCATTCTTCTGACTAATTTTATTCCTAACAATAAAAAATCCTTAAAAATTGGCAAAATAAAAAAAATACTAAAAATTCGTAAAAAAATAATTTAAAAAACAGGTAAAAAATCCTAAAAATTGGTAAACATTCATAAATCCTAAAAATTCAAAACAAATCACAAAATTAGTAAACACAACATTTACTCAATTGAATTTGTCAGACACAATGTCCTCAAACATCAAAAATCATCTTACAAAACATCTTTCTTCGATTATCACTATTTCTTTCGCGTGACTCGTGGGTCATTTCGGCCTACCTCCATTAAAAAAAGTTGGTTCACCTGCTATGTCTTACTTCCTTCCACGTACGAGTTGAATGGTGTTGTTCATATGGCATATCTAATTTTTCATGGGACTTCCGTGTCCTCCATTTATACACCTTGCATGTATTGTTTTTTGGGGTGTCATCTTTAACCCTAGTCGTATAACTTGAACAAGTGAAATATGAAGCTAGATAACAAAAAAAATTGTACAATTGTCTTGAACGTTGTTTGTTTAAGCGTATTTATATTTACTTATTTGGTTATTTTCCTACTTGTTTAATTTTTCATAAAGCATTATGTTTTTTGTGTTGCTTTGAGTCAATCCTTGCATGCATATATATAATAAAGAGCCAATGACATAGATCATAAAGAAAAATGATTAAATAAAGTTGTTTATACATCAACTTGATGAAAGCTATTTTAATTCTCTTCATCTCCATTTTTCTTCATCTTCATTTTTCTTCCTTATCATTTTCTTTTATCACACTTTTTGTTCAAAAACACCTGGAGCAATAGGGATCACCTTATGTCCCCCCTCCCCCCTTCATTTATTCTATTTGTTTCCTTCCTCTTTTTTAATCGTCGATCGACCTCTTCCATCACCCCATCGACACTTGAGGGGGAATCATTCATTCTACTAATTTTTCTTCTATTCCTTCAAAAAAAATTACTTGTCTATAATTTTCTACTATCTTTGAAGTGGCATCACTTACACCACCACAAAGAGGGGAAAATGTAGACACCTAAATCTACTTACACAATTTTAATACTAAAATTTCACTAATTACCCTCTTTACCGTCATTTTCGTAATAAGTAGCACTTTTCTGTGAATTATCTAGCATTCCCCTTCTTGTTCATTAATTAACAAAAGGGTTAATTGATTACCTTTCTTTAATTAATTAACCCTTCCCCTAGTCTGGATTCCAATTAATGACCTTTTGTTATTTATAATCCACTTCTAAGTGATTAATTAAACATTATTAGTTAATTACGCCTTCTAATTTAATCAATAAACCCATTTTATTGATTAAATTTCTCTCTTACATCCCACGAATCATGTTAATTTTCCTCTAAATCCCCTCCAAATAGCTTCTACAAGATTATCCCTACCTATTAATTAATCACATTTGATTAATTTAAACCCCTTTAACCAAATTTCTAGCCTTTTCCAAACATGCAAGCTATATAAAAAACCATCCTCCTTCCCTTTCTTCTTACACCTCATTTGCATTAGTGAAAACTATAGGCATTTTGATTTTGAGCCATTCTCCATTGTTGGAAATAGCTTCTCCATCTTGCATCCATTCTCTCTAATTGAGGAACATGGGAAGATCCAAATATGGCCTTTTAGCCATTTATTGGTGAGATCTCATCCTCAATTCTTGAGGCAAACAACACCAATTTGATTGTTAGGTGATCTAATTAGGTTCATTCTTTAGGTAGCAATCACAAAGAGTATGAATGGCTTAGCATTTAATGGTTTTATCATGTTTATGCGTTGAAGAAAAATAAGTAGCACTTTCCGCGAATTATCTAGCATTCCCCTTATTGTTTGTTAATTAACGAAAGGGTTAATTAATGACCTTTCGTTAATTAATTAACCCTTCCCCTAGTCTGGATGCCAATTAATGACCTTTTGTTATTTATAATCCACTTCTAAGTGAGTAATTAAACATTATTAGTTAATTATGCCTTCTAATTTAATCAATAAACCCATTTTATTGATTAAATTGCTCTCTTACATCCCACAAATCATGTTAGTTTTCCTCTAAATCCCCTCCAAATAGCTTCTACAAGATTATCCCTACCTATTAATTAATCACATTTGATTAATTTAAACCCCTCTCAACCAAATTTCTAGCCTTTCCCAAACATGCAAGCTATATAAAAAACCATCCTCCTTCCCTTTCTTCTTACACCTCATTTGCATTAGTGAAAACTATAGGCATTTTGATTTTGAGCCATTCTCCATTGTTGGAAATAGCTTCTCCATCTTACATCCATTCTCTCTAATTGAGGAACATGGGAAGATCCAAATATGGCCTTGTAGCAATTTATTGGTGAGATCTCATCCTCAATTCTTGAGGAAAACTACACCAATTTGATTGTTAGGTGATCTAATTAGGTTCATTCTTTAGGTAACAGTCACAAAGAGTATGAATGGCTTAGCATTTAATGGTTTTATCATGTTTTATGCGTTGAAGAAAAATAAGTGACTTTCCCTCCGCCGAATTATCTAGGCATTCCCTTATTGTTTTAAATTTCTCTCTTACATCCCACGAATCATGTTAATTTTCCTCTAAATCCCCTCCAAATAGCTTCTACAAGATTATCCCTACCTATTAATTAATCACATTTGATTAATTTAAACCCCTTTAACCAAATTTCTAGCCTTTTCCAAACATGCAAGCTATATAAAAAAACCATCCTCCTTCCCTTTCTTCTTACACCTCATTTGCATTAGTGAAAACTATAGGCATTTTGATTTTGAGCCATTCTCCATTGTTGGACATAGCTTCTCCATCTTGCATCCATTCTCTCTAATTGAGGAACATGGGAAGATCCAAATATGGCCTTTTAGCCATTTATTGGTGAGATCTCATCCTCAATCTTGAGGCAAACAACACCAATTTGATGTTAGGTGATCTAATTAGGTTCATTCTTTAGGTAGCAATCACAAAGAGTATGAATGGCTTAGCATTTAATGGTTTTATCATGTTTATGCGTTGAAGAAAATAAGTAGCACTTTCCGCGAATTATCTAGCATTCCCCTTATTGTTTGGTAATTAACGAAAGGGTTAATTAATGACCTTTCGTTAATTAATTAACCCTTCCCCTAGTCTGGATGCCAATTAATGACCTTTTGTTATTTATAATCCACTTCTAAGTGAGTAATTAAACATTATTAGTTAATTATGCCTTCTAATTTAATCAATAAACCCATTTTATTGATTAAATTGCTCTCTTACATCCCACAAATCATGTTAGTTTTCCTCTAAATCCCCTCCAAATAGCTTCTACAAGATTATCCCTACCTATTAATTAATCACATTTGATTAATTTAAACCCCTCTCAACCAAATTTCTAGCCTTTCCCAAACATGCAAGCTATATAAAAAACCATCCTCCTTCCCTTTCTTCTTACACCTCATTTGCATTAGTGAAAACTATAGGCATTTTGATTTTGAGCCATTCTCCATTGTTGGAAATAGCTTCTCCATCTTACATCCATTCTCTCTAATTGAGGAACATGGGAAGATCCAAATATGGCCTTGTAGCAATTTATTGGTGAGATCTCATCCTCAATTCTTGAGGAAAACTACACCAATTTGATTGTTAGGTGATCTAATTAGGTTCATTCTTTAGGTAACAGTCACAAAGAGTATGAATGGCTTAGCATTTAATGGTTTTATCATGTTTATGGGTTGAAGAAGTTATTTTCCCTTAATCTATTATCATGATGTTCTTGTTTTTTTTAAGCTACTAGGTGTTAGTTTCATTTCAATTAGCATAGTTATTTTTACATGTACACACCAGTCATCACCAAGAGAGCATGATAACAATTATAATTATGAGTATGAAGCTTTCTCTTTTCCATTTGGAGAAGAGTACTTTCTTGGAGATCTTCAGGATAGAAAAATAATTATCTCCATGTCACATCCCCAACATTATGTTATTTCTCTTTCCATGAAGATAGTGCATCATGTGAATCCCATCATATGAATAATGAGTCGGTATGTGTAGAAGATAACCACTTAGAACAAGTAAATGAGAAGCTACATGAATCCTATGAATGGATTCAAAGAAAACTTGTTCTCACCACTTCTAAATTCTCTGTTAATTCTAGAAATGAATTAGTGGTGCATATTTTACCCAGATATGATGACTTCCTTCATTTTGAAAACAGAGATTCTGATTTTAGAAACATAGAAGAATGGCTTCCTACGATCACAAGATATTGGACAGAAAATGTGAAGAGCGGAATTTTTAAGAAAGTGATGGAGCATCCATTAGATGTAAAAAAAATTCCATGAAATATCAATATGAGAATGGAAATATAATTTCCCTTCTTCTTCTCAAACCATGTAGATCCATCATGAAATCATGGTATGATCAGTTGATTATTTTGAGCTTCTGAAGTTGTATGCTTTCAATTAGTTATTCCATGGTGGTACCTATTTCTCTAACCCTGTCATTAGATTTTTGAAAATATTGTATATTCTTCTCCACCTTTGTAAATTTTTCCCTTCCATGTATCATAGTTTCCCTTTTAGTTGTGTGTTTCCCTTTCCACTTTGTGTCTTTCATTTCTTTTTCATGTGTTTCTTGGTTTTTCTTCATTCATGTTTCTTTCTTGTATTGATTGGTAAAGTGTTAACTCTATTGCCTAATGGATAAGAAATTATTCTCCTCCTCCATGAGATATATGAAGTCCTTCATTATCCATTATGTTCTATTTCCCTGAGTGAGAGCCATTTATTATCATGTTGAATGTCTAGCATGCAAACTTTAAAATTTTGGCAATGACAACTAAATCCCCACTTAAAAACCTCCTCCCCCAGTCATTATAAACCCTTCTTCTGGCCATCATATCAATTTTGGCACCCTCATCATGGATAAGAATAACATGCTAACATGGTTTTCAATTTTGTTTCATATGTAGTGAAGTATACCCAGTTTGACTCTTGAAGTTGCTGAGATCCAAGGTGGAGTAATTGTTCTCATAGGCATCAAAAGGGTTCTTTTAGGTCATTTTATAGCAAATGATTACCCTTTAGGAGATGATTATAAGGGAATAACCTATCTACAAGTTATACAGAGTATTTTTGAATGGATCCAAGGTAGTTTGAAATAATTTTATGGAGTCATACGGTGTTTGGAGTCATTTAAGAAAAACAAGGTCATTGTAGGTGTAGGGGATGTCATGCCTTAATAGAGAAAGTGTACCTGTTCTAAATATTCTATGATTTCTGGGAGAATTTTTTTGTGTAGTAGTTGGTTAACATGATGAGATCCCTCTCCACCATTAGTTTGAGCTTTTGGTGTGAGGGAAAATTGTAACATGGTATCAAAGACAAAAAGTTAAGTGTGTCCAACCTTGAGTAGTAGTGGGATGGGTGACCTCTCAGGAAGTCCCGGTGTCATTTCCTCCTAATGTTGTTAAACCTAATTGGGTGAATACATGGTGGGCCCAGGTCTCACGTGGTTGTATTTGGCTCCATCGTGTGGGGGTGTGTTGGCGTAGCAACTGGTTAACACGATGAGATCAATCTCCACCATTAGTTCGAGCTTTTGGTGTGACAGAAAATTGTAAGCAGATTTGAAAGCTAAGTAATTATGAACTAGAAATATCTTGGAATTATCCACATGTTAGAAACATCATTTTTGGTCCAAGTCTTCATTATCTTCTATGATAATATGAGTCATTGTATTTTCCCCTTTGTGCCAAAAGAATGAATAGGCCTAAAAATAACTTTATATGAAGAATTTTCTTTTATAAATGGTTTTAATTATCTCTCCAATTGTTTTTTATTCAAAATTATATAAGGGTTGGCCTCCAAAATCCTTGTCTTTCTCTCAGGCTAGAAAAAGAACTCCACATGTTCTAAATTCAAGTTGGTGAGATGACATCAGCAAGGTTTACAAGCATGAGTACACTTTTCACCCTCATTAGTTCCTTTTTATTTATCCCATGGTGCAAGGTGACAATGGGGACACAAAATTTTGCCCCCCCTCAAGCAAACAATTTTTTTCAATTGATACTTGCAACTTTCTCCTTAGATCACTCCACATGATAAAATCATGACCCCAAGTACCCTTAGCACATTTTTTATCCTTGTCTATCCCTTGTCCCTTATCCCATGGTATAAAGGGATAGTATGGACAATAAATTCCCCCCCCCAACCTTGTTTTGGTTCTTTCTCTTTAAAAATTGTAACTTTCTTCTAAGAAGGCTCAACCTTGATGTTAGTTCACCTTGTCCCTTCCTCATATGTGCAAGCCCCATGCAACATTTTTTAGCATCATCTATCCATGTCCCATTATCCAAAAATATAATAGGTCATAAGGGACACTAAAATGGACTCCCCCCTCCTCAATTAGCCTCAAGTCACATACAAGACCAAGTTGCATCTCCTGGAGACCCTGATTTCAGCTCCTTCCGACTCATTATTAGATCACCACAATGTGCCACTAGTCAAAATATTATGCAAAGCACACTGGGTTGTCCCATCTACCCCCTCTCCTCTTTTGTACTGTATTTTTTGGGTACAACTAAACCATTAACCCCCAAATAATCTTGGTTAAGAATATTTAGGTTAAACTTTAGTTATATTGCTTGAGAGGGAGAAAGGGTTAAATAAAACACTAAGACATTTTTTATGCATTTAAAATTGGAATTTTTCCCTCCCAAACTCACCTCCATACTATTATGCTACTAAAAAATTTCCACACACTTTCATATCCATTCATATCTCCAAAACCCATCATTTTATTTCCATAAGATTTAACATTAGTCTCTTCTCAAAAACGCTTTTACAAAGAATATAATCTCATCCCCATTGGCAATTTGAACCATTTTTAACATCTATAAGAAATATTCATCCCCTACACTTTATTTTTCAAATCTACGAAGTTTTATTGATTAAAATCCTCTGAAAATTGGAGCAGAGGATCCCAAGGAAATACCTAAACTTTTAAGATTGGTTTCATTCCATTCCGACACACAAAGGTCCACCATATAAAAATATTAAGTTGTGGTAGGTCCTCTTAGTCTAAAAATATTAATTTTTAGAAATGGAAAACTTTCACTATGTTAGAAGCACTAGGACTAGGGGTGAATCATTCTATAAAAAATTTCATTCAATTGTACTTAGTATGTGTGAACCATTAACCATTAAATCATGCAACAATGTGAGCTTATTAACCTAAAACATTCATCCACAAGAACATGAATCAAGAGAGTAAACAATAACACAAGATATATAGTGGGAATCCTTCAAAGGGAAGAAAACTCACTCAACCTCTACTTATATTACTCAAAACAAAGGAATCAATTGAATATTAGACATCACATTATATTTTTTTAGTGGAGCACCAACCCCACAAAGAGCGCCAACCCCTACTTTAGTAGTACATCAAACCTACAAGGAGCACCAAACCCTATTTCGTAAGGAACCAACCGTACAAGGACTCCATAATCCGTAAGTTGACTAAGCACACACCTAGCCACCTGAAATTAAGGATTTCCTGATCTTTACATCAACTTCTCTCACTCAAAACCTTCTCATACTTCCCTCTCTCCTTCCTCGCTCATACATGCATCATAAAATGTTGATTAGGTCAAGTTACTTTAATTTCATTTTCCTCTACCCTCCTCAACTTCTCATCATCTTCTCTAACCTTACCTTTATCCCTTACAACACCCTTCACACTCTCCTCTAGATTGTTTAAACTCTCATCTCTTCTCTAGAAAAAATGAGTCATTACAACTCACTTATATACTTGACTCTTGTCATAAGAAACCACAGGTCATACGAGACCATTAAGTTCGGTCATGAAAAAATTAAAACACATCCTTATAAATTTCATTCCAATACCCCATTAGGTCGTTACAAGCCTAGACACACCAAGACCTCTTACTTAGGCCTAAAACACTCTCATCACTCCAAAGGTCACAAACTTGAATTACAAGGGCACAGACATCTTCACCATGACTTCAACAACTCCACACATGTCAATTACATACTATCACAACCTTCAACAATACCAAGAACCTATACACCATATAATCACCATGACACACTCCAATTTGTAAGCACACTCATCTAGGTCTCGTGCACCCAATTTTCACTCCATAAGACCAAGAAAATTCACATAGAAAAACACTTCATCATGAATCAAATGACACATCAGTGGCAATATATCAATGTATACTATCTCATACAACTCATTTCAATCACAAAATCAATGCATAAGGCTCCATAAAGCATGTATCTCTGAAACTTCTCAAACCAGATCCAAGGTCTCAAGGACCAGTCTTGAGAAAAATTACTTTAAAATATTGTAAGGCCACTTTCAATCTCAGCCAAAATATTTAAAAATTCAAGGAAATAATGGTACACCTCTCCAAGAATTTATAATCAGATATCATATGGATAAATCTTTACTTGCATACCTGATCCACAAGCTTTCTTGACATACCTAAATAGGTATTTTTAGGCCAATAGGGTTTCAATATGAAACTACCTCATATTATCAAGAAAATACCTTCACCACATCATATCAAAATCCTAAAAACTCTTCCATATCATAAACCACTACTATAATATGTAATAACATCACACACACCTCATACCATCATGACTAGTTTTACACCTTTTAGCCCTTTAGCATTAGGAAAACTTGTGAGACTTGTTTATTCAATTTTCTCCATTAAAAATGCCCAAAAATTTTCATTTACATTTATCACACCTCCCAAGGTATATGGAACAATTATTTTTTCTTCATGAAACCTTTGTCTCATCTCTAAAATAGTAAATATCCACAAAACTAGGGTTTTTCTCCATCTTACCAGAATACCTAGAATGAAATCACCACCAAAATGAGCTCAAAAAAATTATCAACAACCCTGAAGCTTCACATTTTATTTCACATGCCATTTGGATACCATATCATGCATTTCTTTCCTATTTCTCTGTTGGTAGGGTTTAACAAGAGTTTTTACATGTTCTACTTCTTAACAATGGTTCATAAAGCTATAATGTCCAATTTTCCTCATTCCACTTTTTGTGTCTTCTTAAATATATGTAATAACATCCATAAAATTATTATAACCCCATGAAAAGTATGAACATGTGGGTAAGCATCTGAATATGACCTATCGAGCTGGTTTTGCTTTCAAACAGCTCAGTAGAGCCAAAAATGTTTTTTCTTGAATTGTCTTCACTCTTTTGACCTAAAATTTTTCTCAAAGCACTAGAAAAAATTCCTTCAACTATCCCAAATTTCATTCATGTCTTCATACTTTGGAAAAATTACACACACCATGACTTACGCATGTTTTCTATCTTTTTTTATAGTTCTTGCTTCAAATTATCTTAAACCTACTCTATACACCTGTGTTATGGCCTTGTAGCCCTTCCATACTTGTTATGCAATGCCACAACAAACCTCAAATGCCTGAACTAACCTATATTTATTCATTTCTCAAACTAACATCTCACTATGCTTGCATTAGGTCAAGAAGATGACATAGAATAACTTGTTTCACCATATGACATACATAAATTATCATTTCCTTCACCATGAAAACCTACTAACAACTTTTACATGCCTTATTAAGCATGTTTGACACCTTGTATACTTCACAGATACTTTTAAGCACACCTGCATCACCTACTTGTTTGACCATGCCATAAGAACCATGCATACATGCTTAGACACCATACTACAACAACATCATGACACCTCATCACTTCACTACCAATCAACCATAACCTTATCTGATGGATGATACCCTATATAGAAACCTCATTTTCCATCAATGACACTTGACATCAATGAAAAAAACAAGACATGGTGTCCAACACATTGTAAATGGCACTCCTTGCAAGCCAAAAAAACTAAAAAGTGACAAATTTGGAAAGTTACTAAAAATATTCATCTGGGATAGGACCTTATAAAATATCAAGTGTTGGGATTAAGTTTTAATTATCCATATCCATTCATACCCCACCTATGTCACTACTTTATGGCATCATGAAGGTCAAATATTCAAGTCTGGGTCCAATTTCCACATTAAACAGTGAATATCCCAATGTGGGTGACAGTGATGTGACACACATAGATCTGGAAGATCTAAAACTAAGGATGATAGGTTAACCTTGTGAACCTATAGAGGGAAATATTTTCTTGAGTATTCTATTCAGAGCATGTGGTCATCCTATTTTTTTTCAAAGCACTAAGTTAGTCCTAGCTTATGCACAACACTATAACCTTATGAAAATTCCATTCTCGCGATCCTCACACCAAAAATTATTTCTCAAAGCCTACAAATTCCTACCTACAATGACATGGTAATCATCACTGGGGATTTTTCCTCATAGGGATGGGTAAGAATAGACACATAATTACAAGGTTTGATAATTTTTTCATGGCTTAAGCAGGGGAGGAAGCCTTCTTGAATCCCTGAGACTTGGTCACAAAGTGAATTTCATAAAGCATACTTAGATGAAATTTTCCTATTAAATAGGGTGATGGGAGAATAAAACAAAAAGGAATTCCAAGAATGAAGGGATCCATTCATTCTATTGGTCACAAAAGGACATAAAATTATTAATTGGGGGCACATCATAAGAAATAACATTCATCTTTAGCTTTTTATAGTTTCCTAAATCAAATAAGTTCACCATGACTTCTTGTCTAGTATATGCCCTTGCGTACATGAGGTATTTCTGAGGTCTCTCCATTGCACCTATTATGTGACAGAAGTCACCTACCTATGAAAAATATCTACAACTCACCTATCAATAAGTAACTCACACTTATCTAGGTTGAATGATGCATTCACCATTCATGTTATAAGGCTACTTAAAGGCAATCCTAAATGAATAATCTCATCTCAAGTAGTTGAGTTGATTGAGAATTATGGAAGTCACTTCATTTAGTTTCCCATTGTTGGAGCTCAAAATTTCACCCGTTCCAGATCAGGATGAACTGGGGTTTTGAGGCAACATGGTATTGTCTCCAAGTTATGGGACTTACACTTGAGATAGGCCTCTGGATAATTTCATCTTCCTCTACCTATTTCTACTGCTACAACTATTCCTAGGAAGGGAAATTTAGCTATATAACTCTAGTCTATGATTCCAAGGGATCAATATGAGAAGGAGATGTATATAATGAAAACCTATGGTAAGGGGAGGTGATAGAACAAGAAATAAGGTGATGAAGGCTCTCATATGAGTAAAAACAAAGGAAACTACACACAGGGATGGCAGAAAAATGTGCCACAATATGCAACAACACTCACACACTCACTTTCATAGAGAAAAATAGAAAAGATACATGTAAAGGACATGAAGAGTGCACATCATACCCATATTGCAAAAGAAAAATAATAATATGAAACAAAATATAAGCTAGGGCAAAGAATAGCCACAAAACAAGACTTTTATTAATTCTAAATGATTCACAATTTGTTACAGTGGTGGAAAGAGGTAGCTATCCACATGTAATGAACTAGATATAAGGCATGCATCTTAAAATGCAAAGTAACAACACTCTAAATAATGCTCTTTCAAACCAAGAGGGTCCAAACTTTAAAAATGAACAATATTTTACAATATATAGAAGAGAAGAGGAGGAAAAAGAGAGAGGGAAACTCATTTTTTCAAATCTAACCACCATTAACCCACATTGAATTCCTATTAATCTACCTACATCACTATCAGATCTACCTCCCTATTTCATCATAACTTGTAGAAGAAGGAAGGAGACCAAATATAATCAAATATTAGTGGTTGTGTCTATTAGATGTGTTTATTAATGACCTGATTCATGTTTCCATATTTTTCACCTACTAAATCCTCTCAAAATCTAATATTGAAAACCCTAGATTGTGTCCCTCTTCAACAGCTTTCCAACAAGACCATGTGCATCTGAATTTGAGCTCTATAGAAGAAGTTATTGAAGTTTATTTTTTTACAATATAAAATGAACATGTAAGACACATGCCATGATTTGATAGGAAGAAATATTTGGCTGACTGTCTATTCATTTTTTTTTCTACCACATGTCATGCATTCATTTTCCACAAGGATTCAGTATGTAGATGGAATGTTCTGATAGGTTGCGTGTTGTGCACTTTATCTAAAAATTTCCAAGGAGTGACACGTGGCACTTAGTAACTAGCATATAGGATTACAACTTGGGTGCATGCACAAGGGCAAGAGGTGCGAGAGGGAAGAATGTAGAGTTCTACAAGTGTGCATGAGAGTGTGCATGAAATAGAAGAAAATATGCATATTTTCAAGGTTATGTAAATGTGAAAGGAAATAAGGGGATCATAAAAGCAAATGCACAAGGGAAAATATGTGAGGAAAATATGTGAAAGGATAACAAATTCATGTGAAAGATGCATGGAAATCATGAAGGAAGGCATGCATAAAATAAAACATGTCAAGGACTTAGTGAAATGTAATTCAAGTCCACATGTGGGTGTAAGAGGGATGAGTGGCGACCAGGGAAGGGAAGTGAATACACGATGAGTATGCATAGAGGTGAAATGGAAGGAGATAAAATAATAAAATATGAAGGTGGAAACTCACAAAATTAAGAAAATGGAAGAGAGAGAATAAGAAAAAAGTAAGAAGGGTGCAAAATAGCATGAGCGATGAATTGCAGCCAAGCATATGCACCAAGGAAAGAAACCTGCGGTGTGCACAAGATGAAAACTTAGACTAGATCCAGAATGGAAATACAAGTTTTCAAAATAACTAGGGGAGTTATTTTGGACAACACCTACCTTCACCTATCTCAAGGTCAGACAATTTGATATTTCACCCCACAGGCTACCGTGGTACTTGAGATAAAATATCTTCATAATTGAGTTGTATATACAATTATCCCATGTTCACATTAGGTGCAAGAGTGCAAAAAATAAAGCTATATCGTTTCCTATTTCTCTATGAGTCTACTCATGCAAGAGTATCACATATGTTGCAAACATTAAAAAAATATTTTCAGCTTTTGATTCATATTCTTATGTGTCTTGGTTTATCTTTGACATAAGGAATAATCCTAAGACTTTCCTCTTACCATGTTTACATTATATTCCACAAATTGAGGAATATTGGGATAATTGCATTAATCAATTTAAGGTTAGGAAATGATACTACATAATAATGATAGTGGATCAAATGCAATAATTCAAGTTTGATTGGTTTATATAAGGAATGAAGGATGATGGATCACACCTATTTTTTCATGAATATCAAGTCGTGCAATCTTCTCCTCTTCTTCCCACCCCATTGAACATTCAGGATTCTGGTGACAATAAAGAAAGAACCATGGAAGTGATTCAGATGTCAAAATATTTGTTCAAGTGCAAGAGGTCCTATTTCATTGAATCTATTGTTATATTATCTCCATTGAGGCAAGTGTCTCACACTTCCTCTCTCAAGGAACTTTAAAGGTCCACGGGGCCTACTCATTAAGAGGAATATTGTGGAAATTGAGTGTACTAAACTTTCTCCCCTTATGAGGCTTCACAAGATGGAAAAATTCAAAAATATCCCATGGAGCCACTTGAATTAGGGGAAACTGATCTGTCATCTTCTAATTATCCCTACAATCCAAATATTCACTTGAAGGTAGTTGATCTATCTTATCTCGATTGAGCTCTAGTTCCTGAGAGTTCCCCTATGCATAAATTTGTGTCCACACCAGTTGAAAATTTCCCATGTGTACATGATTTTCTTTGAGGAGATTCAAGAATGGTTTAACAAGACATGACAGCTAACTATAAGGCCATCTAGGATTACATCAACACTAAGCATACCAAGAAAGCACTGACAACTTCTCATTTCTTCACTAAGGCTTTTTGATCTCAGAATGTGGGAGTAACCCATATGAAATTTGTTAAACCCATGGGAGAAATGACACAGGAAAAATTTTATATGACTAGTATTTCTTTGGGACATTCCACTCATGAGGGATATGTGTACCTATTCAAATAATATGTATCTCCATTGCTTACAAGGAATGAAGAAAAAAAAGTGGAGTAACTAGAAGAGCTTATGATGACCCTCACTACATAGGTACAATCATTCCTGGAACATAACGCAATACCACCTCCTCTGGAAGAGGCTGTCTCTTCCATAAACAACCTTTATCCTCAAGTGATCAAGAAGGATCAAGGGTATTCCATGTAAGGGAGAGATAATAACAAATGCATGGATAATATTCTAGAAAAAGGAAAGGTAATGTTTTCTAAGATTCTCTCTATTAAAATTTTCCTTTTCCACTTCTTCTAAGGTAAATATGACCAAGGAAGAGATTGAGAAGTAAATTTCCTATTAGGATAGTGTGTTCCCATTGGTGTTTGAGATTATTTTTCTTGATTTTCAATCCTTAGTGAGCAAGATTGTATTCACTTATATCTCATATAATTTTTCTTTGGTGTGATCACACACAATGAGTGTTGTAGTCACTATTGTTTTACCAATATCTGAGGATCACTGACACCTCATCTAGCTGGAATCCTAATTCTCACTTGAAGTGCGTTAATGTATCAGGTCCCTCTTTTATGGTAGATCTGTCAAGGAGTTAGGATGAATGCAAATATATCTCATAATAGCAACAGACAAGCCAGATGAACCAGATCTAAGCATACACGTAAAATATAATAACCATGTCCAAAACAAGCTAAAAAATAATCAATAATAGGTTTACCATGCAAGACCTAGTAATAGAGACATCAATAACAAGAATCCATCCACAGAACTCCATTCTATTAATCACCATGAAACATAATAGCTAAATACACCAATAGTAACTTTATAAGATCATGCGCATAAGTGAAATAGCAGCATAACCTCACAATAATTCACAATATGATACATACCCTTATGTTGTGCAAGTCAATACATATATATAGGTAGTGAGGAATTTCCCTTCACTACTCATGCACTCTCCAAAAATAGCCTGCATGTTAGAAATAGCCAAGTGTGTGTTACAATCCAAATATAAGATCATGCAAGCTCACTAATAATAGATTATCTTCTAAAATAAATTGTATATCTAATCTTATTAATAGCCTAAACTTTGTATGACACTTTAACTTCCTTCACATGAGATATAGATAAAAATATACTTTTCTTGAACTGTAAGTCTTCATGCTTTATTCTTATCTCCAAAACCTTGCTTGACCGCTACTTCGACCCTCTATCTTTCCAATTTTTAGCATGGCTCACAATGCGGATAAGTATGGAAGAAAAATTTTTAGGGTGGGATCCCTCATGAACTGTCTATATTACTCTCACATTTGCCTTCACACCTAACTCCCACACGTCAAAATCCCTCGTGTTTCTTATATTTAGTATACATTATATGGATCCAGCAAGTGCTAGATGTGATTTGATAGATGATGTTATCTTAGAACTTGAGTCTTGTGCATACCATACATTTGAAATCTTGGAATATGTCAGCAACAGTGTGTAGAAACTCATATCACCTTCACTCAGTGAAAATTCATCCTTGGAAGAGATCCTAAAGTATTTCCAAGATTTCGTCCAAAAAGAGGCAAGGGATCATTTCTCTTTCAATGAATATAATTTGGAATCCCTTTGGGAAATTATAGGATCAATCTCTAATATTGTAAAATATCATCAAGTTTGGTTCAATCAATGCAAGACTATTGTTATTCCTGAGACTCGGATCAGTGCTTTTGGTTGTATTTACATTCCATAGGTAGAGAAGGTGGGACAAGAAGTAGCTCATTTTAGTAAGTAATTCAAAGGCAAGGATTTCATTCCAGGAGCATTTCCTCAAAAATATCTAAGAGCTAGCTCTTCAACATTGGAAGCTTCTTCATCCTCAGACTAGTCACTCTCTTCTTCTCTATCCTCTTACCTCTCTCTATGTTCTAATTCCTCATTGGGAATGTACTTTTTGACTCTTTTTTTATTCACTTAAGTGAACTTTTAATTTTACATTATAAAAGTTACTTCTCATTAATAAGAAATGGGCTTATTTTTTAGTCCTATAATAATATGAAAGGTCACAAGTGATAGGAATGTGAAAAGTCATGTGGGTGGAGATGAAGAGACATATTGCAGATATATATATATATATATATATATATATATATTGATATGGTTTCTCTATTCGAAGGGGTTGATATATTTTGTTCTTCTACTATAATCAAGAAGTTATTTCTTCTATAAATTCTTGCCTATGTTCTTTTATTTCCTACTTTCAACTTTGTGTGCATTGTAATCTTAAAAAACCAAGAAAGAGTTTTATATCTTTGAGGAATAAATCAATTGAAATTTTGGTCTTTGATTTGTTAATATTACTATTGCTTACATGGTTTTTTTCTTCCTATTATATGTGGACCTACTCTAGTTAATTTTGGTTTATAACATGGTTTATACTCAACCTTCTAATTCTTCAGCACTCTATTTATCTTGTCATGATTTTTCTCACATAGAAATTATATGTGTTAGGTTATCTCTCGCAAGCCTCGAGTATGGGAACCTTCCCCTCATGCATCTAAGTGCAGGGCCCTCTCTCCTCGATCACCAAAATAACCTTCCATTTCACCATCTCAATCCTACCCTACTTATTATTCCCCTCATCCTTCCCTTGATGATATCCATCATGATGTTATCACTTTGATATTTGAATGAATTGATTATTCTCTCTTCACCACATGATAAAAATTCCACTGTGGTATAAATTTCATTCAAGACAACTTAGAATACCTCGTAATTCATACTCATCATCAAATAATCCTTGATGTAACTAAAATAATAAATTATGCATGACAAACTTTCGCACATCATCATTGATTCACTTGATTCTACTCAACATGTTTCATACCTCTATTTCTCTTTTCCTACATTGGTTTAGCTATCCTGCTTGGGTTTATCTTTCCCACTTGGGTTTATCTTTCCCCGCTAGGTTACCCTCCTCTCATTTGGGTTGTATGATTATTTTATTCTTACCTTGAATATTTTGGTAATTTATCTCTCATCTCTTGTTTAGGTTTCTACAACCATTGCTTCCTACCTTGGATACTCTGATAACTTATATACCATCTCCCACTTGGGTTTTATGGCCATTTCTTCCTACTTTGGATACTTTTGTAGCTTTCATATCATCTCCTACTTTGGGTTTACCTCTTGTCATTTGGTTTTTCCTTCTACTTATGCCATGTCCCATTCAATCATATAAACACATATTGTCTACTCTATTGTCATTTTTTTAAACCTCTTATCATTTCATTTTCCTTGCCTATGAATGTTCCTACATTTTTTCAAAAATAAGAAAATAGATCCATAAAATTAAGCATACATCATTTTTTTAACATCATATATATATATATATATATATATATATATATATATATATATATATATATAGTTTTATACATTATCAATACATTATACATATCAACAAAATATACCATCAATCCCTTAAGCACCACCTCACATAGCTTTAGAACATTTTCTACTAATATGTATGGATCATGCTAGTGATGTGGCTCTCAATTGAACCCATACATCTACTCCCTCTACTCTAGTCACCTAAAGCTCTAAATTTATAATACAATCCACATATTTCACCTAACGTGTAGTCACCTCCTATGCATTTGAAATCCTCACTACCTAGTCATGTGCTAAAGCTACATTTCCTTAAAGAAGGCCCTGCACTAATGTACTCTTATCTCCTACACTCACTACCTCCTAAGCATCCCTATATCTCTATAGCTCGCAAGGTTCCTCTTCCATAAGTCTAAATGAACACACCACAAGTTTGAGCATCTCTTATGGTGGATTAAGTATCACAAAAATATATGTCATGTCTAGTATGCCATATAGATTTTCATGATGTGCACCCTCGGTAAAAGAGTGTCACTCAGCTATGGTCCTCTCTATAAAAAAAAATAATCACATACTTCATTATTTAGCTACCCAATTGTATACCTATATTTGGATCACCTAAAAATATTTATTAGTAGATATAACAATCACCAAATCAATTCTACTAAAAATATTAGGCTTTGTGAGGGACAATCATAGGTTCTTTAATGAATAAAGTGGGTAAAATATTCTTGATCTAAATATTAACCTACACATAAACACACTTAGAGAAATTTTATTAGTTTTTGTGGTTAGGGGACCTTCCTCAGTCATATCCCTATTCATTTAAGAAGATAAAATAAATTTTATTGAAGTAAAAATAAAAAACAATGTATGCAAATGAAAATTATACCTGACTTAGTTACAGGCCATTCATAGTTGCAATTCACTGAAAATCACAAGGAGATCACAAGCCAATCATAGTTGTTACTGAAACCGATGTTGAAATTTCACTAAAATAGTGATGCAATAACTTACGCCTATCCTTTGTGATCCACCATCACCTCTCCAATAACCTATAATACTGAAATATGCGAGCAAAGAAGAAAAAATCTCAAGTATGGGCTCAAGTTCACAAAAATTCAAGGATTTCAAGAGGGTGAAATGATGGGGGTGAATGGTATTTTATAGTTTTTTGAGTGCATATAATATTTTGATAGATATGGGTGCAATGTGCATGGATGGGTGAGATGATAAGGGTTCATAATGAATTGGGCATGCAAATGGGTAGGTGGGATCGAAAAAATTAAATGTGAATGGGTGAGGGTTAGTAAATGAATGATGAGGTGTATTTTATCACCATTTTGTGGTGTTTTATAAATTTTATTTGATTTTTTTGGGGATTATTATGTTTTATGATGTTTTTGGTATTTTTTAATAGGAGACCTTCTGCACAAGGTGTGTTTTCTAGTGTCTATATTTTTTCCCTTTTTGGGTTGTGCGTTGTAGCAAGAAGGATGCATCATAAAAATTGAATATGAGATGGGGGTTTTCTAACCCTATGACAATGGTTTCCACAATCACAGGCTTATATGGTTAATTGGATAGATAGGAACCTAGAAATTTGATCGATGGGCCACTTCAGCTGGAGTCTTTGAAGGGATTGCTAATTTTATTTCACAAGGAAAATACTATTGAGTTAATTTACTAAGGTGATTGATGATTGGATGTCATAATATTGATGAGAAGTGTTTGATGTGATATCCCTCTCAAGTGATACTTTTTAGATCCACAGGTTGCCCCAGCATATTGCAAGACAAAAAATTTCAGTTGATAAATGATAGAAAAATGAATCTTGGTGAAGGCATGATGAGAGGAAGCCTGAAAAAAATTTCCACATCCATATTTAGATGAAAATGTGATGAGAGATATTTAAAAAATGGATGTAAGTTAGAGATCATGAGAGTGGTGTTGCCCCAACACAAAGTAATTAGAAATTATTGCAAGGTAAATGACATGAAAATTGGTGATAATGCAAAAGTGTGCAGGAGGAAGTGAATTCCCATGGATGATCATTCCAAATGAGGAGGAATTTAATTATGAAAGTGACATGGTTACAATGATAGAGTGCAATAAGTGGTAGTGGATGATATTTACATGGTTTAAAATAATATTATTGGTGAACACATGATGAGCAAGAATGCATGCATCATGATATAATAAATGAGTTTAAAAATATCTTAAACAAGGTATAAACATCATTTGGTGGCATGTTATCCATGTGTCTCATTTAGATCTTGTGTGTGAATGTGAAATTAAATTATTCTTAAAGTGAAGACATATAGGATAATGAGTGAAAACATGATCCAATGTTTAGGTGTGTTAGAAACATGCTATTTATGATAGATGGAATGGAATTAAATTATAATCCATGCATTTATCTGCTTCTAATCAGGGGCCTAGATCCCTGACGAAGATATATTTGATCTTAGCTGCAACATTGCTCTACTACCAACCAGGTGTCCATAGCCCCGAGAGAGATACTACAAAGACCCCTAAGAAAGAGTGTTTGATATTTCTCATGTTTTTTATTTTCTTTTGAATTTGGGATTTTGGTTTTTTTTTTTTTTTTCATGATATTAATCTCTCTCATTTTTCCAAGGGGTTTAGAACCACAAGTGGCTTAATGAAGGGAGTGGAAACAATTATGGAGATGACAGTGGAAGCATCAATAAATAATTCCATAAGGTCTTCACAACCAGTTGTTATGTGTGTAAGAGTGTATGGATATCGAAGAGGACAATCTCTCTTAATTCACCAAGGAGATACCAAGTTCAAGAAATTATAGTAGAGACTATTGGCTCACAAAACATGACAAAAAGATAACCAAGAGTTCACCAGAAGTTTTGAAGCAAACAAAAACATAGAATGTAAAAAAATTGTAAGTAAATTATGTGGTAGTTTCCCCTAATAATACTAAGTACCTGAGGAGTGAAGGGTTTTGTCGCATGATAGAGAGGCACAAAGTCTCACACAAATTAGTTTTACGAAGAGAGTGGAGGTTTGCACCCAAGAAGGACTGGCTTAGGACTTAGCCACATTTTGGGCCACAGTTAGAGTTGAAATGAAGGACACATGGAGATGCATCCATATTTTGTTATGGATAAGTTTAAAGCATGGAGACTCTCATACCAAGAAAATTCTACTTTAGGATATGATCATTATGCAAGGATTAAGATCTATAAAGTAGAGTTAGTTGTAGTTTATTTTTCATTAGGATAAATCTTGCATGTTTTAAGGTACTTAAGTATGGCAGGGCATGATGGAATTTTTCATACAACCTACTCTTGAGTGATGACTAGGTGGTGCATGGAAATTCCCCACCCTTATCTATGATATGTATTCATTTTCATGACAAAGAGAGTGAGAGCAAAGATATAGTAATGAAAAGGGTTGATGTTAATGTATCTGGTCTAATTATGATTCTTATGATGTATTTGGATATTGTAACAATGGTGGATTAATACAATGGTGTTTTTTCTAAATATCATTGCTTATGGATCTCAATTTTTGTGTTTGTATTGTGTCCATGGTTTAGATTTGATTCCTACATGTTGTTTTTGATGTTCATAGTCATAATATGGTTCATCTATGCTTGGGTATATTTTCTTTATTCTTGTTATAGGATGTATGCATTTACAATTATGCACTACTTCACTATTCATGGTAACATTCTTGAAAAACATCACATAAAAGAGTGGTCAGGTGCCTTCGTGCACTTTGGTTGAGTGCCCAGTTTAGGTTGGATGATATGTCAGCATGCCTAGGAATTAAAGGGTTAGGAAAAATGACTACAATAGTGAATCACGAATTGGGATGAAATATGAATGAATGGAGAAAATATGGAATAACATCCATGAGCAAGCATCGTTTATCACATTTTTTGAAATATATATATTTTTTAGATTTGTATTTTGAAATATGTTTAGTACTTTTGATTTTTTGTGTTTTTTTGTGGAAATAGTAATAGAAAAAAATGTGTGGAGAATCATGGCATGTTTCAAATCCATACCAGATGAAAAGAAGAGGAAGTTATGGAGCATACAAAATGTCATAGTGAAAATAAATGAGAGTCCCCCAATCTGTATAGGGACCAAATGAATAAGAGACATGATGTAGAGGAGTGAGTGATATATGAGGTAGATAATGGGATTGGATTGGATGATGTGAATGATGAATGAATAAATCATATAAAATAGAGGTCATAGAATGGTGGTGAGTGTGGCGATGAATCAAATGATAACTATGTCAAGTTTGGTGAATTTTTAATAATGTCAGGTGAACGAGGACATGAAATTAAATCAATGGTAGAAGATAAAGTGTTATGAATAATGGTGCTAGTGGAAATAACAAGTAGACGATGAGTGGAGAACATATTGATATTTGAAGGAAGTGAGAGCTCTAAGGGTGTACTCTTGTGATGAATGGGTGTAATAAGATGACAGTTGCATGGAATATGAAGGGGTATGTATGATGAAATGTTAAACAAACTAGAATTTGGGATAAAATAAAAATGATATGAAAGCATAATTAGATGTAGAGGATGCTTATGATGAAATTGTGTAAGAAAAAATGGTAGTGTAGTCGTGATAGATGATGTGAATGAAGGATGATCCGGTAATAAGAAGGGTTCCTAAAAGAGTGGTGATGTATAATAATGCACCAAAAGAAGGGAAGAAATGAGAGAAATTGTGTGTGACTTGTGAGGAAGAGATGTAAGAACAAGTGGATACAAATGGCGGGGAATAAATACAAGAGTGTGACTGAATACAATATATGGTATACGATGTAATGGTGGTGTTGCAAGAAATAATGGTGCATGAATGAGTAATGATGAAGTAATTGAGATGAATTTGGAAAAGGTATATAAGATAGGTGAATTGATGACTTGAACCATATGTGATGAAGAGTGTAATGTAAGTGTGGTAATGGTTTTTATGGTAATTGGAGTGTATATGATAAAACCAAGTGATGAATTAGAGGACATGATGGGAAAGATAAAATTACATGATGATATAGATGATGGAAATGTGGATAAATGTAGCAAGGAGGATGATGAGACTACATCTAGAGTGGAAACACATGACGATAGAGATTGAGAAGGGGATGGCATAGATGAGGAGACACTAGGTGTGCATGATGATTGAGAGATAGTGGAAAATGATTATTCATATTATGGATACATGACACATGGGGAAGAAGTGGTAATAGTATTAGTGTGGGAAGTGATTGGATTGTTGTTAATAAGTGAAGTCAAAGGATAACAAGGTTTAAGAACATGGAGGATGAGTTTGCATAGAGATTCAACACTGGACCTGAGTTTGATACACGTACATGGGTAGAGGATTATCTATATCATGAGGTCTATGAGATGTTCTTTGTTGTTTTCCAGTAGAACTATATGAATGGTTTTCAACGTATGCATCAAGTAATATATGGTATTATCGAGCTCATGTTTGGACCCAAGCAGATTATCATCGGCTACATGATGTTGATCTGATTTGGACTCGTGATTTTGATCATTGCTGGAGTGGTGTGTTGACTAGATAAATGTTGGAGTATTTGGTTTCCACTTATTCTTACCCAGAGGTTGTTAATTTCAATTCCTTGCCATAACCGAGAGGATCTTTCTTGTGTGCTTTACCATTAACCATTGATATCTTGATCATCACTCTAAGTTTACAATCATTTCCTATGGCTAGCTAAACTCCCACAATGCATGAGAATGGAAGAAGGTGTGGTAAGAGATGGAGGACCCTACGATAGAAGCGGAGATAGAGGAAAGGAGGATAAAGTATAATGAAGCGTGGGAGATGGAATTAATGAAACAACGTGAGATTGCGGGAGTGATGGATGTATGGAGGCAGACTTTGTAGGAAGGATTTGAGGTTCACGTAAAGGACATGGAACTTGAGGAGTCTATGCTACCCCATCTTGGAAAGTGCAGAAGAAGAACCCCCTCAAATTCTGATGAGAGCTTGTTAGATGAAGAAAGGATATGGACCATAAGCACGTATTTGAACCCACCTGAAAACCTAACCCTTGCACTTAGTTTTCTAATTCCTAAGACAAGTATTTCTAGTCTGATTGGTGTTGGTATTGGTAAGTGATAAGCATCAGGTAGATATCATTTTTCATTAAATTCATATATGGCCATGCATACATTTCCTTTGTTTGGCAGTATCCTGTCAGGCACGTCATTTGGACAAGGTGTGGATGCAAAGAATGTGGGTATCACGTCTGGAAGTATTTCAACTTCACAAACTGTTGGAGCTTATTTTAGCATAACAATGGGTATGCAAATTAGTAATACTTCATTCCTTGTACCTAATATAGCAAGAGGATCTAGTGGATTGGTAGGATCAAGAGTTAGTGGATCTAGTGAATCTAGTGGTGGAGGAAACATAGGAGGGAATTAGGGTTTTGGATCTGGTGGGCAAGGACCACAACCCCATTAGCATGTATTTTATGATACATCTCTTCATTTACCTAATTATAAAGGTGTCGAGGATGTTACAAAGTATGTACACAAGTGTGAATTTCTATGGCACTCTAAGGGGATCACTACCCTGGAGTGGAAGGCTAGCCAGTTTGTAACTAAGTTGCAGGGGCACGTGTATAGTTGGTACTGAAAGTATGACCCACATCAGATGGTGGTGGATTATAATACGTTGTGTGATATCTTCTTGGAGGAATTTCATATTCTTGAATTTGAGCAAAAGAGAATCAGTGTACTCAAGGAGATTCAACAGGGTATGGCAGAGAGTGTGTGGGAGTATGATACACACTTTAAGACTCTCTTGTCTAAGTTATCTTATGATATCCATCCTTCTCAGCATGCTCAATGGTTTATTTGAGGCTTGATAACACCCTTCAGATGAAAACTTTCACATAAAACTTTCACGGATATGTGAGGCATTAGAGGCTGCTCTACACCATAAGTTTGTTAGAAGTGTTGATACTAGGGTAAGTCCCTTTTTGGAGGCACAGATTGCTTCCTTGGCAAAGAAACTTGAAAAAATATCTGTAAATTAAGCACAGGAGACTATAAGTAGAATTTGGTGTACAAATTATGAATTATAAGGACACACCAAGGATATTTTCCCTCGAAAATTGGTGCACGCCATAATATTAGATTGTGAAATATGTCATGAGGATCATGATCCAAGTATATGCCCATTGTTAAAACTTGCACTCCATAAGAATGTGGCTTGCTATTGAAATATTTATACATCTACTACTCATGATATGAAGGATTGATGGTTGATAAAATAGATTCATGATGCAATTGATATTTGTGTGCACTAGACCACCATTGTGAATATTTCTAAGAACGGTGGGCATCAGAATGAAGGGCGTGAAGATGGCGGAGGAAGGGGAAGAATTTTTTATAGAGGATTTTGTGGCCATAGTGGTCACAAAAGAGGAAGGAGTGACTTCCCCTATGGAACTTATTTCAATTATGGATCTACAGATCACTAAAAGCGTGAATGCCCAGATTTGTTGCAATGCTTGTGGTGCAGAAAAAAACATAAGTATGAGGAGTACCCTTATTTGTATGATCACATGAGCCATAATCATAAGAAGGAAAAGGGCCCAGGAATGGTTAGTGTGAAGTGTGTTGAGACCCTACTCATTCCTACGGTTGTGCCTAATCCTCAGTCTGAACCTGTATTAGTAACTACGTGAGTTAAAGTTACGTGTGCCAAAGAAATACCAAAGTAGAGGCCTCTCATTATAAGAGAATAATTATTGCATGGAAAATACCCTAATATAACTTATCAGAAGGAGGTTTACCAGGAGACTATGGAGGTTATTAGGAGTTTGCAAGGGGATAGTCAATGCTTGAAAGAGAAGTCACAGAAGTTAGAGTAGGAAAATAATGTTGAGATCCCTCATAAGGACGTTGATGATGTTAAAGAGGTGTGTAAGATGTTGCGCTAGGAAAATATCATTCCCATGCTAGGAGAGTAGTTGATAGGAAAGATACCCCGTGCTGGAAGTAGGTGCAAGAGGCAGATCTTGCATGCTAATTTTACCCCTCATAGTCCTAATTATGACAAGGAAAACACATTGAATGTGGTAGTTGATGGATGAATCCTGAGCAACCTACTAATTGACATAAGTGTAGAGTTTAATGTTCTTACTTTGGATGTATGGAATCAGATAGGGATACCACCATTACATTCATCTTCAAATGTGTTGTACATGGTGAATATAACTAAAGCTACACCCATCAGAGTTTTGAAAAATTCTTCCATAACCATTAAAAGGGCCAAGTTCACTAGGGATTTTGATGTCTTAGCAGTTTCTAAGGCAGATAGTTTCCCAACATTACTTGGATGCCCTTGGTTTTATGCAAATAATGTTGATTTGTGCTTCAACAAAGGATACATCAATTTTGAGAACAAGAAGGAGCGCATAATTATTCCACTAACATATGGGATGTTTGTACCTTATGTAGAGCCTTTGGGTAAAGAAGACATAAATATAATTTATGTGTGCACCATCAAAGACCCAAAGATTATTGAACCATCGAGAGGAGTCATTCAATGGGATGATGCTCATTCCATGATTGATATGACTAGAATTTCATGTGATAATAGAGCGCATGGGACTTATGAGTTGATTGGGAGATAATTGAAGGGCACTGTGACCTGAGTTGTCAAGGCATGCTTAGTTAGGCGTCTAGGAGGAAGACAATTACCAAGTTACACTAGGGAAGGGAACCCTAATGTATTTTTACACGTTATGGAAGTCCAGTGGACCTATGAAGTAGAATGGAGGAATGTGCTTATTTATACCTTGTGTGGAACAGCAGCACGTTGGTGGAAGACTCGTCAAGATAATCTTATAGAGTGGTGCAAAGTAATAATCACGTTCTCTATTAGATTTCTCCAGAACAATGCACCTTAAAAGATATGTGACTATCATGGGAAGGAATCCACTCGTACCACATTCATGAATGTGAGAGAGTGTGGATGGAAGCCCTAGAAGCTTTACCCCCTTCACTCTATGTGCATAATTTATATTCCACCTTGCAATTTTGTTGCATGCACATGGTATTTCTATTCAGAGTTACATCATTAGACAATAAATTGGAAGGATTTAATAATAGGTGTTATTCAGACTTTTGAGTATCTATCTTCTAAACTTCCATTGAATGAAGCTTTATAGGTAATCAAGTGCTTTACTCTAGGAGATAGTGCCAAAGCTGAGAACCCCATCCTATATTTGTTAGGGGAACCTAATTTGGAGATGCACTTTGAAGAATAAGAAACAGATGAAGTACATTTTGAGTGTGTCTACCTAGAAAAAGAGAAAGGAAAAATGGTGTACCTGATAGATGATGAGGAAATAGAGAACCTAGATGTTGATCATACAGAGGGTATGTGTAAATTCTTGAATAGTGTAGATGAGAAGGTGTGCACTTACCATAAGCCTTTGAAGACAAATAAGTTCAACATTAACACAGAAGTAAAACCAAAAGAAGTAATCATTGGTGATTATTGGAAAAACCAAGAGGTTTCAAAGATAATTGAGCTATTACATGACTTACAGGATTTTTTGCTACGTGGATACCATGAATTTTAAATTAATCTCTAGTACCTAGTTTTTAGTATTTTAATTATCATTTATTAATTAAATGATTAATTAATTAAGTGTGCATATCTTGGTCAACTGTCACTTAGATTCTCATTCAACAGCCACTTAGACTTCACATCCTCATCCTATTTAACTACACTTCTAGAATCCTATAAAGGTGGGGGAAATTAAATTATACGTATAACCACCTTTCTGGATGCAACTTCTACTAATACATTCCATTTTTTCTCCTAAATGTCCTAGAACTGCTGCAACCTCCTCAAATGTTATTTTTATCATGTACATTCAACTATGTTTAACCAAAATCCAACCACTTATGCCTCTATAAAATATAGGCTTACACTCTATCAAATCCTCTTGGATTTACAGTACAAAAAATCTACTAATTTGCCTCAAATATCTACATATTGGAAGCTCCTAAAACTGTATTCATAACAATTGCATCCCCACTTTGGAGGAAGTTTAAGAGCACCCACAATTCGATAAGTTTGTACAGCTCAAAGCTCTCTCAACCTTCACTTGAGGTTTGATTTGGAAGATTGCTGGAAGTTTTGTTGTGTTTGTTTACTTTCCATTTCAGTTAGTTTTTCATAACATACAAAAATTCCTTCCTTTAGAATGGAACCACATGAACAAATCTGAGAATTTCATCTCCATTGTTCCCAAAGTAGTAAGCCATTAGACCCTCAATACAATTTCTTCCCCTCCCATTGAAATGGAATACATGGGTCCCTCTAAAAGGTAATCTCCCATAGATAGCTTAATCTTATGGAAATTTCCTTAACAATTAACTTTACCTCTATCTACACCCATGACCTAAAATTATGGTGTTGGATAAACGAAGCAATTTAAGCATATCACCAACTTATGATTGATGAAATTTTGAGTAATTCTTTAGTCAAGTAATACTAACATGTTTTACTTCTTCACGAACCCAAAAACTTTGAGTATTTGTGGGGTGTTGGTTCCAAAAATGGCATGGTAAGAAATAGATGGTTGAGATTATTCCACCTCGATCTCAGGAGCCTTCCTCTATATTAATTGTTTCTTCCCATTGTGTTCCTCATTAGGACCTTGAGTGTAGAATAAATTCTTCTCGAGACATTTATGTCCTTTGCTCCACTTTCTATCAAAATTTTAGCATATTCCTTTTACTTGTTTCTTTTTAATTTGTTGAGGATTCAATCATGTTAGTTGGGGAAAATATGGTGTTAGATTCATGTGTTCCTTTTGGTTAGTGAAGCTCCTTCATTTTACCATATCTCTTTCATCCACTCATCAAGAAAGGATCATGGATTTTGATATCAAACCTGGATTAAGAAGGAAAACATCATGTTGGATGTTATCCTTGAGTCCACCCAAGAAGATATCATTTGGATAATCCTTTGAGATGTAAGTCACTCACAAGGATAGATTTTGGAATGGTTGGATATAATCCTTGACTGAACTTGTATGTCGTAGCTTGGAAATATGGCTAAAATAGTTCTCCGTAACACTATTACTATAGTGTGTTTAGAGCTCATCAGTGAACATAGACCAAGTAACAAAAAACCATTCTTTTTATTTTTCTCACACATCCATCTATACCAAATGAATTGTTTTGGTTTTAGGTATAAGGATTTCATTACCACCTCTTATCCATTTGGTACTTGATGTAGATCAAATAAATTATCCATTTGGTTGATCCAAGTGATCAAATCATTCCCATTGAACTTATGCATCTCCACTTTAGGAATAATGTTATTTCATTGGTTAGAAGATACAATGGTTTGTGTAGAAGATCCACCCTAGTTGGTGTGGTTTGAGTCAAATTGTGCATTACTTGAAGCGCTAATGTAACTCGAATGGACATTATTGCTAGAATTTAGGAATGATCTCAGTGATAGAAACTCCTTTAATGACTCAAATTCCATTTTCATGTCACCCTTCACTATTTTCAATCCATTTTCAAATTCTAACATCATTTCTTGATTCATTGTGATCAAGCTATGACTAAAATTTCCTTGCACGTTATTTATGCAGTTTTTTACCATGTCCTCAAGTTGGGAGACTATATTTGATGCCCCTATAGCTAAATATTAAAAATACACATCTTCCTTACTAGGATTTTTACCCTTCCCTTGTCCTCTAGTTGATCTCCATGTAATGATGTAGGATTTATGTCTTGGGATACCAGGGTTGGGGTAGAAATTTAGGGCTCACATTTTTTTTTAAGTTATTAGATGGATAAATAAAAACATATAGAACAAACTCTAAAAAAAATTGGAAATATTTCCAAAAATATAATAAAATTAGGAAAAGTACCAAAATTAGAGCCTAGGTAGCGAATTTATGAAAAACCCTAAAACTAGTATAACTTTTACAAATCAAGTCAAAAAAAAAACCTTGAAATTTGGAGAGGGTCTTACTTGATGATTTTTTTGCACCGCAAAAAAATTGTAGAAAAAAATTCTACTATTTTTGAGATATATTTGAACATTTGTAATTAGGGTTTTGATGTAATTTTGGCCGAGATTAAGCTCTTATACCACTTATAATGAAATTACATAGATTTGAATATTTTTTATTAGATAAGGCAAAAAATAGGGATTGGCTCCCATGGGCCAAAAAAAAAGAGAGGAACACTACTAGAGATAAAACAGAAAGAAAAACCCAGAAAGGGGTCCCAGAGAAATGAGTTAAATAGGCTTAACTCTTACAATGCAGGATCTGGACCCCCAAAAGGACAAAAAAGACCTAGAAAAAATAGGGCACCACAGTTCACCCGTAGTCCACACAAAGTTAAGAGACCAACAAAGCCTCCATGACAAACAAAAAAAAAACCCAGAGGCCCCATACCAATAACAGCCAACCAGGAGTCCAGAACCAACCACCACCTACTCCTCCTCCAAGCTGCTAATGTGAAGGTTGAATCTCCTCCTTTTCTTTTTGCCTTCAATCTCCTCCACTCTTTCAAGCAACACTTTGACCTGAGTCTCCAGCTCCTTCATTATGTGTTTTATCTGGACCTGATCCGTGACCATATTCTTCGAAACGTTGATGATGTTCAAGATGGACTCCCTTTGCCCCTCGTTTGTGTCCTCCATAGCTTTAAGGACCCCCTCTAAATATGCCATCTTCCTTTTCCATTCTTCAAAAACAATGGGGTCACCCACACATTCATTCTTCCTAGAAGCACTAGCTTCCCCACCACCTCCCTCATTTTTATCTCTATATTTTTCATCCCCCCTAGGGGTACCTTTACCCTCTTTCATTTTAGTAAGACACTCTGCCAGAGTAATGTCATATTCCTCGTCTTTCTCCTCCATGACCGTAATCAAAGGATGATCTAGAACCGGCTTTCCATTCTCAACTAGAAGAAAAATTAGGCTCTCATGAAAGGGCAGCTCATCTTTCTTATTCTGGAAAGCCATCAGCAAATTTGATAGAGAGGTAGCCAAGAAAAGAGGAATACTGACCATAAACTTGTGTCGGAACATGTTGAGGAAGGTCATGTGATGGGTATATATTTTTCTATACTTACCCTCCAGCGTAATATATTTCATAACTTGAAGGCAAACATCCTTCCAGACTCCAGGAATACATGATCGAGCAATACCACCAGTGAAGAAGAAACAATTCTCCTTACCAAAAAAAATCACTCAATCTCAAGGTCTCTACGGGTTCTTTCCTTGTATATTTTTAACCCATCCATCTTCATATCATTAGCAATAGAACACCAAAATATAGAGAACTGATCACAATACACAAGTAGAATTACTTAGCCACTTCAAGGGGGCAACCTTTAAACCATACAATAAGACTCAATTGCTTGATATGATGATCATATCCTACTCTCTAACTCCTATATATACCCTACTACACTATCTAAATCCCTAAGGCCAACCCACTAAGCATATGAAAACATAAATAATTATGATATGGCATCATAAAATATTATGTTAGCCACAGGTCAATTATCTATATCTCGATATGTGAATTAGGGTTAAGGGTTGTTGTCTTGTGTTTTTTGCAAGGGCAAAATTCAACTTGAAAGTAGGAAAACTATACCCTGGTGTCAAAGTTTTTCATTGTAGACATTCCCTAACACCCCTCTAGGTCAATTCATCACCTATATCAGACTTATTCTACCTTGTCAAGTGGTCATGTGTGTTGTTTCAATCTTTTCCATATGTGATTTAGGAAAAAAAATCATTCAAGTGCTTCTAGAAAATCTCTTCAAGGCAAGACTTTCAAGAAGCATAGGAGTGGTTATTTTTAGCCTTTCTAAGACATGGTTCACACCCCCTAGAGTGAAGTTGTAGGAAAAAAATCATTAAGGAGTATTTTTAATGAGTTAAGAAATTTTTTAACTGATTTTGGAAAAAATTTGAAAGTTTCAGAGGTTTTGGGATAAGTTCAGTAAAATCGGGTCTTGGAGGGTGAAGGAGCTTGCAGTACAAAACAACCCCTGAGCTTTGGGAAGTGATTTTGGGATCTCTGTAAGGATTTGGAGGTGAAGCGATACACCATTGGAAATGTATTTAAGATCTCTAAGTGATAGTGGTTTCACATTTTTCACAATACATAAGTTCCTCTACCCATAGATTGTTTTTATCATGCATAACCTATGATCCCAAGAAAAAATCATATTTTTAGGGGGTTTCAAGAAGAATCAAGGCATGATACCCATCCCATCCTTCTTTAACTAGTTTTTTTTATCAATATTATATAAATAAGTTCTAAAAAAGACCTTTGGATGCTCAATTTATGTTGCTAACAAGTTTCTCCCTAAGGTATGCTTTGGGAATTAGCCATTTTTATGGGTGGACACATGTCACTCCCAAGTCTAAGCACAATTTATTTTCCCAGCTATCTCATTCCTATGTGACTCAAAGGACACAAAAATGTTCCCAGCCCCAAGATAGACTCCTACACCACCATGTGACCCCGCAGGAGCTCAAACATGCCAGTTAAGCCCCCTTGCACCAATCTTAAGCACTCTTTGTCGTCGAATCCCACAATGTCATTTTTCATCACCAGAGCAGGGTGCATTTTATTGCACCATGTCTCCCATACCATTAGGATAGTTGGGACACAAAAAATTTCCCAATCCTGGCCCTCAGTTTGGTCATCCATGTGACCCAGTTCTAGCCCTTGAATGCCTTTCATTCATTCTTTCTCTCTCCTCCATCAGCCAATCCTCATCCACCACTTGTCAAGCTGAGGGTGAGGTGCATTTTCTTACACAAATTTTCCCATCCCCTAGGGACATTTTGGATATAAAATTTCATTCAACCTCATGAGTATTTAAAAAGTTAAAAAATTACAAAATTTAAATTGTCATGTTGTATCCTCTCCGTGTGTGTGAGAAAACCATTTCCGGAAGAAACTATAAAAACTCATTTCCCTCCTTCGTTTATTCATTTTTATTCCATTCCTCCATGTTCATGGATGAAAAAACTCCTTTAAACCTATAATTTCTTTAGACACCATGACCATTCTTTTCCAGTTTGACTTGATGGTCAAAAACATAAAATGCTCATATCTCACAATCTGGTGCATGGATCGAAGTGATATTTTTTGCAAACTTCACCATTTTTAGAGACCTTAAAGAAGAAAGATACATAATTTTAACTGATGATATATATTTTTAACAGAAAAAAAAAACCCCTATTTTTTCATGGAATTCGTTCCTTTGATTTCCCATCACTTTGGCAGCAAATCGAACTAAAAATGTGAGCACAAGTTCCAACAAAAAAACCTATCTCAATGAATTTGGTTTCATCACAATCAAAGGTGGAAAATAACACTATAAAAATCTTAGTGAATCCATTAATGGCTTCCATGGTAGCTCTGTTCCTGAATCTCTCACCCAAAAAAATCATGTTTTATTTTCAAGCATTTCGGTGGGTGAAACACAGTTAAATTTGGAGCACGAGGTCGCGACAAAGATTCGAACCTAAAAATATTGTTCCCATCAAAAACCGAGGCCATTTTTTACAACTTACTAAAAATTTCATAATTGATGCCCCTCCACATTCTAAAAATAGTAAGTTCCCTTGATTACAAGTTTAGATCACCCACGACAATCGGAAAAGATGCAAAATGAAAGATAGGGGAAAATGTTAATTCTCCAAAAATAGCAGGTTAAAAAAGAGGAACCTGCTAAAAAAAAAAGTTTCTAAAAATAGAAATTCATCATCAATAGAAGAGGATGGAGTGTGCCAAAAGGTTAAAAAGGTCGTATTGGAGCAAAATGGGTGATATGTCCCAAAATAGCAAGTCTTAAGCCTACCTGCTAAAAATAGAAATTCTTCATTTTGATGCAGAAATTTGTAAATGGCCCCATCTTTCCACTTTATACACTTTGCGTGATTGTAAGATGACCTCATATCTCAAATAGAGAAATGATAACTTTGTAAGGGTCCTAGAAACATCATCTAGAGCTCATTTTTTCTAGAAGCAAGGTAGAAAATTGCAGGGCACAGCAAGTGGAATCATCATCATCTCTCAGTTAGCTAGGTCATTTGAGCTCGATAAGTTGACTGGAAATTATTAAATTTGATTAAGTTAACCCAAGAAAAATATCTAGGAGTAATCTATGAAAAAACTCACATCTCTCATAATAGTAAATGAAAACGTTGCAATGTTACAGTATAGTGTGCAAAACGAGAATGCAAGTGTCATGAGATTCGAGCACCCGAACGACAATCATGAAATCCTAAGGAACAAGAGAGAGATCCACACTCTCACTATGATATAGGGAATGCATCATCATGGGTGAGGTTTGTGTTCATCTCAAATATCACTTAGAGAGGTTGGAAAAGTGTTTTTAAACACTCATTTGGTAGTCTGAGGTGTTTGTATATCATGTACAAGGAATAGCTTGTGATCATCATCAGCAAGGGAAAATTGTTCAAAGTTAAATTCATTACAGCTTTACATCAGTTCAGTAGTTTTTCAGAAGTCATCAGAGGCCAATATTTTCATCTTCAACTTCTTCAAGGTGGATCTTCATCAATGACAGGGCTATCTTCATCCTTTATAGCATTTCTTTTTTCCCCTCCTTCCTCATTATTTCTCCTCTTCTCTACCCCTTTTCTAATTCTTCATTGTGAGCAATCATGATGTTTGTCCTATTCATTTAAATGTGACTTTAGCAAACATTTTATAATTCACCATTCATTAATAAAAGGGGACTAAAATTCACTCCTAAGAATATCAAAAGCCACATGTTAGAGGAAAAATTAAAGGTCGCGTGGGGTGTAGGCAAAGAGCCTTCTCAAAGTCTATAAATTGTAATGGCACCCTCATTCTTAGGTGTTGTCAATTTTTTATGCTCATGAGTGATTACTACTTGTGAAAAAATAAAAGAGATAGCTATTTTCTCTATTCTCTCCTTTCGTGTTCTTCCATTTCTCACTATGAAATACTTTGTCAAAACATCAATGAAGAATAAAGGAGTTTCTTACCTTTTTTATGAGGAGATTACCGAAATGTTGTGTTCACAAACTTCTCTTGTATTGTTGATAGTAGCATAGTTTTTTTCCTTCTATCTATGTGTGTTTAATTACTTTGATTAATGTCTACATAAATCTAATTTTATGCCTGAGATATTAATCCCCCTCTCTTTTTTTCCAACTCCCTTTCCTACTCTCTCAGTAAATTCCTCCCTTACAATAAATTACAAGCTTTTTCCATAGGTAAAATGGAGGTTTCATGTTGGATCTCAAGCCTCTATGGACACATCATATTTACATTTCATTCATGCATAATAAATGGAGTTGCACCATTCAAGCAGAGGGACCAATAGTCTTAGAGTGTTGGCCGATACCTACAAATTTTTCGCTTAACAAATTTTCTTACCAACAAAGGTGTACCATGATAAGTCTGCACACTTAAATGCTAAGTGGTCCTTGGTGGTTGGAGAAGTGTGTGGCTCTCTTAATGGTAGTTTTTTCTCTTCCCCTTCTCTATTTTTTGTATATTGTAGCTCAGAGCTCATTAAAACACTCTGTCCTAAATGCAAGGTTATGCTACCCTTTTGTGTATCCAAGTATTCTAAGTTGCAAGCCTTTCATAGAAGCTTTTGTAATGCATCCAAAGCTTTCTAAGTGATTATAATAGACAGTTTAAATTTTATAAGCAATAATATGATGTTGAATGTGGTTTGTATCTACCCTTTGTCTTAGTTTATTATATTCTTTCCTCTCTGTTGTTTTCATTTCATGTTGTGTATGGATTATATCTACATGGATTCCATTTCATTGTGTCATATATGCAAGGATTCAATTTGAGGAATTTTTAGAGCTATATTATGACTGATATCTTCCCTCTCATCCTTGCATAATTTTTTCTTGTTTTCTTAAGACTCAAAGAGAGATCCCATTTATTTGGTGTTATCACCACTCTTTTAGCTTAGTTTTCCTTTCATGCATTCCTCCTTCCCATTTTTCTCTTGCAGATCTATAATTTATATTAGGAGTAGTGTTACATTAGTAAGATGGGTAGAGGAAGTTGGATTTATCTAAAGTTTGATCATATATAGTTAACTCCCACATTAAGAGATCATCCCATGTTTCATTGAGGTGTTGATCCTAGCTTTAGAAAGGGTGTGACTTCAACTGACAATAATGCCCACCTCTCTTAGGGCATTAATATCATATGTGACCTATGTTAAACGTCCACTCTCTATCTAGGTTGCTCCATCATATGCACCTTAATATGGAAACATATATCTAAGATATCTCTTCCCCCAAACCTTTGTAACTATTATCACCTAAAGTGGCACCCTTGCTAAAACTAGGTTCAACACCTTAGGGAAACATGGAAAGACCTCAAAAGTGTGGGACAATGGTGTATTTTTAGGTCAATATCCACATAAGGTTGGATTCCTTCTATCCTATCTCATTGTTACTAACTATCCAGCACTACACTACTACTAACTAATCATATCCTAAGAATTCCAAGGGACCAAGGTTGAAAGAGGTAAATTTTGAAATATAGTGAGGTGATGCACCAAACTAGAATAGGGTTCAATTATGGCTCCAGGGACACATGTATGAAAACATATACAAAGACATAAAGAAATGTGTACAAAATTTTAGTAGAAATAAATAGAATAAGATTGAAAACCAATAAGAGGATATAAATATTCATAATAAACACCAAAGCATTCAAAGGGAAAAAATCACACTTACATTCAACCTCAAAAATTTATCCATTATAGTCTAGCATAGCCAAGGTGTGTAAAATATTCATAAGTGCGTCACAAAGGTCTACGACAAAAAGGTTTGAGCTCAAAAGGGAAAATCTCTTAGAATTAGTAGAAATGTGAACCCTTTACATGCACTTTCTCACTTACATTTATAGAAATTTTAGAGACAAGGATAGGGGACCGATCACATTTGGCGATCACTAAATTCAACCACTCTACCATCACTAAGTACCAATCACCATTGATTTTTCTAGCCAGGTATGGGTGTCATGGTATTGTAAGGCATTAATTTTGTAGGCCATGTATGGGAGTCATCCATCATTAAATTTTGGTTGTTGGAGTGGTTAAGCATCTGGTTTGAACTTCATATAATTTTGTTGGGCTTTGTGTACTTCTTATATTTTTCCACCTTGATCCTATCTTTCATAGCTTTCTATCTTTTTTGGAAAACTCTTGGTGACATGTAAATTTGTTTGTGACCTCCACTTTGATCCACAAATAACATAATAACTACATAATTCTTTTCACCATCACAGTCTTTTGTGTTTGTCCCACAGACTACCCTGCATTCGGTGGAGCCTTCTTTATTTCACGAAATTTTCTTTGTTTCGTAAATTCTTATTCCGCAGCCTTGTTTTTTTCCTTGTTTTTTGGTTCTTCATCATGTTTTATTCTACGAATTCTCTTTAATATGCATTTTTTTTGTTGCATGGATTTTTAAACCTTGTATGGTTTATACCCCATGCTTAACATTTATCACCTTTGTGTTTTACTCACTCTCCACAATGCCACATAGTATTTTCCTCTTGTTCTGCAGCATATTTCCTCGCGACTATGTTCCTTTTTTTGTAGCTTTACCAACTTTGTGGAACACTAAGTTCTAAAAATCTTTGAAACACTAAGTTTTCCACTTCTATGGAACACTACATTTCCCTAACTTTGCATAACACTAACTTATCCCCACAATGTTGCAAAGTACTTAGGATTTTCTCCGAGGATTTTAAAACAAAAATTTCCTAAGTTTTTAACTTGAATGAAGTTATCAAAATAGCATGTGTGTATTTTGGACAACAGTTAGGAAACTTTTGGGGAACATCTACCTATTAGATGAATCAATCAGTAGCCTGGCATATCCATTAGTCATGGATTCAGCATGATATTTAAATTCAAAATTATATACAAGGAAAAACTTAACAAAGTGAAAGATAAGCAATTAAATAACAAACCTTTTTCCAAGCTTCTCTTGCGACCTTAATGATGAGATTAGCTGAAGTGTTACACTTGTAGAATCTCTTATAGTTATTGGATTTTTGATGCTCTAAATTTACCTCTAAATGAAAGAATGGTACTATGATTAATACTGGACATGAGTATGTATTCTATTGGAAAATGGGAATATGTTTTCTACAATTACACAAAGTTTCTAAGGATTTTTTGTGAAGGATATGGCCTGTTATTTATAATTGAAGGAGAGGCCATAGAGTAGTTGAAGGTTTTTAATGAAATTTTGAGTGTATATTCTTAAAATAGTATTGGAGGGGGTTATAACAGTTCAAATGGATTGAATATCCATTGAGGGGTAGTAAATTTTCAATTGGCAATAAGCTTGTATCTAGGAAGGTGGTTGTACATGCAACTTTGATATTTTCACCTTTGTAGGATTCTAGAAGTGGAGTTGAGTGGAGTGACTAGAATAGTGAATTGGAGTCCAAATGGAGGATGAGTAGGTAATTAACCATTTAATTAAATTATCCAAGGACCATAGGATTATAGTTATAGTGTAATTAGAATTAATTTAATTAATTTTAAAGGGGATATGATAGATTTAATTGAATTAAATCTTAAAGGGATGAATACTTAGATCATGATAGAATTAATTTAATTAATTCTAAATGATGGAAGTGAATTATAGTGGGACATAATTAATTTAATTAATTATAAAGAGTTGTAAATTGTCACATTATGTAAAGGATATGGATATCCAATTATAGGCTAGAAATAAGCATGTATTTTTAGGGTGTCTACATTTGCCCTTCTTTAAAGTGTTATTACGAAGTAATATCATTTTAAAGATAGTATACATGTGTAAATTAGAAAATGGAAGCTAGGGAAACATGGTGGACTTGCTTTATATGGCCCAACGAAGCATTTGGATGCCCCAAGGAATGCTTCCTCAAGCGGATGGGTGACATGGCAAATGGGTAGATAGTCATTTGATAGGAAGAAGGCAAGGAGTAGAAGGAGGAAGGGAGGCATTTTTCTCATAGCATGAGCTTTCATTTAGAGATTGAAAGTTAGAGAAACCTTATTTTGTTGTTGTACAATAGATTTTTTCATCATGATTATGAAGGAATAATGATGTGTAACCCATTATGTGCATTAAAAAACACATAGAGCAAAGAAAAGAGAAAAAGTAAAACAAACCCAATATACAACGTAAAAGTATGCACCATGGCTATGAATAATCCAAGATGATAATGAAATACGTACAATTTTTTTAAAAATAATAACAACAATGCAACACAACTTGAAAGGAAGACAATTAATTATATCCCTAATATGTGTCATGGTGATAAGTAAGCCTATTGAAATGCCCCCAAGCAATAACGTTGAAATTCCAGGGGATAGCATTAAATTGAAGAGTGGAGTAACTACTCCTCATGACACTCTTGTTGGATCTATATTGAAAACTAATCTGAGAGTTAAAAAGGGTCATTTCCCCCAAGCAATAATGTTGAAATGCATGGGAGGGAATGACAGCTGAGATTGCCCTAAGAGAGGCTATGTGTGATGGAAATAATTGAATTAACTTTCCCTAAACAAGGATACTAACATGCAAAGGAAAGATTATTTATCATGATAGTCATAAGATAATTCAAATGATCACTAGGGTATAAGTTAAAGTTTGATTTGATCAAGTTGTGTTGTTTTGTTGAAATTTTTTATGTGTTTGCAAAAAAAGAATGTTTTGATTATTTGAATTTTTTTTATCTTTTTGTCAATATATGTGATTTTTAATGTTTTTGAATTTTGAATATTTTTGAATTTTTTATATTTTTAGAGTCTTGGACTCAAGAAAGAGGGTATGGTCATAATAGAGGAAAGTGGCATGGTAGGGAATGTCGAATTTGTTATGGGGAAGCATTTGAATGCCCTAGTAGGTTTGAATTATTTGATTAGAGTGCCCCCATGAGTGGGTGGGCATCGTGACAGAGTGGCGGACAACCACGTGATAAGAGAAATAAGAAGCCACACATAAACGTCTAGAGGAACGGAAAAAAAGAGGAATCGTTTTGGTCATGGAGGCCACAAATTAGAGAAATTGGGGTTTTATGGTATAAATATATGGGTGGGAGGGGTAGCAAATATCACAAATCATTTTTGTTATAGATTGTTTTTGCTATTTGAGTGAAATATGAGCTCTGAATTTTGACAGAGATGACTCAATGAGTGTAGCAAAAATATCATGTAAACTATGTTTGAGAGTTTGGTTGGAGGACAGACGAGGGTTCTACGATAAGTCATGAAAAAAATCTTAGTTTTTTATGCATTTAATGCTAGTTAGGCCTAGGAATAAATTGAATTTGAACACTAGCACATGTACTTGAGTGCACTAGCGTAGTATAAGGAATGTGCTAACATACGAGTGTATGCACTAGTGTTCAACTAAGGGCATGAGTGTGATGAGGAAAATGTGATAGCATGTTAGATGTGATAGTGTTAACATAAGGGTATGAGCATCAAATTTGGTGTACTAACATGAATGCACTAGTGTGTAAGTACACACACTAGCATATTAAAGGGTGCATTACTATAGTTAGGTGGTTTTTAGAAGATTTTTTAGAGGTTATAATAAAATAAATATGATTTAATAGTGTTTTTCAGTGATTTTTAGGAGAGACCATTGTCATTAGACATGTGAGAGATTCACAAATGATTGTGATCATTCTTGAGATATTCGTGTGTAGTCAGCAAAGACAGTTGGTCACACTACTGGAGGTGACATGGCTGACATATATTGCATAGTTTCCACATATTATACTAGATCATTTTTTATCGACCACGTTGGTCGAGCAATGACACAACGAGAGTTATAATTTCATGTTGCTGACTGGTGAGATGATGGTGACCCTATAGGATGTGCATCAAATCCTTTGGGTGATGATACAAGGTAGAATGGTATAGTGGGATGGGAATCCCACATAGATACTAGGACACATTTAGGACCTATTTTTAAGGGATAATATTTTTAGAGATGAGATGGATGTGTACTTATATGAGTGTAGGGATGATGCAATGGCAGCATGACTACATGTCTACCTAATGGCTCTTATTAATGGTTATTTGTTTCCTGATAAGACTGGGTAACATTTCCATCTAGTCATGTTTATCGTTATGGCATAGCACATGGAGGGTGAGGTGTTTGCTTAGGGATAGTGTATTTTATCCCATTTGTACAAGGATTTACACCTAATAACCTACAGGAAGCAGAGGATTTTGAGTCTAGCTACATTACTGTAGATATGGTCCTAGAATCACATAGCTACTGAATGACCACTGGGCATCCTATATGTCAAAAAGGAAAATGAGCCCTCATCATTTGGATAGGATACTGTGGGTATTGGCTAGAGAGGCCATATGGGTGACATATCATTTTATAGACTATCATTTGATGATTTATATCTTCACATGGTGACCTAGAGGCCATACTGATTATATCAGTGGGTGACATATTGTTGGGATGATAAAATTTGGCTTAAGTATAAAGGTGAAAAATGATTGGGCACGTAAAAATAGGGCACATAGATACACGCGTAAGTATATTGAAACATGGCACGCCCAAGAAGGTTTGAATTCAAGACTTTGTCGGTTTACATATTGGGGATAATTATGGACATGGAGTGTAGTGCATGTTTCATGGAAGACTTAAGGAGCATGCAGAGGCTATTTTGGATGAGTAGGAGATCAAGCTCCATATAGGGTTTTGGAGCTAATAATAGGATTATTAGATAATCTATTATTAGCGAGCTTGCATGCTCTCGTATTTATTATGTAAAGGTGCATGGATATTATTAGGATGTATCATATTTTAGAAAGGTACATAGGTAGTGAAGGAAAATTCCCCATCCCTATAAATATGTCTTGATTTACACATTTTAGAGAGTCCTATGTTTTGTAGAGTTATACTACGAGTTTATGGGTGCGCATGACTATGATGACTTCGTTATGTTTGTAAGAATCTTCTGTATTTTGCAGAAATTAATATAATTGATCTTTATGGCTGGATATTTATGTTTGACATAACTAAACATGGATCTTTTATGGTAAATCTTATTATAGTTCTTGATTAAGTGTTCTTGCATGTGGTTGAGATCTAGATCTGGTTTATTCATTGTTATAAATTTGTTAATTGTTATGGATCTAGAATATATGCATAATCATGCTAACTCCTTGAACAAGCTAACATAAAAGAGGGACCCGGTACCCTTGCGCACTTCGGGTGAGCACTTAGTTTAGGCTGAGTAATGTGTCAGTGTGCCTTGGGATTTTGTGGGTAAAATCTAGGAAAAATTTTGGTTCCATTATCGGGACCTCTTTTTCAGTTATTTTTCAATATGTTGCATGATGAAGATGTATCAATTGACCTTTGCCAGTATTGAAGAGTGGTTAGATGATTTGGAAGAAGAGTATGCTCATAGATTAAGCACTAGACCTAATTTTAATGCACACTCGTGGGTTGAACAGAATATGTATCACAAGTTGTATGAGATGTTCTTCACCATATTTCCTATAGCTTTGTACAAGTGGTTGGTTGTTTACGCATCAAAGAGAAATTAGAGGTTTTATACACTTGTTTGGACATAGGAAGAATTTCAGGACTTAAAATGATGTAAATCTAACATGGATGCACGTTGTGGATCATTGGTTCTATGGTGCTTTGAATAGATATATTCTGGAGTACATAATTTCTACTTACTCTTATCCTGAGGTTATTGAGTTCCAGTTTTTGTGTGAGCTCGGGGGATCTTATTTGTGTAGCATTCCTTTGGCAATTAAGATCTTGATTGTGCCCTGGATTTGGAAGAAAAACCTATGGCTAGCTAAACCCCACCATGTACAGGGGTAGGAGGAGGTGTGGTGAAAGATGGAAGATCTAGTGGAAAAGAGATAGAGAGAAGAAAGGTGGCTTAAGTTTAATGAAGTGAGAGAGAGGGACTTACAAAAGAAGTGAGAGATCACAAAAAGAATGGTGTTATGGAGGGAGATGGCTCATGAAGGATTTAGAGCTCACGTAAAGGAAGTGGATCTAGAGCATCTCAAACTCCCCCATTTGGGAAAGCATGGTAGAGAACCATCTTCGGCTTCATATGAAGGTGCATATGAAGAAAGATTGAGGACCATGGGCACACATTTGAAGAAAAATTGAGGACCGCGAGCATCCATCTGATCCTACTAGGAGACCTAGCCTTTGTGCTTGGTTTTACAGATTCTATGGCAGTTAACAATAAGCAAGCTAGTGTGGGAAGTAGAGTTGTAGTAGATAGAGTTGATTTGCAGTCAATTTCAGGAGTGGATCAGCTATTTTATTCATTTATGGTGGCACAATCATCATCTATGTTATTTGGAAGTCCAGTTGGAGGTAAGTTTTCTGGTGTGTCATCAACATAGAAAATAGGCACGCAGAATGTTAGCATAACTTCTAGAGGTAGCACAACGTTGCAGTCTATGGGAGTTTAGTTTATCACAAATGTTGGAGCACAAGCTAGTGCATCCTTTGGTCTGTTACTGTAGACACTAAAATTAGGTCACACTCCCCTTTGGTCCCTCGACGAATAAACACCCTTCATCACATTCACCTAGCCATGGCCCCTTTCACCCCACAAATATTAATTTAACTAATAAATTAATTCATTATCCTCACTATATATATTATTTAAATATCTTAATTTAAATAATATCCACACATACAGTTCACTTAAACACCTCACCAAGCCAACTCACCCTAAGACCTATTCTTAGTAAGTTTCCATAACTAACTAAGACTTACCCAAACCCTAAAAATCAATGCCTTCATTCCCTCTAACCACATTCTCACATGCTAATAAGAAGCTCCCAGTCTAATCCGTGGGTTAATGACATGAGATCCGAGGAAATCAAGAGGATCTCCCTAGTTTAGTAAACCTAGGAAATCCTGCCTTGACTGATGTTGGTTACCCCTAACCGTCGCCGGTTAAGCCGAAACCATCGTCGGTTACCCTTTTAACCCCAAAACAACCTCATTCTCAAGGTTGGAAGTTGGAAGTTGGAAGCAAAAAGGTTGGTGAGCATTATCACATCTCAAAGAGATAACACATCTTCAGAGAGAGAATTCTAGTGAGACCACGCATGCAAGGAAGGGGATCAAACATCTTTTCTTGCACAACCATCCCAGTCATGATCAGATCTAACCAAGCAAAGAGGAGTGCACATGCAGCCCATGCAGAAGCTTTCCTTCAGTTGGTGATCACTTGTAGCCTTCAAGCCTCTCATCAACACCTCCATCCTTCACACACAGGCATCCAGGACCATAATCCAAGTAAGTATAACACCATACTTCTCTGTTTTATTTCATTTCATCATTATTTTATCATCTATTGCTTACCTAGCCATCTATTGACCTTCTCCAACATCTCCACCGCCATATACCCATTAAAACCTAGCCCAATCCTACCCCAGTCACCCAGTACCTCATCTGACCAACCAAATTCCTTTTGTGCAATCACAAAGGAGACCTAAACCTTGTTATGTGACATTTCTAGATTCCACATTAACTAGCACCGGTCACACCTAACCGTCGTCAATTACCCCTCACCAACATCGGTCTCTATATTTTCCCACACATACTAGAACAAAGACCTACCCACCTAATTTCACCTCACCCTCATTCACCTGTGATCTACCCGAGACCTCTGACAAACATGCAGAACCCAGAACCAACCATTTGTCCTTTTGGATTCTATTCTAGCTTATCCTATTAGATTATATCTATTTCTTATTGTGTTTTAAGTGAGATACCTAAATAATTGCAAATTACAATAGGATTTACTTTGTTTACAGTATTAAATTTTTTAAAATAATGGACTGACAGCCATCAAGGAAGTATCACAATTCTCAGATCTAGCATACGCTAGGTAGTTCATTGCCCATATTGTTTAATTCCTTCTGGTGGTCTTGCTTTGCATTACAGGTAGTTCCTCCTAGCCAAAAGGAAGCTCTCACGATCAGTTGTGGATTTGGAAGTCATACGCATGCAACAACCCATCAACCAGCATTTGAATAGGTATTCCTCCTACGCCCGTTACCCTATCTATTTCGTCAACACTTCAAAGAAACGATCTAAGAATAAGGTGAAACATTTTGGCATGCCTGGTGGGACCCATCCAGGGTTCCTTGTGTTTCATTCATTCTTAGGAAAAGTTGTGTGTTTATTTCCCTTTTGAAAAGTGTACACACTAATTTTCTTCCTTGGTAACCCACCTCTTCTTTCTATTTTCTCTAAAAGAAACATTTTCTTTTGGTGTAATTAAAAAGAACCATTTCTTCATGATTTCTGCATTGTAGTGAAAGAGCATCCCTCTTCCTCTTCATCTTATTATGTCATCCAATTTCACATTTCAATTTGGGATTAAAAATAAAGTGCATTCCATTCTGATTTATTGCATTAGCTCACATTAATTGAGGGCAACCTATACATTTGAAGTCATACCCAGCTGATGGTTGACAAACGAATCATAGAAAATCACTTCTTTCCTTTTCTCTTTCTCTGAGTCTTACCAAACCTCACAAAAATTCAAAATAGATACATTCTTAAACAACATCCTACCTAGAAGAAGTTGTAGGTGATCACATGATCATAGTACAGTGGGCACCCAACTTTCTGTTTTGTTGAGTCATACTTTAGAGCAAAGCCCGTCCCCACCATAAAATACCTAAAACCTCACCTTTTAGATATCCTTATTTGTAGGAAGCCATCCTCACCAAAAAATCTAGTTCACAATTCATGTGTCAGTCCCTAAATAGCATAAGCTAAACAAACATAATAGAAAAGGCACTCCTAGGATCACATTTTCTTAGTGTTTCTACTTGGCATTGCATTTTGAGGTGAGATATCACATTCTTCAATTTTTTGTTCATCCTTGCATGCTCCTCATCATAGCTGGTGTATTTCGGCTTCACATAAGTGTGCCTAGGCCATATCATCATCATTCTCAAAATTTTAGGTTTGATTCTACATCAGATTTTAATTCACAACCACTTTTCTTTCATCACTATTTCAATTTCACAGTAACCATCGTCGGTTATCTCTGACTGTCGTCGATTATACCCAACCAACGTTGGTTCTAGGTCCTTTTGCTAACCTACTCAAAAGGACATTTTTATTCATTTTCTTCCACTTTTCATAGTCCTTGTCACTGTAATCATTCCCACTAATGTTGTAAACATCATCATATTTGGCATACCTATTAGATTTTACCTTTTGCCTGGGTTTTCACCCACTGTCCATTTTCTACATAACCGGCAGTAATTACCACTGACCAGCGTCAATTTTCCCTAATTGGCATTGGTTATCCTGTTTCACATTCCAACCACCATTTGGTACTTAATCCACTTTTTACCACTAGCTTCACCCGTTCCTTCTTGTTCTCTGTGTCATTTATAGAGAAGCAGCCCCACCTGATCAATACTATTTCACATGGTGCTAACCCGAAGACAAGCAAGCGCACTCATATTTCATGCCAGTTGTCAACCACTCCCACCTAGTCCTTCACCACCTTCCATTTTATCACTAGCCATAGAGCCCATCCAGCCTATTACTATCACTACTGGAGATGAGGAGTTCACATGAATCCTTGACCAAAACCCTTTCACCTTACAGTTTTACCTTTCCCGCTCATCCACTCGAGATGCCTCGGGTCAATTGATATACGACATGCCTATATCTATCACCCTAACTCTCACACCCACTCCCACATTAGCCCCATCTAGCTCCATGTTGCAAACATCTACCTTACCCCCAGTTGTTTTGCAGTTATGTCCTATACCTACTATGATTTGTTGTATCTGTTACCTCCGTGGCACCCATTACATCCACCGTACCCTAAAAAAATACCCCAAACACAATCTCATCCACCCCTAATGTCTCACACATACCCATAGCTACATAACCACCTCTAGTGTTGGTGACCCCTACCCCATTTAAGAACGTGGTCCTTTCCATTCCACAATCATTAGCCCCTATTTCCACTAGGGTTACCACGACCCTTCCACCCCCACATACATACTATCAACAACCTCTAGTTTCATTCATTATACACACCGGGTACGTACCCCCTGTTTCACTACCTTCTTCTCCACCAACCTACATGACAGCCCCATACACTAGAGTGCCACCCCTATTATATGCCCAAAACAAACCTTCTCATGTTACAGGAGGCATCCAATCATCACAACCCACCAACAACCTAATTAAATTGATGTTGGACAAGATGCAGACATTGGAGGCATCAGTTTCTGAGCTCCTGTAACACTCTCACCTATGATGAGATTTACAACGAGCCCATTCACCCATCCATTCCTACCCGTTCATACCTCTGTGCATTGGGAAATGCCTAAATTCAATCATTTCAATAGCAAAGAAGACCCGTAACACCATTATGCGGTTGTTCAAACATAGGTGTTATGTGATTGCTCATGATGATGCCTTGATCTTGAGAACCTTTCCCATGTCCCTCACTGGACCTGTATTAGATTGGTATAGTGGGTTACCTAAAAACTCTATATTCTCACTCAATCAGGTAGCTGAAGCCTTCTTGGATCATTTCTCTATCAATATCATCAAGAAAGCTACCATGACCAATCTATATTCCACATGTCAGTATGAGGATGAATCTATAGTAGATTTTTTCACTCGCTGGCGTAGCCTAATCAACCAACTTACCTTCTAATTTCCAAAAACTGAACTCATTGAGATCTTCACATGGGCTTGTGCTAGGAATATCTCACTGAACTTATAGATCCAAACCTTCCAAACATTCGATGAAGTATTCACTATGGCACAAAAGTTAGAGATTCAGGCCATCGAAGAGAAGAAAATCCAATTATGTAATAAGAATTCGACATTTAAGTCAAACGATACCTCTTCTTCTTCCAAACCATAAACTAATTATTCAAAAGCTAAGGGCACCACTAACGTAGTGGTACTCAAGGCTGGCCCAACTCATCCGTCAAATCAAGCTACCCCTTCATCTAATCTCTCACCTATCTAGACTTTTCAATTCAGATGAGAGCAGTGGAAATATACCCCAATCAGGGAGCCTTACTCTTCTATCTTAGAAAATCTTATCAAATTCAGAGCCATCACTCTTCCACCCATAAAACCACACATTGGTTTTGACACAGCTCACCCCATGCCTGCATGGTATAAAGAATATGATTTCTGTAATTATCATCGAGTAAAGGGTCATAGTGACAGAAACTACATCACTTTCACAAATATTGTTCAAGAAATGCTTGAGAAAGACGAGTTAACCATGGATAATCCTAATGCACCTACCAAAAAAAACCTACATATCTTCAAGAAACCATTTCCCAACCATGCCCCTTCGTCTGATCAAACCGGTGAGACCTCAACTCATGATACCCATACCCATGAGGTTCACGCTATCTTTAATGATGTACCTGTTACCTCCCAATTACCCCATATTCCTTCCATAGAGGAGATCCCAACCCAAAATCCTCCTTCCACATTGGAACCAACCTCCTATGTTCCTTCACCAATAGAGGAACATCTTTCATCTCCTTCATCACCTACGGAGGAGTCTTCCACTAACATTGAGACCATCTCACTCTTGGCTTCACCACTTAGAGAACCTTTACCCACAGTACCTCCTCCACCAATAGAGGAGCACCTATTACCTCCTCCACCCGTAGAGGAGCACCCATTACCTCCTCCACCCACAGAGAAGAACCTATCCCTTCCTCCACTTATATAGGAGCTCCCATCATCTTCTCCACCCATTATAGGCCTAGTTGAGATACCTTTGCCTCTTGGCGAGCATTCTCCTTCAGCTACCCAAAATCTATAGACCTACTTTTGGCTCTTTACCCACGGAAGCTGAAGCTAGCCAATTCCCCATCTCTAAGACACATTTTATGGGAATTTCCATTAGGTCCTCACCAACTCCACCTACAGATGTTCTATTCTCACGTTTGTATGATCATTTGGATTATGTGGATAGGGCTCTACTATGGGGGTGACTTTTACTTCTCATCTCAACACAGATGCAGAGATCCCTTGCTGATACCTCCACTATCTACCATAAAATATTTTGACCAATCAAACCAAACCCAACCACCTCTATCACAACCCCTTCCACAACACCTGTTATAGCTCAAACTGCACCCTTACCCATAACTCAACCTACACCTAAACCCAAACCCATACCTACCACATTTGCCTTGACTAAACCCATTACCACTTTAGGGGTCACCCCAACCACTAGCCTTACCCATCCACCTATCAAAATGGATTTGGCTACATCCTCCAAAGTCAACACCATACCTACTCCGACACCCAAAAAAAATCACCAAACCCATAGAACTTATACCCCAGCCGCACCAATCACACCTACACCTATCTCATCCGTCTTAGGATCTGAGCTTCCTCACATGGTCAAGAAACCTCCATCCATTAATAAACCAAAAACGCAATAGCCCATTCCTTCCTCATAAACCTTTGACCTACCTAGATGCCCAACCTGAATTACACCCACACCTACAGCCTCTTTACCACCCATACCTCCAATACCCTCAGCTATTGCTTCACTACCCACAACACTTCCGTCGCTGTCTCACACACCTTAAGCATAACCCACATCATCTACCTTCATAGCACCACTATTATCCCCATGGGTAACTCACCCTCTTCCTCCATATTCTTTACCTTCTAGACCTTGTACACCCACATAACCTTTACCCAAGAAGGTGCAACCCAAAAATAAAACTCCACTACCCCACAATAAGGTAGTCAAAATGACCACACACCCTCTTACCCATCCATCTACTATACCCATACCTAAACAAACACGACCAAAACCTAAAACCACACCAGCACCCAAACCCATGGCTTAACCCCCTCCTCTTCTAAAAATCATTCCTCAACAATCACCTACACCTACACCCAAACCCATGTTCACTTCCCATTGTGATCCACTTGTAGGGTCTTATGCCAAAATTTTAACCAACCTCCTTAAGACCTCTGTCATCACATTACTGCCACTTAGACCTTACGAACCCCTCAAAACCAAGCCAAAAGGGTTTGATGATACTAAAATTTGTGCATACCATCATGTGCCAGGACACGATGTGGAGAACTGTAAGGCCATGAAAACCATCCTTATCTAATTGTGTCCACTAGAAACCAACTTTGACAATGACGACCTTCTCGATGAGGATCCTGCTTCACCGACACCCATTCCCACACTTCCCACTCAACGACCACAACCTCCACCCTCACCGCTCCTAGAGCCACCCCCAAGATTTGAAATTAACATGGTTTGCATCAGAGAACTTGCCACGCCACCACCCAAATTTTGTTGTGCCCAACTGACCTCACAGGTTTTTTCTCCTCTGGTAGGTTTTTACCCTTCATGTCATTATACCACTCACCATACACCTTCTCCATTTTCCAACTTCCCTTAAATCAACATGATACATATCACTACACGTGTGCAGAAGGGTAAAGAAAAGGTAACTAACCCACCAACCAATCCTATACCCAACATACCATTTGCACCGATACCTAAAATAACTATCCATGGCCCCACGTATCCCATTTCTAATGGAATCAAACATCGCACCATGTTCAAACAATTACACCAATCTGCCCTCAAAATGTCTTTATATGACCTCATTCAAACCTCAAAATCCCATCATCAAGCTCTCATGGAGGTTCTTCAATTGATTGAGGTTTTACCTAATGACCCTACACCCGTAGCCTCCATTATTACACCCCATCATGTAGCCTCTCTCACCAAATTACCACCTTCATCTTCACCTCAACTTGTTCACCAAGTGGTCTCCCTTATCTTCTCAGAAGAAGAGATCATGCCACAACAAAAGGATGACCTAGACCTAGCCCTCCTCATCTCTGTCCACATCTACGACATATGGGTACGCCATGTGATGATTGATGGGGGCGTTAGCATTAACATCTTTTTATCCCATGCATTCACTCAAATAAGCATACCTAACAATTACATGCATAAACACCCGGTCATGTTACATTTATTCAGTGACGGTATCACCTCTACACTAGGCACCATCATCCTCCACATTCACGTGGGCTCCCACACTATTCCTGAATTGTTGTACATTTTGGAGGGGGAATTCCAATATAACATGTTGCTTGGTAAACCCTGGATCTGTGTCATGGGTTGCATTCCTTCCACTTTACATCATTGTGTAAATTTTGAACATAAAGGACACACTTATACCATTCTAGCTGACCCATCACCTTTTAAAACATACAACATGCTTTACCAACCCAATGATGTGCTCATACCTATCAAGCTGTCTACCTCTGTAACCACTACCGCTTCACCTACACCTCCACCTACTAGTAAAACCGAAGCTTCTACCGCACAAACCTCCTCCATTCCTACCACTACCATAACATCCAAGGCTGTCCCATCAGCTTTTTAACCATTAACTCTACCTCCACATCAACCTCTGACACATTATCCATACCAGCTACCTACATACCAACCACTGATCCCTTGGAAGGTGTTTTTCAATGCCTCACTCTGGGGGAGTACTGCTTATATAGTGTCAACACATTTCTTACTCCACAAGAGTATGGAAGCCTTCACCAACATCCTCACTATGATCACCATATAGGAGAGCGTCTCCTTTATGGTCCTCCCCACCTTCGGACTAGTCTCACCTATGGGGGACTTGATACTACCACTTACACACTTGAACCACCATCACAAACCCACCCATTTTCCACTGACTTCCAATCACTTACCAATCACCATTTTTCCCACACCTTCTTGCACCGATGTGTGTGGAAGGGTTTTGGTTTTGGATTTTATGAGCAAGGCCACCATACTATTATTCCATGTACCACCCACAAACATAACGACCGTAGTGGTATCAGCTTCCCCAAACCACCTACCAAATAGGCCTGCATTGAACTCATTAAGGACACTAGCCCTTCTCCACCTTCTTCACCCGCTCCACCTTCATCACCACCTTCACTGACAGAGTCGATGGATCCTGAATCTATCCCTTCTAACTTTTTTTTCATAAACACCATTTCCTTGGGGCCTCTAACTTATCAATGTGAGGGTGAGGCCCCTTCCACTCTTCCCTTCCTATATCTTGAGATGATTGATGATGACACACCTTCAATCAACGTCATTCAATGTCAGGATGATGAATCCATACTCACCTACCTTGGTGTAGAAGACTCATATATTCATCATTCGTTACCTTCTGAGATGCAAACCATGTTGAATGAATCGACTATCGAGATCAACATTCATACTCAGGATGACCCGTACATCCTAAAGATTCGACAATCTTTAGATGCTGTTGAACAGGAAGCCATCACTTCTTTTCTCAGAGAACATAACCATGCTTTCACTTGGTCTTATGTAGACATGCCCAGTATTGACCCCACCATAGTGGTCCACAATATCATAACTGTTCCGATGCCAAACCCATCAAACAAAAGCTGAGGAAAATGCACCCTCGTATTGCTCTTCTCGTCAAAGAAGAACTTCAGTGCCTTCTTTCTGTTTCCTTCATCTTACCCATTGATTATCCTCATTGGATTTCTAACATTGTCCCTATTACTAAAGCAACAAAGGGACTCTGCATTTGCATAGACTTCCATGACCTCAACCTAGCCTACCCGAAAGACAACTTTCCCTTACCCGGTATTGATCAGTTGGTTGACCTCACCGCTGGTCATGAGATGTTATCACTCATGGATGGCTTCTTAGGTTATAACCAAATTTTGCTTGCCCCAGAAGATCAACACAAGACCTCATTCATCACCCCTTAGGGGACCTTCTACTATTGAGTCATGCCTTTTGGCCTTAAAAATGTTGGTGCCACATATCAACGGGCTATGACTTACATCTTCCATGACATCATGCATCACATATTGGAAGATTACATGGATGATCTCTTGGCCAAATCTAAATGTCACTCCGAGCACCTTGCCATCCTTAAAACCATATTTGACTGCCTCATTAAATATTGTGTCTACCTTCAGCCTAAGAAGTGCGTCTTCACGGTTCTTTTAGGAAAGCTTCTAGGATTTATTGTTTCCCTCCGTGGTATAGAAGTTTACCCTACTAAATTCAATGCCATTCTCGAAATGCCTCCGTCCACTAACCTTAAACAACTCCGTAGCCTACAATGTAAGTTGCCATCTATTCACCGTTTCATTTCATAATTATCTGATCGATGTCAACCATTTCATCATCTACTCAAGAAGGATGTCTCCTTTAAATGGGATGATGACTGTCACAAAGCTTTTGAGGCCTTAAAACAATACCTTCTCTAACCACAAATACTCATTCCACCTAAAGACGATAAACCTTTTTACCTATATATATATGCCACCGACCATTCCTTGGGAGCCATGCTCACTCATCGCGATGAACAACACAGAGAGCAGGTAGTTTATTACATCAGTTGTACTCTTTTGGACTATGAAATCCAATACACCCATTCCAAAAAACTTTTCTTAGCCTTAGTTTTCATTACCACCAAACTCCGTCATTACCTACTCAACCACAAAACCTATGTTATGACCAACACTGACCCCTTACACTTCATGTACACCAAACCTTATCAAAATCAGTGTGCCGCATGATGGCTTATGCTTTTAGCTAATCTTGACCTCAAATTCATTCATCAAAATTCCATCAAGGGCCAAGCTATCGCTGACCAATTGGCCGACGCACCTATTTCCGTGGATCAACCTTCTAATTTTGACTTTCTAGATGAGTCAATTGCTACCCTTTCCCTAGACAAACCCCCCTACCAAATGACACTCTTCTTCGATGGTTCAAAGTGTCAGCATGGGGGTGGGGCTAGTATTATCCTCATTCCACTTGATGGTGAGCCCATGCCTTTGTCTTTCAAACTTGATTTTGAATGCACAAACAACATCGCTGAATACAAAGCACTCGTACTAAGTCTCCAAGCCACCTATACCCTAGATGTCAAATCAATCAACATCTTTGGTGATTCTCAATTGGTCATAAACCAAGTCAATGGTATGTACCAATGTCATAACAAGATACTTCAAAATTATAAACATCATGTAGACATACTTTTGACCACCTTTGATCATTACACCCTTCAAACCATCCCACGTTCCACCAACAAATTTTGTAGATACCATGGCCTGCTTAGCTTCCCAAATACTTGCTTCACCTGTCGATTCCAAAATCTTTGTCATCATACAATGACTCCAATCACCTTCTTATTTACCTCATGATGTTTACTCGATCAGAACCAATACCCCTAACCTGAGTGACCTTTGGTATAAACAATACTCTGACTACCTTTCTCTCTCCATCCTACCTCCTAATCTCACCCGTAACAGATAGTGCGCCTTCCTTAAAAATGTCTCTCGTTACGTTATCCTGGGGGGACTCCTCTATAAGTGTGGCTTTGATGGTATTCTCTTACGATGCCTCAAAAGTTCTGAAATTCCTTATACCATTAAGGAGGTTCATGATGGCATATGTGGAGGTCACTTTAGTGGCCTTGCTATTGCTAAGCGTATTCTTCGCCTAGGCTATTACTAGCCGACCCTTAACCATGATTGTTGTGACTACGTCAAACATTGTGTAAAATTCCAACAACATTCCAATCTTCATCATACACCCAGTCATGCCTTACAGGTCACTCGAGACCTTTGGCCCTTCTCTCAATGGGGTTTGGATCTTGTCAGAGAAATCAATCCCCATTCTTCACAACACCATCAATGGATCATCACTACTACCGAATACTACAAAAAATGGGTAGAATCCATACCACTCATCTCCATGAAAGCTGAGAAAATATGTGAGTTCATTAACCACCACATCATTTTTTACTTTGGTGTTCCTTATCACCTCATCACTAAAAATAGAAAACAATTCAAAAACAAAACCCTGCAAAAAATTTGCAACGCCTTCGGTATTCAGCTTAGTTTCTCATCACCCTACTACCCACAAACCAATGACCAAGCCGAATTCACTAACAAAACCCTCAACAAAATTCTCATGAAAGTGGTTGACGATACTCGAAAGGATTGGCATACGCACATTCCTTTAACCCTATGAGCATACCACACTAGTATTCACACTTCCATTGCAGCCACACCCTTTTCTTTGGTCTACGATACAGAGGTTGTTCTACCTCTCAAATTCCAAATCCCTTAACTTTTTATTTCTCTCCATGACATGCTCACTAATGATGACTTTCATTAGGACCGCTTAGCACAACTAGAGTTATTAGACGAATGTTGTCTTAACGCTCTGGATCACCTTCAAGTTTACCAACAATGTATCAAACGTGCCTATGACAAACATGTTCATGAATGAACCTTTCAATTCGGTGACCTTGTCCTGAAAGAAAATCAACACGTAACCAAAGCAGAAAAAAGTAAACGGGGAAAATTTTCTCCTAATTGGCTTGGACCATACATTGTGACTCATACCTATGGATCAGGTGCTTATCATTTATCTTCTCTCGATGGTAAACCAGAGCCTGAGCCCCTAAATGTCTTGCATCTTTGACCATTCTATTGTTGACTTATTTTCCTACCTCACCATTTATCTCTCTCCAAGCTCATCCCTTGAGTGCTACCCATTCCATACACCTCCCTAACAATTAAACTAGAATCATATGAGTACCTGTCACTTGTTATCTTCCCTTGAATATGTGTACCATGGCGCTGCACATAGCATGATTCTCATGGATACTTTTCATCTACCTTTAGATGAGATCCCATGGTCGTTTCACCTTGCCTTTTGAACAAGAGTCCTATCCTCCACCTTGGTCTTGTCCATGACTTCAAATATCTCACATGGGACCACACTCCTTGAGTCAAAATTCTCATAAAAAGATGACTCCCTCAAAAGAACATCTTCCTCTCGACAAATTGTTGTTATAAATAGACTGCTCCCTCAAAGGACAGCTATGTGAAGCTCTAAAACAAAAAACAAAAAAAAACAAATGAAAGAAAACGAAGCTTCCCGCATCGATCAGCTTCACGAAGATCTCAAGGAGTTCCATATTATTTATCTCATATAGACTTCCTGCATTGATCAGTCTATCAAAACACTCAACCTTTTTGTCATGGACTTTCCCATTGTGACCTCAGATCTCTTGCCCATAGTGCATATTACCTCATACCATATAAAAATTACCTACTCTTCACCCTGTTAACCATGCCCACTCTCATTTCCTACTGCCTCAAGGGACTTCTTGGAACTTAGACATTTGGTGCTCATGTGACTACTTTTCACCATAGACCAGTCCATCGTGCAATGTCTTTAGGGTCTTATGTTCATCACCTCCTCCAAGGTATGATCTATTTGGTATGATCCTACGCAATCAGGTGGCTTTATTTCCCCCTCTTATCTTTTAACCATCTTTGTTTACATTTTGATTCCCTTATACAGGACTTGGTCCTCGACACTTACCTTTGGGGTAATCCTCCTCTTTTGTCATATTCACTTTCACCTACATCATTTTACCTACAATCTACCCACACCTATCAAACTTAAACCCATAACATGCCCAAACACCTATCATCTCATTGTCATATTCTTCAGTATCTCATGGGAGAACTACATCAGCCTGAGGTCCCTTTTCACCGGGATTATGTAGGTAGCACTCTAAGGGCATGGGGCCCTTGGAGGTTAGCTCATCCATTCTCTACCCTAAAAAATTCATCAACCATTCCTAACTCACTATTTACATCACATTTCACCTAGTTCCCCTTTTATGTACAAAATTGGAAATTAAGCCACATACATAACAATTTGCTACATATTTTATACATTTATTACACTTACCAATTCTTTATCATCACTATGCATGGATTATACCACATCTCACATATGACCTATAGTATCATTCATTGTAAAACAATAATGAATCACAACTTCACCTACTTTCAATACAACCATGCCTAACCAAACCTAACTCAACCATGCCTAACCAACCTAACTCATCCATGTCTATAACCTGACTCAACCATGCCTATAGTCTGACTCAATCATGCCTAACCAAACCTAACTCATCCATGCCTAACCAACCTAACTCATCCATGCCTATAACCTGACTTGATCCATGCCTAAACCAACCTAATTCTGTGATGCCTAACTCACCTAATTTCCATCCACATCAAAGTAACAAATCCATATCTCATCTAACACAAGCCATAAACCAATATCTCATAAATACATCAACAAATCACAAAATACCATATATCTCATCATATAAATCAATCAATATGTATCTCAACATACATGCCCATATCATCATGTCCATCATCTCAAAACTATCGGCACGCAAGCTGATATACAATACAAAATGTCATCAACACGCAGGCTGGTCTCATATATACAAAAAAGAATGAATCGATACAAAATATATTTGGCACATAAGTCATTATATGCTCAAAATATACAAATCACTCGTACATCCTCACTATCTTCAGCATGCAGGCTGGTATGTGATCAAAAATAAAACTATCTTTAGCATGCAGGCCGGCATATATATTAAAAAATAACTAATCTACATCAAAAATTAGGTGACCACATATCAGGCATCTCACCGGATGTCCTCCATCTTTGTGTCACCTATACCCTCGGCCTCCTGTGTCCCTGCTATCACCTCACCTAGCACTGGTCACCATGCGCTAGTGGCCTCTCCCTGATCAGGCCTCAGAGCTCACTGACCTCCTGTGCTCTCCACACTATGAGTGTGGGATCTCATCCTCTCACTGGACGCCTATTGTGCCCTGTACTCAGCATAGGAGATTAAATCTATCCTAGACACCATAAGTTGGTCCTCATAATATCTCACCTCACCTAGGGCATCCCATAACCTGGATACAAGTGCGGTCTATGGTGGTCCCATAGGTCTCGACCCCTGTACCTACCCTACAGTAGCCTGCCCTGCGCCTACCTGTGAACTGGGACCTGCTCCTGGTGCTTGTGGTGGTGCCCCCTACCTCTGTGCCTATATTTGGGCCTGTAAGGCCCCAATTTGTGCCTAGGATGTGGCCAACTAGCCCAATAAACCTGCCACCTAAGCCTGTAATGCTGCCACATGACCATCCCCCTGACCATCTCCATCTCCTCCATCCACCATCTGGGCTTGTAGGCCGGCCACCTGTATGTGTAGCTCTACTACCTTTGCCTCTAAACCCTCCAAATGTGTCTGTAGTATACCTAACTGGGTAATCAGCGTAGCTACCTACCCCTGTAGGTCGTCTCTCTGCACTATAATGGTAGCTAGGTATGGCTGCCCTGATCTGGGTGGTATGGCTCATAATTGAGCCACCCACCACTGCATGTACCTGTCTGTACATCTTGCATCATCTATCCATTGATCCATTGGCTTCTCCTCCTTCCTTGTGGGCACTGTAGGTTGTGGTAGAGGTAAGGGCCTCTCCACATCATCTCTCTGATACTGTGGGAAGGGTGGAGGAATGTCTTATAAGAGCCTAAACTACCGTGAGACTCTGTCTACTGGGATCATCTCATCCTCCTCGGTACGATGACCCTGTATCCAGCTCTCTAGCTGGAGCTTAGCTAGCTTCCCATTCATATGCCTATATGAGGGGAATCCCACATATGGGCTGCAGATAATGTCCACTCCGGACAACCCCTCTAGTAACTACTGAAAATGGGTCACATCATGTGTCGGCCTATCCGATCTCTTCTCTTCTATCATTAGCACCAATCTCCTATATCCCACCTACAAAAATCTAGTTGGGAATGCATCTACTCGGGGCATCCCTATAGGTCACACGTACACTATGTGCTCATACATCTAGCAGTGTAGTATAAATGTACAGCACAGGCTAAACCTACGTAGCCACTCATATGCCCATAGCTCTCTGTATAGCTGCACCAATAATGTTGGTGCCTAGGCAAAGCATGTCTCATGAACCATATTATCATGGAGTACCCCCATCAGTGATTGGGGAAATCATCCACCCTGCACATTTCCTCCATCAACAAAACCACTAGCCTCGTCTCATCTGGATGGGCAAGGTACATCTCTCCATAGCTCAAATTAGCACTATGGAATCTCATATCAACAGCCCCCTCACCAAAAACTATCCAAATAAACTCCTATGAGTCCTCGAAGGAGATAGAATACACCTGGGCACCCAATATGGGTAGCCATAAAATCTAGAACATGTCCTCCAGGGTGATAGTCATCTCACTCGTCGGAAGGTGGAACGTGTTGGTCACGGAATCCCATCTATTGATGAGTGCGACCATCAAGCTAGGCTGCCAAACAACATGGCGGTAGTGATGAATCCCACTTAAGCCCACTACCTCCACATGTTGCAGCTCCAAAGGGATCGATAAGCCATGTCATGTCTCCAGTAGAGGTGGAACCTTGTCCTATATATGTAACTACGCTCTCCCCTGTGTCTAATACAAACACAACATTAATTTACTTGTATCAATCCCTATTCACCAATTATCATTTTCCTACACCTTATTTTTACCCTACCCATCTCAAATACCTAGCCCACATCACTTTGGTACCCTTGTGCCTTAAATCCTGAATGGTGTCAGTTTATCCTAACTGACTCTGGTCACCCTTAAACCGACATCGATCACCTGTTTAGTGACCGATGCCAGTTAACCCTTACTGACCATAGTTACTAGGTAACTGGCATTGGTCACTTGTTTGGTGACCAATACCAGTTCAACCCAACCAATGCCAGCCAAACTAGACCGATGCCGGTCACTGTCGCAAAAAATCCCGTGACTTCCCAAAACCCCCATTTTCTAAACATCACCCCCCTTCCCCTTTCACCCCACCTACAATGACCTAAACTACCCCTGGACCTCTACCCACCCCACCAATAACATTTACTACCCTTCCCCTCCCTCTTTTTGCCCGTTATTCCCCCCATACCCAAATTTTATTTTTACCCACCCACAAAAAACAAAAACCTAAAATAATAATTATCCAAACCTCTAATCTACCCAATTAGCAATGTCGAGTTGGGCACTTACCTTGTCATGCTACCACCGTCTCGGTGGCATGTCTGGATGCTATGTCGATGGCCCACCCGATCCCTCTCTAACCTTTTCCATCACCGAATAATTCCTCACAACCTCCACCCAATCAAATCTCTCACCCTGATCCCGTGGACCCACTGCTCACCAACCCAACCCCCATCCAATCACACTATCAACTCACTATCACATTTCCTTCGGACACTTCTCTCTCTTTTTTTTCATTTTCTCACTTTGCAAATAACAAATGAATAATAAAAATGTGGATTTTTTGTTTTTATAACCAACCCGACCTAACCGACATCGGTTACCCTTGACCAGCATCGGTCACGTGCCCTACCTCACCATTGTCAGTTTTCCTATACCAACGTCAGTTATTCATGACCACCATCAGTCATCCTCACCTACACATTACCTTCAATTAAGCTCCTTTTACCCCACCCTTTACCTTGATCCTTTACCCCACCCTTCACCCTAATCCTTTCCCTAACCACACCTTTACCCAACCCATTTCCCTTACCTTTCCTAAGCTCTTCATTTACTACTCCCATTTGTCCTCCTTTGGGGACTCATTATTTTACCCCTACCTTGGCCTTACCTGTGTCATGACCTAGATATTTGGACCTGGACCATCGCTAGTGACCTTTGACCTCATGTGTTTGCTATACCTTGCGGCACTGTTACCTGTGTTGATTGACCTGATGACCTTACATAGCCTATAGCCATGACTGTTTATCCCAACCCTACCTTTGGTGTACCAAAACATGCCTAAATGTTCCTGGACCTAACCTACATTGTGTTTCCTGACCATATCCTATTCCTTGGATACCGGATTCACTTCAACCTTGTTTGGATAAACCTATTGACCTTAGACGATGTAGAGTTTTCCTACTCTTCAACCCGGTAGCGTGTTGTAGTTTATTCATTTGCGTGTGTTTGATTATTGCTACCTTTGACCCAGACCCATTACCTAGATTGCTCGAATAGACCTTTAATCCCATTTACCTTTTATCAAATCACTCACTGATTCTCCCTTCTGCCTCATCAGTTCCTAGTTTGAGGAGGATCACCTTCACCCGCACATGGGACAACCACATCTTATTTTTGTTAGTGTCGCTTACCAATACAAGCTACACAACAAAAAGGGGCTAAATGTAGACACTAAAATTAGGTCACACTCCCCTTTGGTTCCTCGATGAATAAACACCCTTCATCACATTCACCTAGCCATGGCCCCTTTCACCCCACTAATATTAATTTGATTAATTTAATTTAATTAATTTATTATCCTCACTATATCTATTATTTAAATATCTTAATTTAAATAATATCCACATATACAGTTCACTTAGAAACCTCACCAAGCCAAATCACCCTAAGACCTATTCTTAGTAAGTTTCCATAACTAACTAAGACTTACCCAAACCCTAAAAATCAATGCCTACATTCCCTCTAACCACATTCACGTATGCTCACAAGAATCTCCCAGTCTAATCCATGGGTTAACGACACGAGATTCGAGGAAATCAAGAGGAGTTCCCTAGTTTAGTAAACCTAGGAAATCCCACCTTGACTTACGCCGGTTAGGCCGAAACCACCATTGGTTACCCTTTTAACCCCAAAACAACCTTATTCTCAAGGTTGAAAGGTTGAAAGTTGGAAGTTGGAAGCAAAAAGTTTGGCGAGCATTATCATATCTCAGAGAGATAACACATCTTTAGAGAGTGAATTCTAGTGAGACCACACATGTAAGGAAGGGATCAAACATCTTTTCATGTATAGTCATCCCAGCCATGATCTGATCTAACCAAGCAAAGAGGAGTGCACATCCAGCCCATGCAGAAGCTTTCCTTCAATTGGTGATCACTTGCATCCTTCAAGCCTCTCATTAGCACCTCCATCCTTCATACATATGCATTTAGGACCATAATCCAAGTAATTTTAATATCATACTTATATGTTTTATTTCATTTCATAATTATTTTATCATCTATTGCTTACCTAGCCATCTATTGACCTTCTCCAACATCCCCACCTCCATATACCCATTAAAACTTCACCAAAGCCTACTCCAGTCACCCAATACCTCGTCCCAACCAACCAAAGTCCTTTATGCAATCACAAAGGAGACCTAAAGCTTGTTCTATGACATTTCTAGATTCCACAGTAACTGGCATCGGTCACACCTGACCGCCATTGGTTACCCCTGACCGACATCGATCTTTGTATTTACCCACACAGCCCAGAACAGAGACCTACCCACCTAATTTCACCTCACCCTCATTCACCTATGATCTACCTGAGACCTCTGTCAAACCTACAGAACCTAGAACCAATCATTTGACCTTTGGATTCTGTTCTAGCTTAGCCTATTAGATTAAATCTATTTCTTATTGTGTTTTAAGTGGGATACCTAAATCATTTCAAATTATAATAGGATTTACTTTGTTTACAACATTAAATTTTTTAAAACAATGGACTAACAGCCATCTAGGAAGTATCACACTTCTCGGATCTAGCGTACGCTAGGCAGTTCACTGACCATATTGTTTAATTCCTTCTAGTGGTCTTGCTTTGCATTACAGGTAGTTCCTCCTAGCCAAAAATAAGCTCTCATGATCAGCACTGGATTTATAAGTCATACGTGTGCAACATCCCATCAACCAGCATTTGAACAGGTATTCCTCCTACGCCCGTTACCCTATTTGTTTCTTTAACACTTTGAAGAAATGATCTAAGAATCAGGTGAAATAGTTACCTACTTAAATATGGGGATCAGGAGGATCAGGTGGCTCAGGATCTAGTGGATCTATTAGATCTGGTGGTTCTAGGGGCAGAGGAATTATGGGAGGGAATACAAGTTCTAGATCTGGTGGGCATGCTTTACACCTGCCCCAGAATATTTATATGGAAATGTTTCTTCGTATTCCGAGATACATAGGGATAGAAGATACAGCTATGCATGTGCATGTGTGAAATAATATGGCACACAAAGGGAATTATAGCTCATGAGCATAAGGATAGCTAGTTTGCAACTACATTACAAGGGCATGTGCATATTTGGTACAGAAAATTTGACCCTGACCAAACTTGTGTAGATTATACTATGATGTGGGATGCTTTCTTACAAAAAATTTACATTCCTGAATTTTAGAAAAAGAGCATCAACGCGCTAAAAGACATCAAGCAAGGTGCTACTGAGAGTATCCAGGAGTATGATGTTCATTTTAAAACCCTTTTGTCTAAGTTATCTTATGATATACACTTGATTCAGCATGCTCAATGGTTTATTAGATGACTTATCATGCCTTTTAGAAGAATGCTTTCACACAAAATGTATACACATTCGTGTGAGGCACTTGAGGCAGCTCTTCACACTAAGGTAGTTGGTAGTGTAGACACAGGAGTTAGCCCCTTTTTAGAGGAACATATTGCAGTGATGGCAAAATAGTTAGAGAAATTGTCATCTAACTCAACACATGAGACGTGTAGTGGAATTTAGTGCACAGATTATGAAGTATAAGGGCATACTAAGGATAGTTATCCTCAGAATTTAGTGGGTGTCATGTTGCTAGACTACGAGATCTGTCACTTGGATAACGATTGAAGTCATTTCCCATTGTTTCAACGCGTGATAAAGAAGAATGTGTCTTCTTATTGCAAGATTTGCAGGTCTACCACTCATGATACCAAAAATTGTAGGTTGATTGATCAAATCCATGATGTCATTGATATTTGTGTGCATCAAACTAGTGTTACAAATAATTCAAAGGAAAAAGGTGAGCATCATGACCATGAACACAATGAAGGGCACTCTGATTTTCACAAAAGAAACCTAAGGTCAGTATTATCACCATATTGTAATATGAAAGCATTATTCATCTCTATCCGAAGTCAATTGAATTTGCATGCAACAAGTTATACCATTCCCTAACATCTTCCTCTAATGTATGTATGAATAACTTAACATAAACATATTCATGTTCTACTTCATAGTAATCCATAACATTCTAAAAAAATGAAATATGTTGATCTCCACATATGACATTATTCCCTTGAAATCTGGGTAATTTGTTTCTTATTTCATGTGGTACTTCATTTAGATAGCCTACCATTCCATGAAACCTTATTGGTATATAAGTAGTAACCAAAAAAGGAGCCCTTAGTGGAGGTTATGCCACATTATCTGGTAGATGTTTTTTAGGATTGAAGTGGTGGGGAACTGGGGGTCTTAGAGGTAGAGGATATGATCCACAAAATAGGAATCCTTCAGGGATTCAGTTTCACAAAATATTTTATTCTTGTGAGTTAACAAAGGAGGAAGATGAAAAATACCTTTCCTATTTGCAAATTTTGAACCCTCTTAGAAAAAATTATGTAAATATGCTTGAGGGCTACCTGAATTAGAGATGTCAGGTGTGCTACAGTAATCTTCCACCAAATGTTGATCAAATTAAATAATTTTAACAATCCTTTCTTCTGACTTTTGACCACCCACTAGTTTCCAGCTCTACTTCCTTCTTGATTGTGTATTTTCTAGTTTTGGAAGTAATATTCTAATTAGATCATACTTTAAAAAGGATCTTCTTCCTTCCATCTTTGTAAAAGGGAAGAGTTAATCAAGAAGTTGTACAAAAATTACACTGGTATATACCAGATTTTCTATTGAAAGATGGAGCCTCCACTAAGGTCTTGCACCTTAGATTAACTCAAATAGCTCTTGAAATGATAGCTTTACAAATTATAAGGCAAACCTTTCTAGATATTTATTAATTTTACCATCTTTTTCCCATTGGATCCTGCTTGTAACTAGAAAATTATTGGATTATACTTGCCTAACTTTAGAAAATTTATATAAAGGTATGTATTTTGAACCTCTATTAGACTAAATAAGTCCCCTGTAGTGATTCTAGAAACTTTTTGATAGGATATATAAACCTTAATTGCCAAAATACCTATCAATTTGTATCAAGAAATACTAGCAATTCATATAGCCTAAGAAATTCCCTGACGACGACACCATAAGTGTGTTGGTGGGAGATCTGAACCTCCTGCTTTGGCCTTGACACCTTTTAAAATTTTAAATCCCAGACAACAGTGCTAGAAGTGTGTTGGTCCTCAAATTTTCACCCCCTTGTGGATTGACAACAATTCTCTTTCAAGGGAAGGGGAAATTTATTGGAACAATGGTAGACTAGATAATATGTCATTTTGTAGCTGGGGAGGGGCCTAACAATTCCCTTAGGATGATTGAGGGGAACATATAAAGGAGATGGGTTTTTCCTGCTACTTTTGGTCCTACCTTGAACCAGGGTGAGAGAACCCGAGGCATAACCTGAATGCAGAAGGGGGAGATGGAGTCTTTATTCCCTTGATTTATTTTAAAGGATGAATCAATTTGGAATAAACATGGCCATGGACACAAAACTTCACTCTCCCAAGTTATCACACAAAATTTTTCTTATGCTTACTATATTAGACATAGGTTACTATAGACACTAGAATTCAGTTGCTCTTACATTCTCTTGATAAAATCTAAAAGACACTTTCAATGATGTTTAGAGACACGACAAAAAAAAATGAATGGAATTTAGTGCGGGGTAGAATAACTTATGTAGTTTTAAATGAGGGGGATTATAGTATGATAGACTCTTTACAACATAACATTTAACACTTAGTGCAACCTACAATTCTAGGAAGCACAAAAAAATTTATTAAGTAGTGACAGTTTCTACAAAGGAAGTGTTAGTGTAAAATCACAGCACCCCCAAATGAGTTCTATAGATCTAGTTTTCTAAGGAAGAGCCATTTGGTGTGATCCACATAACATTGAAATTTCCCCAAGGTGTGGGACCTTGTAAATAGAAAAGCTCTCCAAATTAAAGGTTGGTTCCTATTCCTCTATTCTAGGTGCACACATTAGAAATTATAGAGGATCCATCTCTGAAACCTACTCTAAAATCTTGCCAAGGAGATATGGGATAAGAAGAGATACAAGAAATAAGAAATGACTAAACTAAAGAGGTGATGCACCAAAAGGAATCTTGAACACCTAGTTTCACTGATTAGAAAAAAATCCAACAAAATATAATACAACCACCATGCATAAATAACCAGGATTGCAATGAGAGATCAGAAGATAACCAGATGCGAACACAAGAGAGTGGGAAAGGATCTAGAATCAATCCACAAGACGTTTTATTATTGCTCCAAAGATGATATAGTGCATTACAATGACTAATCCAGGAAAGATTGCATTTTACAAGTTTAGATGAGAGGTTTGAGCTCCACAGAATTCACTTTACAAACAAAATAAGAAGGGAGAGTGCAAAGCAAAAGAATGTCCAACCTTTTACAAAAATTTCCCGAGCCTTATTTATATATACGATATTAGATGAGAAAAAGAAATAATTTTGAAAAAAGCTCCTTGATCCAACCACCTTAGAATACATTGAATGTCTCCCATACAACAATCCAAATGGGTTCCTTTGACATCAAATCCATACCCCAATGTACTATGCTGGTTGTTGAGGAAAGAAGGAATCCCATACCTCATTATTGTGGTAGGTGAGATACTTGGTACATTTTTCCCCTACCAATGGTTGAATTGTATTTTTTATTTTGACAAACTTAGTACCACTCCCACTATGAGGACACCCCGTAAGAATTTAAGATTTCCAAAAAGTCCTTTTTTGTGCAATATTATGAGCTCCCTGAGTCAAAATTTATGGCCATCTGAAGGTCGAGGTATCGGATTTTGTAAACAATGGGCGGGAAAAAGTTTGAAAAATTGATCTTCCTTTTTCGGAATATGGGAAATGCATGCAACGCCAGATTAAGTACAAAATTCAGACTTTCAGACATTTTGATTTTGGAAGTCAGGTTATCTGTTCATCCTGCTTGGGTGTGCAAAAAATCTCAAAACTTAGAAAACCCAAAAGTCCCAAAATCTTTGGACTTTTGGAACATTTTCCTTTCTGGGGATTATGCACTTCAATTTTCACCTCAAGAGTTCCAAAAATCTAAAACGTGAAACTCTGAAACCTGAAAAGTCTGAACTTTTTGGACTCAGGACTCAAACACTGACTTTTTCCTTTTGGCAGAGTTGCGGACCATTTTTCAACTGTTACATCCATTTTTCTACCTTGAGAGTTCCAAAACCCAAAACTTCCCCCCTGAAACTACCATTGTGTTGACTCGTGCTTCCTCCGCTGAACAAAGTTTGAATTCCAAAATCTGAACCCTCATATTTCCTTTGGACAATTCAAGATTTCAGACATTTGGCACTTTGTCACTTTTCCTGACTTTTGTCGACTTTAAATATTCCAAAACTCCAAATTCCAGGCATCTTCAGAAACTCCAAAACCCGAAATTTTCCAAAACTTCGAGTTGACTTTTAGAATCTGTCATACATTTACCTTTTTAGACCTTTTTCATTTTTTTCTTGCCTTTAGCTAACTCTGAAATGCCAAAAATGTGAAGGCTTTAAAAATTTCGATCCTTTCTCCATTCTTTGACTTGAGATCATTGATATCCCCTTTTTGATCCTGGTTCCATTGGCCACCCTTCTTTTCTGACCTTACATTTCAATTGTCGAGCCTGCCTGCAACCTGATTTTCAGAATTGAAATGTGACCTTTTCTCAGGTTCTTTCCTGTGTGGGGTCATAGCTGATCGAATATTTCATGCAAGGGGTGAAATATGGATAACAATTTGGTGACTCATCTAATTTGAGGGTATCTGACTCTACCTAGATGAAAAGACCAATTGCCTTGTCATAATTTTGGGTATGGAGTTGAAAATAATGTTCTAATACTATATTATGACCTCTGATTCATGAGCTCGGTTGTTTGCAAGAAATTTTCATAAAAAATATTGAAACGAGGTTTATGAGAGTAGAAAATTGTTTTGACCCGGGGCTTCATCTGTCTATTCTGAATGGAATTAAGAGCAACAAAATAGCACCATAACTATATACAAAATTTGAAATCATACATACTCCAAATAGAACATGTTATGGATTATTGCAAATCCCACTTAGGAGAAAAGCAACCTGAACTATTGCAAGACAATGTGCACAAGCACTTAGAGTGATTTTCCACTAAACTAATATGAAATACAAGGTGATAACCTTCCTTATAGTAGCAGTGCATTAAGATAGATTCCATTTACATTAATCTTTGTTTTCACCATCCAACGTAGACAATTGGAAAGCATTATACTTTTACATTGTTGTGACCATGTAGGGGCCACTCCAAATGGCATCAAACTTGGAAATGACCTTCATGGTTTTGCCCGATCTGACCATCCTTTTTTTCAAAACCAGGTCTCCTTCCTGGAAGGTCCTTGTTTTTTACCTTCTTGTCAAAGATGATCTCTTGCATTGATTGTTTGATCCTTCTCTATTGCTTGGAGTGCATAATCTCTGGTTTCTTGTAATTCTATCAGCTGATTGCATTCCTGTTGCCTCCATTGATGTTCAAATTCAAACATCTCTAATCTGATTTGTAAGCTCCAATGAAGGAAACTAAATCAGTGATATATTTAAACACTACCTCTTTCCCATAGACAAGTTTGAATTGAGAGCTACCTGTAGATCTCTTAGGTGTTATATTATCAGACCATAAGGCCGATTTGAGCTTTGTGTGGTAGGTTCTATGATGATTCATCAAGATATTATTCTGATGATCTTTAGAATAGGTTCTTGTTTGTGATACTCAACTTGGCCATTACCTTGAGGGTAATAGTTTGATGAAGTGCTCAAGATAAGTCATTTGGTTAACAGCCCATCCTATGATCTTCCCCAAGGAACCTATGAATGGAAATGCATTGTCTAGATATAATGGTGGTTGGCACTCCAAATCAGGTCACTATGGGAGCTTCATAGAAATCTAGTATACTAGACTCATTAGCTTCCTTGAGTGCCACTGCCTCAGTCCACTTGGTAAGAAATACTTTGGTGATGCAGAATCCATTGATGGCCTTATTTTGCTAATTTGGATTAATGACTCCAATGAAGTCCAATCCCCATTGCATGAAAGGTTGGTCAAATGATATATTGGGTGCAATGGAAGTGATACTAACTTTTCTTTCCTTTGAAGAATGCATAATTCTTACACTGTTTTGATCCATGCATAGCAGTCACTAAACACTCTGGGCCAATAATAACCCACCTTCATGCAATTTTGAGTAGAAGGTCTAAACCCTTATAGCAAAATCCCTTAGCTGCTCAACATGGAATTCTTGGAAGCACTGCAAAACAGAAGAATCTTCTCAATGCATCTTTACAATGCCAATCATGCCCTCATTTTGAATTTGATCAGAGATCAAGAAAGAGACAGAGGGATGGAGAAGCAGGTCTAGAAATGTCTCCACTATTTCTTTAATGCATCTGATAAAATATTCCACCGAATCTATCTTTAAGGAAGTCGCATCCTTGGTTCAGTCGCAACTTGAAGGAAGAGGTAAATGATGAAACAGATCAAATCTTGATTATGGTTGTAGAGGAAAGAACAGTCTCCTGTATTGAAAGCCTGAAGATGCTTCCTCCTTTTTCTTCACCTAAGTTCCTCAAAATTAAATTTTTAGACCTTCATGGACCATGGGTTAGGCCTGAGATCTTTCCAATGGCATCATATTTGTAATATTTTCGAGCACTGACATGAAAGATATGCCCCTTCAAAGTTTTTCATCAATCATCCTTACTAAGAGGGTGGTAAAACAACTTGAAAAATGGGTCCCCATTTGATATCCAACACGTGGCATTTTAGATTAGAACAAAAACCAGGCCTACGGGTCTGTAAACTATCTTTTCCTCTTTTACTTCCAGGACTTTGGCTTTTGACTCGGAGTATATCAAATTCATAGACTTCTTCCAGACCTTGACTGAGTTACGGGAAGCATGTTTGCAAATCTGTACCCCATTCTTGAGACATTTCCAACGGCTGAACCAAGATTTTCTCAGATATTGGGTCCTGCAAATTTTACCCCATGAGATTACATTATGAACAAAGTCTACCTGAATGGCCCGTAACTTGGGAAAAATGGATTTAAGAATGGAAATGGCTTTTCTCTATTTACCCCTTTGCATAAGGCCATACAAATTATTTCTCGCTTACACCACCACTTACACATTGTTGAGTCCCATTTCTGTGACCTATTTCATATTTGAATGAGTTATCTCAGGTTCTTTCTATGTGGGGTTGTGGCTGATCCAATATTTGGTCCAAGGGGGTGAAATATGGATAACAATTTGGTGACTCACAAGGGTATCTGCCTGCTAGATGAAAAGACCAATTGCCTTGTCATAATTTTTGGGAATGGAGTTGAAAATAATGATCTGATAGCCTAGATTACTACCTCTGATCATGAGCTCGGTTGTTTGCACTCTCAATGACCCCATAAGAAATCTTGGAAACAAAGGTTTATTAGAGTAGAAAAATTTTGACCCAAGGCTGCATATGTCTCTCTGAATGGACTGCATGAGATCAATAAAACAACACCACAACTTTATACAAAATTTTAAATCATACATGCTCCAAATAGAACATACAGAGCGTGTAAATCACTTAGGAGAAAAGCAACCTAAACTATAACAAGACAATTTGCACAAGCACTTGGAGGAAAGAGAAAACTAAATTAACTAATATGTACAAGGTGAGAACTCTTCCTTTAGTAGCAGTGTTTAAGATAGATCCCATTTATTGGAATCTATGACTCTTCACCCTCCAATGTAGACAATTGGAAACCATTGCTACTTTTACATCTTGTGACCATGTAGGGGCCACTCCAAATGGCATCAAACTTGGAATGCCTTCCTAGTTTTTCCCGATCTACATCCCGTTTCAAAACTAGGTCTCCTTCCTGGAAGGTCCTTGTTTTTTACTTCTTGTCAAAGAATCTCTTAATTAAGGCTTAATCCTTCTCTATTACTTGGAGTGCATGCTCTCTGGTTTCTTCTAATTCTATCAGCTCCACATACCTGGCCTCCATTGGTTCAAATTCAGACATCTTTAGATTCTTCACGAGCTCCAATGCTGGAAACTCAAGTGATATAGGCAACACTGCCTCTTTCCCATAGAAAATATTGAATGGAGAGCTACCTGTAAATCTCTTGGGCGTTGTTCTATCATCCCATAATGCCATTTTGAGCTTTTTGTGCCAGGTCTTCTGATTCTTATCAAGAGTTCTTCTAAAGATCTCTAGCAAGGTTCTTGTTTATGGACTCAACCTGGCCATTACCCTGAGGGTAATAGTTTGATGAAGTACTTAAATAAGTTCCATTCTTAATAGTTCATCTTGTGATCTTGGAACCTATGAATGCTAATGCATTGTTTGATATGATGGTGGCTGGAACCCCAAATCTTGTCACTATCCCTTCATAGAAATCTAGTATACTAGACTCATTAGCTTCCTTGAGTGCCACTACCCTCGGTCCATTTGGTGAAATAATTTGTTGCTGTCAGAATCCATTTCTGGCCTTAGCTTGAATTTGGATTCATGACTCCAATGAAGTCCAATCCCCATTGCATAAAAGGTTGGTTGAACTGATATTGGGTGCAATGGAAGTGCTACTAGCCTTTCTTTCCCTTTGAAGAATGCAAAATTCTTACACCTTTTGATCCATGCATAGCAGTCACTAAACACTCTGGGCCAATAATAACCCACCTTCATGATTTTGAGTGTTTGTCACTCTTGGAGCAAAATGGCCTCTAGCTACTTCAACATGGAATTCTTGTAACACTCTCTCAACCTGATCTGTCTCAATGCATCTCACCAGAATGCCATTGATGAGTCTCTTTTGAACAAGACACCATCAATAAGAACATGTGGGATGGCTTTGCAGTCTAAAATGTCTCCTTTTTTCTTTACTCATCCCATGAGGACACAATCTTGATTCGAAAGGAAGTGCACCATGTCTTGAGTCCAACAAGGAGTAGGTACATCATTATTTCCTTCCTCTTGATTATCTTGTAGAATAAAAACAGCCTCCTTTTCATTGTTTGCTTCATCTTGTTGACTTAAGGCTAGTTGTTCACACAACCCCTTCCCATGGACCAGCTTAGTGACCCTGATCTCAATGTCATATTCCATGACACGAGTGATCCATCCTGCACATTTTTCATTCAGATCCTTGCTGAGAAGGAATTCTTTAACTCTTGCATGGGAGACCAACAATTGGATTTTATTATTTGAAACCAGATGCTTAAACTTCTTTAATCCTCTTATTACTGCCAGGACTTGATTTTTGATGGAGTATATCAATTCATAGTCTTCCAGACCTTAACTGAAGAAATTGATTGGTTTTTTTGTACCTTATTTGTTCTGCTGAACTAAGATTGCAGAAATTGTATCACTACCACCAAAGGCATACAATATGAATTTTTTAGAGAAATCTGGATTCATGAGAGTTGAGGCTTGTGATATAGCTTCTTTGATGGCCTCAAATCTTGCCTTTCCTTCAGATTTCCACCTCAATGTTAAGCTCTTCTTCAACATCAACGTTATTGGCTTAACAAGGGTAGAAAAGTTTTGTACAAAACCCTTCACATGGACCAGATTAGTGACCCTAATCTCAATGTCATATTCCATGACACGAGTGATCCATCCTGAACATTTTTCATTCAGATCCTTACTAAGAAGGAATTCTTTAACTCCCGCATGGGAGACCAACAATTGGATTTTATTATTTGAATCTAGATGCTTAAACTTCTTTAATCCTCTTATTACAAAACCCCTTCCCATGGGTAGCAAATTTTTTCACAAAACCCCTTCTCATGGACTAGCTTAGTGACCCTGATCTCAATGTCATATTCCATGACACGAGTGATCCATCCTGAACATTTTTCATTCAAATCCTTACTAAGAAGGAATTCTTTAACTCCTGCATGGGAGACCAACAATTGGATTTTATTATTTGAAACCAGATGCTTAAACTTCTTTAATCCTCTTATTACTACCAGGACTTGATTTTTGATGAAGGATTATATCAATTCATAGTCTTTCAGACCTTAACTGAAGAAATTAATTGGTTGTTTTGTACCTTCTTTGTTCTGCTGAAATAAGATTGTAGAAATTGTGTCACTACCACCAAAGGCATACAGTATGAAGTCTTTAGAGAAATCTAGATTCATGAGAGTTGGGGCTTGTGATATAGCTTCTTTGATGGCCTCAAAGCTTGCCTTTCCTTCAGATGTCCACCTGAATGTTAAGCTCTTCTTCAACATCAATGTTATTGGCTTAACAAGGGTAGCAAAGTTTTATACAAACCTACAGACAAATTTGATTTTTCCCAGGAAGCTTTGAATATATTTCTTGTCGCTTGGCAATGGCAATGCTCTTATTGCTTCAACTCTCTTTGGGTCAATTGAAAACCCTTCCTTTGATACAATATGGCCTCAAATCCTACCCTCATGTGCCAAGAATATGCATTTTTGAGGGTTCAATGATACCCCAAAACTCCTACATATTCAAAACACCTGTCTTAGGTGGAAAAGGTGGACTACTGCATTTTTGGAAAACACCGTAATGTCATCCAGATAGATCAGTACTATTTTTTTAATTAGTCATTTGAATTCCATATCCATTTCCCTTTGAAAAGTGGCATCGGCATTGGACAATCCAAATGGCATTTTTCTATAGGCATAGGTGTGCCATTTGGTGGTGAAATCTACTTTGAACTGATCATATTCTTTCACTATGATCTAGTTGTACCCTGAGTAGCCATCTAGAAGGGAGAATCTCTCTGATCCAGACACCACTTGTAAGATCTACTCCATTGAAGGGAGTGGGTAGTGATCTTTGAGGGAAGCTCTGCTCAAGTCTCAAAAATCTACACACAACCTAATCTCTCCATTTTTCTTCCTGACTCAGTCCAGGTTTACAACCCATCTTGAGTGTTTAATTGGAAATATGATACGTGCCTCTATCGGCTTGTTTAGTTCTTTCTTCAACAGAGGCTCGATGTGTGGATTGACCGGTCTCTACTTTTACCTGATGGGCTGAGTAGCTGGATCTAGTTTGATTGTGTGTTGTGCTAGCTTTGGATTGAACCCTCTTCGGTCTTCATAGCTCCAAGAAAATACATCTGGAAATTCTTGGAAAAGTTGTATGAATTAATACCTTTCTTGCTCAGTGGCCACTTTGCCAATTTGAAGTGTTTTTCCTTCTCTAACTGGGATTGACATGAAATCTTCTCCTTTGATCCATATGTTATCCTTCTCTTTTCTAAACTGATCATTAGGATTGAAGATAGACTCCAATGTCACTAAGCCTTTGGGAAGCTTGTTTGTATGTAGTTGTACTATTTGATTCATGTATTGCTGCTCTAATCTAATTTGATTTCTAGCTGAGAATTCAGCTTCTTCTTGCAAAAAATTAATGATATGTTGATCATTCTCGAACACTTGTCAGCATGTGTTGTTATCTGGCACTATTGGCCTCACAACTATATGGATATGTGGTTGTTCTTTGTCTCTTTTGATGTTGTCGACCACATCAAATGTTGCTCCAACTACTGCAAGCCTATCAGTAGCTTTGTTCTCCTTCCTGGGTATGGACACAATGTTGAAGGCCTCGAAATCCTCCATGAGATCCCATGCCCTTCTCTTGTAGTTCTTGAGAAGGTCATTCTTGACAGCATTAAGTCCTCTAACTTGATTGGCAACCAGTTCACTGTCACCAAACACTTGTAAGTTCTTGATTCCTAGCTTCCTTGCCCAATGAAGACCATGGACCAAAGCCTCATATTCAATAGTGTTATTTGAGCAGGAAAATTGAAATCTGAAGGCTAAATAATATTTCATACCTTTGGGGGACACAATCATAGCTCCTCCTCCAGCTCCTTGTCTACTCCTTGAGCCATCAAAGAACAATTGTCATACCTCATTGTCATCTTTATATTCTGGCTTAATTAGGTCAAGAAGAGGATGATTCTCTTCAAGTAGATAGTAGACACCTAGCTCATATTCTTCCATCTCCTTATAGGGGTCAAAATCATGTCTGTTTTTAGCCCACTCATTGAGACTCAATTCTGGGATACATCCCACCTTGCTATCTACTTCACAAGTGCTTATGAGGTCTTCTTGATCAAAAGCTGAGCAGTTGGCATTGATTGGGCTAGGTACATAAGATTCAATATGATAATTAGCAATGGGCTCAGATCTGATTGTGGCCTTTGCCCCATACCTTGTTCTAAAGAGCATATGTGACCAATCAATAGACAGATAGCCTCCAATTTTGGTAGTGAAGTCCCTAGACAAACACAAAGCAAAATGTGGTGGCAAATCTATGATCGATACATTGTGCAAAACAATCACATTGGGGCAGGCATGTAGAGTGAGGCTCAGATCCTTGATGATTCCAACAGTTGTCACTGCTGTCCCATCTAATTGCACTACCCCTCTAGAGATGACTTCATATTGGAGACCCAGTTGATCAGCTATTCTCTTGGGCATTACAAAACTACTTGCCCCAAAATCAATCATACAATTGTGCACCAATTTGTCTCCAATAATCAATGAAACATAGAATGGAGGAGGTCTCAGATTCTTACCTTGTTGTTCTTAAAGGTTTTCCCCGGGTTGAGCTGTATTAGTAAGCACTTTCTCTTGCTAGTTAGGGGTATGATTTGAGCTTGACCAATTTTGTATAGCAGTCTGCAATAGATCCCTCTACACTGGAATGGCCTGTGACTCCCATAGTGAAATGTTCACACTTGTCCTCTTCATTTTCTCAATGATGTTGAATGATCTATCCTTTTGTTGCCCCTTCCCAGGCACATTTTTCTCTTACACTTGGGTTGTTACAACCGATGCCTGAGTAGGTCTGGAAGGTGGCTTGGATTGACTTTGCACATTGGGAGTTGTATTTTGAATGCCAATACCTTGCTGAGTGATGGAGGGTTGAGGAGCACCTGAGCTTGGTGAATATCCTTCTCTAATATTTCTCCTCTTAGACCATGTATTGGCAGATATACTTTGAGAAGGAGTCTGATTCATTCCATAGAAGTCTTCAGCCTGCCAATTGATAAGCATAGTTTCGTTTGGGGGTCCCTCTTACTAAGCTCCTTGCTACTGACTTTCTTCATGGCTAGGTTCTTGTGACACACCAATGGTTTGCACCATCAAATCCTAATTTAATACACCATTGAAGCATGTTGACTAATTATGTGGCTAATTACATGGGAAACACCATTCATAATCTTATGCCATGTTATTCTATGGTGGAACCAATCCCCTTGATGTTAAAACTATGTTTGGGCCATATGACCTGAAAGGTCTAGCAGCTTAAGGTTGCCCTTAGTGTTGACTCTGATTTACATCCTGGGATGGTGGTCTATTTTGTTGATATGGGGGTCTAGCTTGATATTGAGCATGGGGCTGATATGGCCTAAAACTCTAAGCCTACTGTCTTTTAATGGTTACTAGCTCATTTCCCAGGTTTTACAGTTGTTTCATCACTTCTTGAAGCTCCTTTAAGGTGTTAGATGATGAAGTGGAGGCTTCAACTGAACTTTGACTCTTGGGGGTGGGTATAGGAGCTAATGTGGGTGTTTAGCTGGTACATGGGTTTCCTAACTCAGGGTAAAGGGGCATGGATGGCCTAGGGGTAAGTTTTCCAACCTAAATCAAATGGTTCTCAGCTCCTATAGAAAGGCTATAGGCTGCAAGTAAGGTTGTGCCCCCTATTGACTAAATCAACAAAGAAATATTAGAATTTAAAGCCCAAAGAAAGTATAAGAAGCAACCTTCATTAGTGGGCTTTACTACTATTGGAATCCTGTCCCAAGTCCATTGAAATCTGAGTTTGAAATCTGTTAGTTTCTCATTTGAGGCTCTCTTGATTGTTGTCAGTTGCTCCAACAAAGACAAGTTATCACCTTTTTCTCCAAACTAGTTTTGAAGAGTTGTGCACAGATGGTTCCAGTTTTGAATAGATCCTGCTTCAAGGCTCCTAAACCATTATGAAGCAATACCTTTGAGTGAAGAGGCTAGCAACTTGATTGTAATATCCATCTCATGGATCTCGTGGATTGTATAGAAATTTATAATATCTTGGACATGGTCACCAGGAGAAGTCTGGTTTTCCCCAGTGAAATATGGGATGCTCTTCAATGCTGCAATCGAGACTGGATTTTGTGCATTCAAGGTGAGTGGGTTGTTGTCAGTGAAGTTGATATAAGGATTTGGCTGAGCCATTCTGATTGGCCTGAGTACCCTTCTTGTTTGAAAGAACGACCTACTAGGAGGAAGTGTTGATAAGGCTCTATTTGGGGGTGATGGAGACCTTTAGGCTCTTCTTCTTTTCCTTCTGTCTGGAGACAAGTCTATGTGTACAAACTGTCCTTCCTCTCTTATTCTAGACCTTGTTTATATCCTTCTCATGAACTTGCTTAGACTGCTCAAACCAACGGATTTGTTTCTTTTATAGTCGCCAGATGTATAATTTTAAAACTTCTTAAAATTTAGAATCACAGCAAGTGCACATCAATCTTACTGTAATAAGATGGAGACTTCTGTCCCACCGGGCATGAAAAAATTGTTAGTGCAAAATCACAGCACCCCCAAATGAGTTCTATAGATCTTCTTTTCTAAGGTAGAGTCATTTGGTGTGATCTGCATACCATTTAACTTTCCACAAGGTGTGGGACCTTGCAAATGGAAAAGCTCTCAACATTAAAGGTCAGTTCCTATTCCTTTGTTTAGGTGCATACGTGAGAACTTGCAGAGGATCTATCTCTATACCTAATATAAAATTTTCCAAGGAGACAAGGATTAAAAGGGCTATAATAAATAAGAAATGACTAAACTACAAGGTGATGCACCGAAGGAATGATGAACATTAGTTTTTCTAATAGAAACAAACCAACAAAATACATACAATAATCAAGCACAAATAACCAAATTTATAATGAAAGACCAGATGCGAACAGAAGAGATAGAAAGAATCTAGAATTGATCACAAACGTGTTTTATTACTTAGCAGATTGATACAATGCATTACAAAATAATTGATCACAAACGTGTTTTATTACTCAACAGATTGATACAATGCATTACAAAATAGCCAGGAGGCAAGAACATAGTCCAATTTTAATGGAAGGCATGAACTCCATGAATTCCTTTGCTAGAAGGAAATCGGATCCTGTAGAACAAAAGATTGTCCAACCCTTTACAACAAGTCTCGAGCCTATATTTATAGATTCGATACAGATGGGAGAAAAAGAAAGAAGTGGGAAAAAATCTCCAAGCTCAACCACCACTATTTAATGTCTCCATAAAATTTGTTCCAAATTTGTCTTGACTGCATCAAATCCTTATTCAACACCTTGAAGGAGGAAGAAGTGGCGAAGTAGATCAAATCTGATCTGGTTGTTGAGGCAAGAAGATCCTGTATTAAAGGCCTGAAGACTTTTCTCCATTTTTCACCTACTAGGGCCTGAAAAAATGATTTTTTATCTTTCCATGGCATAGAGGACATCGAGACACTTCTAACGGTGTAAGATTTACAATATTTCAAGCCCTGAGTCGAAATATGTGCCCCTTCGAAGTTTGTATCGAGTCTATACAAATGGGTGGGAAAACAATTTGAAGAATGGGTCCCCTTTTTTATATGGGACACGTGGCAGCCATATTAGAGCAAAAATTAGGTTTTCTGGTCTGTAATTTATCTTTTTCTCTTTTCCAAAAAATGTAAAACTCATAAAACCCCCACGGTCCCGAAGCTTCGCCTGAACACTTAGCACCCTTCGGTTGGTTGGGGAGATGCGCTTCAATTTTTTCCATTGTGCCTTTTTGTCAAAAGGAAAATTTTCACCTTTTCCTCCAACTCCCCGCTTTGGTTTGACTCGAGCTCAAATGCTAACATTTTCCCTTTGGCGGATTCGTGGCCCATTTTGCAACTTTTAAACCTTTTAGGGTAAGGGGAAAAAAACCAATTTTTCCCCCGACGGCCCATTTTGATCTGGGACATGTGGTGGCACCGCACTTGTTTGGAAACCCTTTTTTGGATTTAACTTTGGAGAAGCGTCGTCAGGACACGTGGTTCTTTCCACTACCTCCTTTATACTAAGTCAATTTTGGACTCTTTCTTGAAAGGTCTTGAGCCTGAAAACTTCAAAGCTTCACCATTTTTCCTCCTTCTTGCTCTTGGTTCCTCAGCAGCATTGCTCCTTCTTTTTTGACCCTATTATTCCATTGTTGAGTCTACCTGTAACTTGAAAAATAGATTTAAGACATGGAAATGGCTCGACAGAGTCATTTATTTTGTTTGCATAGGTTCATTTAGTCTTTCTCAGCCCCCGCCACTCCATTGTTGAATCCTTTTGTGTCCTATTTATAGATTTGAACGAGTTTTCTTAGGTTCTTTCTATGCGGGGTCATGGCTGATCCAATATTCGGCCCGGGGGGTGAAATATGGATAACAGGAAGATTTGCATTCATTGATACTCAATAGATGCAAATTTCCAACTCAATCTCTAAAATACTCTACACAAGAGATCATGCAAATATTCTAATTAAGTTTTTATTGTTTCATCCCTTGTACGCCCAAGATACACTCAAAGGATAACAAAAATCTATCACCAAAAAATGGTTAGAGTAAGAAATTTACAATTAATTCCAATATTAAAGAGTAAATGCTTACAACAAAATATCAAATTAATGACCAAAGTAGAACCATTAAGGAAAGATCTATTATATGACAAAGAGAAAAAATAAACATAAGACTACAACAGAAAATATAAATCATCAATCAAAATTTTCAAATACATAACCAATAACACAAAATTTAAACTCAAAAGTAGACATAATTCATTCATATCTGAAATTTCTTAACAAGGGAACATCAAAAAAATGCTCTCAAAGTTTGTAAATGGTTGTACATTGCAACCACCTTGACATAGAAGTTTGGGAAACTAAGATCTATATGCATTTTATAAAGGAAACATATAGTATTCACAGTTTAATTTATCAACATTTTTCATAAGTAGAAAAAACTAACCCCCTTGAATATGAGGAAAATCCCCGATATTTATACATATTTGGTCTGTTTTTATAACTCAAAATTTCCCCCCAAAATATTAACTTAATTTCCCCCCTATTCATAATCAAATATCTTTGAATCAAAGGGGTAATGTACATTTGTCTAACTTAAAATATCTGATTTTCTATTAGCATTTTGGGATCAATTCATGCCTTTCACTGCCACATACACAAAAATAGTTAACTGATATTGTCAGGTGCATCTGTGTCTTTTTAATTTCTCAATTTCTCTTGTTAAAAAAATCAATTCCTAAATCAAATATTCCAGCTTGAAGATATTAATGATACCTTTCCAATGAGACCAATTTTGCATTATTTGGAGCTTTAGATCGAAAGTTATGACCATTTGAAGTTTTTCCTGTTGGGATGAACACGAGGGTGACACATTATAGCTTTTGATTGGCTTTGTCTTTTATCCATGTGTGCATTGATTTTATTTTACTTTTATATGTGAGCTAATAAGAAAATACCACGTTGCTTTGCCTTCTTTAAAAAAAATTACTTGTAATTAACCACCTTGAAACATGAGCCGATGAGGAAAATCAATGATTTTCGCAATTACAATCTTTTCTTTTATTTGTACTTTCCACTGTAAAATATAATCCAATGAAAAATCTCTATGCCCCTTCATAATTCAGATTGTTTAATAGGCTTGACTGACTACTGTGAAACATGAGCCAATGAAAGAGCTCCAGGCTTCTCGCAATTCTCATTTATTTACAAAGACCTTGTCAGTTTTGCAAAGTAGAAACTAATGAGACATCTCCATACACCTTTGCGGTGTCAGGATTCTCAGATTGTGAAACATAAACAAATTAGAAAGCTCCATGTTAATTTGGATTTCACAGTGTCAGAATTTATTGCCTTCATATTTTCTTTTTATTGGTTGTAGAGTCGGGACTTTGCATTACAACCTTTAACTGGGATTACTTCATTGTTGGCTTCACAGAAATGTTGCCACGTATTTTCCTTGACCGTGCTGAATTTTTCTGCCTCGCCACAAACCAGAAATATTATTAACCTTAGTTGATTCCATGGACTTGAGGTCTGTCATGTGTATCTCTCTTGAATTTCATCATAATGGTGACACGTATTTATTCCTCACCCGTTGGATCCTCGCCATGTGGCCACCTCCAAACCCATTACGTGTCCTTTGAAATTTCAACCTTTCGTAGACCTGACACCCTTATGAAACTTGATTGATTTTGTGGACTTGAAGTCCACGGAACACAAATGGCTAGAAGAGTGCCAAAATGTTGAAATGTGTCTATTTGATACCTTTGATCTGCATTGCTTGTCCCATATAACTTTCCACCATGTGTATCATTGACCTTTTAACTCTTTCTCAAACTTGCCACCTTTACAAAACTTGATTTATTCCACGGACTTCAGGTCCACATAATTATTTGGATATAAAAGACGTTGAAATGCTTCCACATGTCCTTTTTAGGGGGCATGGTTTTTATTGCACTTTAAATTTTTACATGTGAATTACGTATTATAAACGTATAATTTTGTATAATTGTCTTAAGAATAATCATCAGAATATTCCCTTATCAGGGCCTGAAGCCACTTTTACATTTTTCATTTTTACACAAAATTGTGAATAATCATGTAGTTTCCACCATCATGAAATCCTCACAAAGAGCACAATGTCATCAAGTGGTGGGGAAAATTTTAACTTTTTCATATGGGTAGAACACAAAGTGAAAATAAGAATTTTTTGTTGATGCACTTACATACATTCATGATTGATTCATTTGAGTTTCAGACATGGTTATATTGATTCAAAGGATCATGATTGCCCCATATGTTGAGTAACCATTACCCAAGAGTTATTTTCACAAATATATCATTACTTAACATGGGTTTATTTGGTTACACATGAAATTGGTTTCACGGGAATTCTTTTGGAACTATAAAATGGTATGAAATAGGGTTTTGACAAGCAAGATGGAAAATTTGAGGGGAGCATTTATAAGTCAATGTGCAAGCTAAAAATGAACACCAACAAGTCTTAAGGGTTGATTTAAGCTTATAACATTTGAACAAGTTCAAAGTGCACGGAATAAAGTAACAGACACCATGGTGACTATCATTTCCCTTCTTGAATACTATATAAATCAAACACACAACAAGTTTCTTGTTGAATATATTTGTGTGCTTTCATATGATTTTCTGGAGTCCACCATTGTGTGTGAAATTTTTGGTCCTAAGAACCCTTGGTATCAATATATTTACACCTTCATCCAAGATAAAACCTATCCCATTAACATGAATTCAACCCATAAAATATCCTTAACACAATGTGCTTTTCTCTACACCATCTTTGTTGAAACCCTTTAGAAAAGATGCTATGATAGGGATCTCTTACGATGTATCAATCAGGAAGAAGTGAATCAAATACTAGTTGAATGATATATACCTTGGGATATGATAATATAATATATATGGGTTGATGGAGATGCCGACATGTAGCACACATCCCCTTAGTTATATGTATGGGTTCACATGGGATATAATATTATAATGTATATGGGTTGATGGAGATGCCGACATGTGGCACACATCCCCTTAGTTAGTTATATGGGCTCACATAGGAATTAATTATATTGGGTAATGATTCAGCCTACATTGGGATTAGGTGTTACCCATCCTATTTAAAGGATTTGAGTATCATTATGAGGGGGTGATGGATGTATGAGTTGACTATTCTACTTGGTAGAGGTATATTGGAGGTTTCCCCCTCAAAGTGGATTCCCATCTTGGGAGATTATGGAGTTACTCCTTCCTTAAGAAGAATTGTATGGTGTTGCCCTACCTTAAGGGTATTATTCTAAATATATTGCATATTTGGGCCTCTTGGCCACCCATATCTCTTGTGCTATTTTATATTCTGAAATTTATTGATTTATTATATGTAAATTTCTTATCAAGTGGTATCAAAGCATCGATTTCAGCAAAAAAAAATAGGTTCAAACCCTAATTTTAGTGATTCAACTATATTTTGGAAAATACTGAATATTTTCTTAATTTTTTACCATAGTTGTGAAAGGGTGTCATAAAGCTACAGTCCAAATTTCAAAAAATTTTGAGGTGTTTTGTGGAAGTTATTGCATTTTTAGGGTTTCGCCTGAATTTGCTTCACATGCTGTATTTTTTGGAATTAATTTTCTAATTTTTTTCCAGAATTTGGAATTCCCTTAAGAAATCTATGGTAAAAATTTCATAATTTTTGGATCTATTTTGAAGAATATATTGAGATTTTTAGGGATTTACATAAAACCGGCCTATAAGTTGCAATTTTCTGTCTTTCTTTGATTATTTTACATATTCGGAAATATCTCAAAATTTTAGTAGGGGTCACTTCTTTGTGGTTTCAGATTTGAGGCTGAATGATTGAAAAAATCATCAAGTCAAATATTGGTCAAAGAAGTAAGTTTGTGAAACCCTAATTTTTATGCATCATGTATATACCAATTTTCTATGGTAATGGGGAAATTGATGTAAAAAAATGGTGAATACAATTTAAACAAATGTATTTTGAAGAATGTTAAGTATGGGTTAGTTTTTATCTTCATCTTGGTGGGAAAGCATGACATTGGTATTCTTATTTGGATATAGATCTATTGGATTGGGATTGGGATGAAATGGAGGATATTTTCTTAGCTAGATGGGAAACAAAAAAGAAACACAATTTTGTTAAAGAAGAAGAAGAAGAAGAAAATGTTGATGATGAAGAAGAAGAAAATGTTGATGATGAAGCTGCTACAAAGTGCTTCGCTCTACACCATCCTTATTGACACCCTTTATAAAAGAGGCTATGATAGGGATCTCTTACGATGTATCAATCAAGAAGAAGTGAATCAAACACTAGTTGAATGTTATGTACCTTGGGATATAATAATATAATATATATGGGTTGATGGAGATGCCGACATGTGGCACACATCCCCTTAGTTATATGTATGGGTTCACATGGGATATAATATTATAATGTATATGGGTTGATGTAGATGTCGACATGTGGCACACATCCCCTTAGTTATATGGTCTCACATAGGAATTAATTATATTGGGTAATGATTCGGCCTACATTGGGATTAGGTGTTACCCATCCTATTTAAAGGATGTGAGTATCATTATGAGGGGGTGATGGATGTATGAGTTTACTATTCTACTTGGTAGAGGTATATTGGAGGTGTCCACCTCAAAGTGGATTCCCATCTTGGGAGATTGTGGAGTTACTCCTTCCTTGAGGAGAAATGTATGGTGTTGCCCTACCTTAAGGGTATTATTCTGAATATATTGCATATTTAGGCCTCTTGGCCACCCATATCTCTTGTGCTATTTTATATTCTGAAATTTCTTGATTTATTATATGCAAAGTTCTTATCATTGAAGTGCATTCAAGTATATATGGTGTACGTACGAGTGGGATGGTCTTAATTAAGAAGATATAGTGCATATGCTATTAGTGGCTCACTAAGGATTCTAATGCATGTAACTTTGTCAAAAATTGTCAGACATGTCAATGACATGGTAATCTAATTCATGCACTCTCACAAGCCCTCTAACCTATCACTTTAGCTTGGCCTTTTTCTAGATGGGGGCTTGACTTAGTCGAAAAAATAAAGCCCACATCTTCTAATGGTCACACATTTATGATCGTCGCCATTGAATATTTCACCAAGTGGATAGAGGTCATGCCTCTCAAATACGTCATTGGGTAAAATATTTCCAAATTCATCCTTAACCACATTATTTTCCACTTTGGGATCCCTACATCACTTTTCACATAAAACGACACACCTTTCAAAAAAAATGTCAATGAGTTAGCTAAAAATTACATAGTCACCTACAATGGGAAACTCCTTACTACCCATAGCACAATGGTCAATCTTAAGCATCCAATAAAATGATCAAATCAATATTGGAAAAGACTGTTGACAAACATGGTCAAAATTAGCAAATGTAAATGTGACCCACCCACTGGGATTATCAAACCTAATTATACACTCCAACTAGAGCCACTCCCTTCTCCCTTGTATACGGTTATGAATCCATATTACCCATAGACTTTGAGCTCCCTTCCTTCTATGTGTCACTCCAATACCTGGTGCATGAAGAATATTACCACTAATCATGTATTACAGAGCTAAGGCTCCTAGATGAGAGGTGCATTTTTTCCTTGGACCACTTGAAGGTATATCAAAATTAGCTTCGACAAAGCTACAACAAGATAATTAAACTGAGATAGTTTGAGATCAATAACCTTGTGTTAAAAGATAATCATAAGAATACTACAAAAGAGCATGAAAAACAAGGCAAGTTCAAACCAAATTAGTTGGGACCATATATTATAACTGATAAGTTTAGATTAGGAACATATAAATTATCCGAAGAAGATGGCAAAGAGCTTAAAGAGACCATGAATATGGTCCATCTAAAAAATTTATACTCCTAAATCCTCTAAGAGAATCCCTCACGTTGGGGGCATGTCAACGAAAACCACTTGTTTTATCCCTCCATTATGTCCCACATGTTACATCCTTTAAAATACCTTGTGTCACAGGTTCCTCCCAGTTAGGTTGTGAATCACATACTTCACCATATCATGATTACTTGTTTCCAATGTTTCACATCCCTTAGTTCCATTGGGATTATTTATTTGTACCATATTTGACATGGTTTTGGGGACACCTTTCCTTCTTTATTGTCATGTGCATAGACCTTTCAAAAAAGTCAAAAAAATATTTCTATAAATCAAAAATAAAAAACAATATAAAACTTTCAAAAATCAAAACCACAATAAACATTTAGAAAATATTTCACAAAATTTCAACAACTCTCAACATAGTTCAACAGTATTTCCATTTAAATACAGTCCTAATAATCATTCCAAATTATACTATAATTCTAAAATTTTCTTACCCTTTGCATACATCATTACTTGTGGGTAAGACCATCAGTCAACCCTTCATGTTCATCCTCGCTTGGGGAAAATTCATTTCTCAAGTTTTTCCTCGCATTTCAGTGTCCTTTCCTAGAAAACTCACCCAATCTAATTTCATATCGACCTTCAACATGATCCAATAAGAGTGTCATGAGGATTAATTACTCCCCTCTTTAGTCCAATCCAATCCCCTTGTCTATATAATTTCCTAAGGGAATTCACATCTTCATATTCTTTACTATGGAACACATTAGGCGTGTTGTTAGATTTTTATATTATATGATTGTATTGCATTATTGCTATATATTGAATTAGTGTAAGTTGTCTTGTTAGAATTTTGGTTTGTATCTAGTCTTGTGTGTGTTACTATATGTGTAGGTCTTTTTTTTTAATACACGTTTTTGACCAATTGTAAGAAGTAAGATAACTAGGCTCATTGTTAGCCTTAGTGTTTCCTTGGCTCATTGCGATTTTGTAGTTGTTTGGTAACTTGTTATCTTGGATCATTTTTCTTTGAATTTTCAGCTTGTTTTTATGTTGTATCTCCATTTTTTGGGACTTATTGCATTTATTTTGTACACATCTTGACTTCTTTGTAATTAGGGTGTTTATCAAATTTCTATGTATATGGGGTTTGTTGTGCTTTATTTATCTTCATCTTAGACCAATTGTAGGTAAATTGTTAGCATCTTAGTTTCTCTATACCTTTGATGTAGTCAATTTTTGTTCATATTGGGTTTATTTGACATTTTTTTTTTATTTTTTTAACCGATTGCATGTATTATGTTATTATCCTAGTTTATTAATAACAATGGTGTATTTTCCTTTACTATGTCTAATTGGGTTTGTTTTCATTCCTTTTTATTTTTCCTAATTGTAAGTATTTTGTTACCATAATCACACATATAACATCATCATATATACATAACCATCATACATCATGAATACCAACTAAGCTACAAACATAAAATCTAAGCTACACACATGTAAACTATGCTACAAACATACAATCATCATACATTTATAATAAATCACATCAACATCATCATCTACTCTAATCAATACCATCATATAATCATCTATCACAACTACATCAAATAACACCAAACATCTCATCATCATATGTCATGTCAAATGTCCATATATATACATTATAGAATGTCGATCACAAAAGATCATATACATCAAAAAATGTCCATGTACACTATATCCAAAAATGTCACATGCATATCAACATACCGATAAGTGCATCGATCTACAATAATGTGTCCTCATCATGAGGCATATACAAAAACATATGCAAAACATCATGTAATGATTTAAGGGAAACTCTCTCTCACACTGGGATTCTTGGTATCTCCTCCCAACCTCTCAGTGGTGGCATTTACACTAATCTAACTAACCTCGATGACCTATGTGATTTGCTAGACCTCATGGATCTACTACCTACTCACTGAATATAGTCTAGGGGTCTTTGATTCCCAAGAAAACCTACCTGGTATAGGGCTTGGTAGTACCCCATCTCCTATGATATGGAAATAATGTCATGCATCAGATCGCCTTTCCTGCTTACACCCACTATGTAACATGTAACATCTCTCTCTATGGTTAGTTATTGAACATGTCTATAAAACTAATCTCTCTATGGATTCCTCTATTGCAGATGTTGTCTCATACTCTCTCTCTCTCAATATTCAACTAATCTAACTACCTTTGAAAGGTATATATGGTGATAAATTTTATATCCCTCCATATCATGGTAGTATGCCTCTTGTACTAAAACACAAAAACTAATGGCCCAACCGATGGACCTAGAGATGGCATCTATATCTATGGATATGCATGTGTACTCTTATTCCACACATCTTACCTTATTATATAACTCCACATCCATCACCACCTTCATCTTCTCCTCCACCTATAGATCCTACCCTTGGATTTGGTGATCTTGGTGCTAACAATGAAATTTGTACTGACACCTCAAATGAATCCTACATCTGTAAAGGAACCTATTGGCTCCCAAAATCGCACCCCAAAGAAATGATAAGCTAACCTGTGTGGGTTGGATTTGATAAAATTATGAAAAATGAAAAGTTATTTGTCAATGATAGTCAGGGGATTTTTCAACATTCAACTCAATGACTCAAATCTAAAAGGTGATCAGGAGGAACCTTCACAAAGGGGATGGATTGACCCTACTACTTCTGGATCTGCTTTGACCAAGGTGAGAGGACCTATTTGGATGATTTGAATAAAGTAAAAACTTTCATCATTTGGTTTCCTTTATGGTTGGTGCAACTGAATCCACAGATATAATACTTCTCTCAAAAGATTTATCACTTGATTTATTATAAGCTCTTGACAATAAAATACATATCTAATAGATAGATAATGAATAACTTCGGATATTGTATTTTTCATAACATTATTGACCAAGGTTACTTTGAATGATATTGGATCACAGACTTGGTGGGATTCTTAGAAAATATTACTGATAATGAACAATTTTTAAACTTAGCTTTGCAGAATAAACATATGTATGGTATGTAGGTATGATATGTTTAGTAGGTATGAAGATAACTTGTTGTTTTTAATTGATATTTGAAGGGGGGAGGGTAATTGCTTTTATGACCTTAGTTTCTTAATGTTCCCATGGAAAGAATCCATCCTTAACTATGATGTTCAAAAATAAAAATCAATTTGACATGATCTGTGAAATAACATTTGTATTCATTGATACACAATATGCACAAATGTCATCTATAGTCTTCACAATCCTAACTACAAATCATGGAGTTAGATCTAAGATAAATTACTTGTTGTATTTGTCTTATATACCCAAAATACCCTTAAGGAATAACAAAAGCTCTTCAAAAGTGATGTTGTCTTTAGGATTTTACAACCAAACTAAACTATTGTAAAGTATACACTACTCTGTAATAGTCTTATAATGACTAGAATAATACATTAACTAAGAAATACCCTTGCGTAATTTGAAAAGTAAAGCCAATGTAGGATAGAAATAGAACCATATTACCTCATTCATTCCTTTAAAACGTGAGAAATGAGAAAGTATATCTTGACTAAAACAATCAAAATCTATTCATGTAAGTTTTGGCTAGGGGGCATAAACAAATGCCTTCAAAACCTATTAATTATTATACAACACAACCACCTTATCTCTTCCTCACAAAACGGATACAAACAAAATCTTTACAACAAACTAGAAATTGGAACTTCTGGAACTACATCTTGAATGAAAAATATTTTTTCTTCTTTTCCTCCCACCAATTTTTATTATGTCTTGAATTTGGTGATTCCAAAGTGAAGGGATTAAAGAGACATTTCCAATTATATAAATTTTACAAGATTTGGAGCAAGGAATCAAAAGATATGGCCTTCTGAAGTTTTGTGTGTTGGGATGAACAAAAATGTGACACGTGGTGGCCTTTGATTAGCTCAGGGATTACCTCTATAGACATGTGTATTATTTTTCCTTCTAATATGTTTCCATCTCTAGTTGGCTCACAGGATTGGGCTTTGCTTATTTTTCTTCCCTTTACTTTCTTTCCTTTTGCAGACATGTTTGTTCCTTAATGAAATACGAGCCAATACAAAACTACCACACTCTTTGCAAGTGTTAAATTATCCCTTGCTTGTATTAAGCACTATAAATCATGAGCCAATGAGAATGCTCCACACATACTTCACATTTTACCTTTGATAAGTCCTTAACTGACTACCACGAAGTTCTAGCCAATGAGATCATTTTACGCCCCTGCATGGTGTCAGACTTTTTGATAGTCTTAACTGACTTACAGGATTTTTAGATACTTCTCAAAATCCCATAAATTTTTGGTCAGAATGTAGCATGAGAAAAAATAAAATCAAGCTTATGTCAAATTACTGAAGAAATACCTAGATTTCTTAGCATGGTCTTATCCAAATGGTCAAGTATGATCGGTGTACTATTTACATTTTTGTAGTGTTATTTTTGTTTTATTTTTTGTTTGGTTTGTGTTATTGTTTCCATTTTTCATGTTCTATTCTATAGTGACTAGGTTTCAAGAAATGATAGTATTCTAGTATAAATGCAATGTATCTATTTAGAAAGACTTGAGTGTTTTTTCTCCCTAACTCATTATCCAATGGACTAGGCATCTGATCTTTGTTCTTTTGTTCTTGCAGCACCCATAGGAGGTGCCCATCCTTGATTTGGAGCCGATTTTGGTGCTCATTTTGAGCTCACACATTGACTTATAAATGCTCCCCTCAAATTTTCCATCTTACATGTCAAAACCATGTTTTATATCAGTTTACAGTTCTGGAAGAATTCCCATGAAACTAGTTTCCCGTGTAACCAAATAAACCTGTGATAAGTAATGATATATTTGTGTAAATAACTCTTAGTTAATGGTTACTCAATATATTGGGAAATCATGATCCTTTGACTCAATATAAACATGTTTGAGACTCAAATGAATCAATCAAGAATGTATGTAAGTCCATCACCGAAAAAATATTATTTTAACATTGTGTTCTTCCCGTATGAAAAATGTAAATTTTTCTAAGCCACTCGATGATGTGGCCTTCTCTGAGAGGACTTTGTGATGACGGAAAATACATGCTTGTTTGCAATTTTTTGTAAAAAGGCAAAATAAAAAAGTGGCTCAGGGCCTTGACAGGGGAATATTTCGGTGATTATTCTTGAGACAGTTATACAAAATTACATTTTTATAATATACAATTCACATGCAAAAATGTAAAGTAAAATTAAAACCCCACCCCCTAAAAAGGACACGTGGAAGCATTCCAGCATTTTCCATAACCAAATAATTCTGTGGACCTCAAGTCTATGGAATAAATTGAGTTTCATAAAAGTGACATGTCCAAGTAAGAGTTGAAAAGTCAATGGTACACATGGCAGAAAGTTAGATGGGACAAGCGATGTAGATCAAAGGCATCAAATAGACACATTTCAGCATTTTGACACTCTTCAAACCATTTGGGTTCCATGGAATTAACCAAGTTTCATAAGGGTGTCGGGTCCAGGTAGAGTTGAAAGGTCATAGGACACGCAATGGGTTTGGATACGTCCACATGGAAAAGATCCAATGGGTGAGGAATAAATACATGTCGTCATTCCAGTGAAATTCAAGAAATATACACTCAAAAGACCTCAAGTCAGTGGAATCAACTAAGGTTGATTATATTTTGGGTCTATGGCGAGGTAGATAAAGTCAGCACAGTCAAGGAAAAAACATGGCAACATTTCTATAAAGCCAGTAATGAAGTAAGCCTAGCTAAAGGTCACAATGTGAAGGCTCGACCCCACAACCAATTAAAAGAAAACATGAAAGCAATAAATCTTGACACTTCGAAATATAAAGTAACATGGAGCTTTCTCATTTGTTTATGTTTCACAATCTAACAAGGTTGACACTGCAAAGGTGTGTGGATTTGTCTCATTGGTTTTTGCATCATAAAACTGACAAGGTCTTTGTAAATAAATGAGAATTGTAAGAAGTTTTGAGCTATCTCATTATCTCACGTTTCGTAGCACTCATTCAAGCCTATCAAAAAGTCTGAATTGTGAAGGGGTGTGGAGATTTTTCATTGTCTTATATTTCACGGTGGTGAGTACAAATAAAATAAAATAATAACATTACAAAAATTGTGGAGTTTCCTCATTGGCTCATGTTTCAAGGTGGCTAAGTACAAGTAAAATAATAGTTCAATAAGGTAGAGGAACATGGTGTTTTCTTATTAGATCACATAGCAAAGCAAAAGAAAAGTAATGCACATGTGGACAAAATCCAAAGCCAATCAAAATCTATCATGTGTCGCCCTCATGTCCATCCCAAGAAAAACTTCAAATGGCCATGACTTTAGATCTAGAGCTCCAAATCATGCAAAATTGGTCTCGTTGGAAAGGTATCCTCGATCTCTTCAATTTGGAATCATTTTATTAGAGAATTGATGGCATTTGGCATGAGAAAATGAGAAAATAAAAAGACACGGTTGTGCCTGGTAGTATGAGCTAACTATTTTTTCTTATGTGGCAGTGAAGGCATGAATTGATCCTAAAATGCTAACAGAAAATCAGATGTTTTCAGTTAGACAAATTTAAATTCCCGCTTTAATTAAAATATCTTTGATTACGAACAGGGGGGAAATTTAGTTACTATTTTTGGGGGGAAATTTGAGTTATAAGAACAGACCAAATTTATAGACCAAATATGTATAAATATGGGGGCTTTTCCTCATATTCAAGGGGGGTGAATTTTTTCTACTTCTGAAAAAGGTCGATAGATTCAATTGTGAATATTGCATGTTTCCTTTATGAAATGCATATATAGATCTCAGTTTCCCAAACGTTTGTGTCAATGTGGTTGCAATGTACAGTCATTGACAAACTTTGAGAGCATTCACTTGATGTTACCTTTAAAAAATTCAAGATATGAATGAATTATGTCTGCTTATGAGTTAAATTTTGTTTTTTGGGTTCTATATTTGGAAATGTTGATTAATGAGTTATATTTTTTGTTGTAGTCTTATGTTTATTGTTTATCTTTTTCGTACACTAGATCTTTCCTTAATGGTTGTGCTTTGGTCATTAGTTTCATATTATGTTATAAGCATTTACTCTTAAATATTGGAATTAATTGTAAAATCCTTACTCTAATCATTTTGTGCTAATATATTTTTTTCAGCCTTTGAATGTATCTTGGGCGTATGAGGGATGAAATAATAAATACTTAATTAGAATGCTTGCACAAGCTCTTGTGTCGAGTATTTTAGAGATTGGGTTGGAAATTTCCATATGTTGAGTATCAATGAATGTAAATATTCCTTTGTAGAAATTATCACTACTTAATCAAGTTTTTTGTGCTTCCCAGAATTACAAGCTACTCTAAGTGTTAAATTTTATATTACAAAGAGTCTGTCATCCTATAATCCCCCTCATTTAAAACTATAGAAGTGATCCTACCCCACACTAACTTCCATTCATTATTATTTTTTTGTGTCTCTAAATATTATTGAAAGTGTCCTTTAACTTTTATTAGGAGAATGCAAGAGCAACTAAATTCTACTGTCTATAGTAACCTATGTCTGGTATAGTAAGCATATGTAACATTTTGTGTGGTAACTTGTGAGAGTGAAGTGTTATTCCATGGCCATGTTTATCCCAGATTGATCCATCCTTTCAAACAAATCGAGGGAATAAAGACCCCATCTCCCCCCTCTACATTTAGGTTACAACTCGGGTCCTCTCACCCTGGTTCAAAGCAAGGCCAAAATTAGCAGGAAAATTCGATCTCCTTTTTATGTGCCCCTCAATTATCCCAAGGATTGATCCTAAAGAAATTTTTATACCCCTCCTCAGCTATAAAATGACATATTATCTAGTCTACCATTGTTCTAAGCAATCCCCCCCCCCTTCCCTTGAAAGAGAATTGTTGTCAATCCACCAGGGGGTGCAGATTTAAGGACCAAAAAGATTGTCAATCATGTGTTTATAGGGAACAAGTTTATCATCCTCTACCTTATATTATTTATTTACTTGCTTCATGACTAAAAGGGAATCCCTTAAGAATGTCAACTCTTAGAGCCACTAAGATATAACAAAGCCTAGACCAGCTATTAGATTTTCATACTCTGCGATGTTGTTATTGCATGGGAAACCAATGTGGTAAGATTTGGGAATAACATCACCATATAACATGTGTAGCACAATTACAGCTCCTAATCCATGAATTTTTCAAGAGCCATCGAAAAATAGAGTCCACGAGGGAACTGCATTAATATATAACAAGTCTTTGTTAGGTAAATCAAAATGAATTTGTTTTGAGCCTAGAAGTAGCATTGCAGCCAATTGATCTATCAGAGATTTCCTTTTTATGGATTTTTTATTATAAAATTCTATGTCAAACTCACTTAGGAGTACCACCCAGATAGACATTCGACCCATTAGGACAGGTCTTGATAGTATATATTTCAAAGGATCTACCTTGGCAATAATTTTTTTTATATGATTGATCAGGTAATGTCATAACTTACAGAAGGTGAATGCTACATCTAAATAGAATTTTTCAACCTGAGAGTATCTAAGTTCATTATCAATCAATGTTCTACTAAGATATTAAATAATATGTTCTTTTCCCTTGTCCTTGTGTTGCATAAACAATGCCCTAATGGCATGTTTTGTTGCATATGTGTATAATAGCATTGGCTTGTCCTGAATAGGTGGCATTAACACTGGTGGAGTAGATAGATAATCTTTCAATTTAGTGAAATAATCTCAGCATTATTGTGTTCATTTGAAATAGACATCCTTTCTTATCATCTGGTTAAATTGATGTCACTTATCTACAAGTTGAGATATGAAGCTTCAGATAGATTGAATCTTACCTTGGAGACCCTGTAGATGACATTTTTTATGGTGGAGGCATCTTCATGATTATTTTTACCTTTGCAAGGTCAACTTCAATTCCTCTTCATGAGACTATGAATCCTAGGTGTTTTCCTGAAGTAACACTGAAGACATTTTTTGGATTAAGGAACACCTTATATTCTTTCAATATTTCAAATATATGTTGCAAAATGGTTTGATGATCAACTATAATCTTGAACTTAGAAAGGATTTCATCAACATATTCCTCCATGATATCATGAATTAGATCATGGAAAATGACATTCATTACGTATTGATAGGTTTCCCCTACATTATTAAGGACAAAAGGCATAAACTTGTAACAAAAAGTACCCTAAGGTGTTGTGAAATTTTTCTTGTGTTGGTCTTCTTCGGCAATCTAAATCTAGTTGTAACCCAAAAATCCATCCATTAAAGATAAATTTTCATGTCCCATTGTATATTTGAAAATAATGTTGATGTTGGGTAAGGGAAAGTAATCCTTAGGACAAGATTTTTTTATATCTTGGAAGTCAATGAAAATTCAGATGTCAAGTTTCTTCTTTACAATAGGCACCATGTTTGATATCCACTCAGAGTAATCTATAGATCTGATAAATCCATATTTGAGAATTTTCTCAAGTTTTGTCTTCACTAGCAATGCAACCTCAATTTCTATTTGACATGTTTCACATCTAGGAAAACCACAAGATTGTGTATGACTAGGGAGGGATCCATTCCTAGAATATCTTTATAAGACCATATAAAAACATCTTGAAATTATTAAAGGAGTGTTATGAATGCCTTAACCTCCAATTCTGATAAGTCCGCACACAGTTGTAGTAGTTTAGGATTATCACTTGTTCTGATATTGATTGTGATGGTGTCTTCTACCAACATTTTGGATGTATCATTATCTTGGAATGATGTCATAGGTTTGTGTAGATCATCTTTCTTATCTGACGTTGAGTCTCCTCTCTCTGGTGCCTCAGAAAGGTTTTCACCTGGAGATATTTCCATTTCTTTTTGCTTATTTTTATCCTTTTTTATTTTTTGTTTCTCACATAACGTCGTGGTGAGGTTTTTGTTATGTGATCTTGTATTTTTTTCTTTATTTTTGGTGAACTGGACCACTGGAATTATTCACCAAAGTAAGCAAAAGTCTCAAGGTTTATATCAAATCCCTTCTTGTGATCTGATAAGGGAATGGTGTCTCGAGTCCTAAGAAACTCTTTGATGGCCTCATCATTCTGAAAGAGGTCCATAAATATGTGATTTTTTTGATCCTAATGGATAAGAGATGGATAAACGATGTCAAGGGTGTGAATGGGTAGTTTTTAAAGCAAGAGGGTGGTTTTATCCAGGTCTTAGAAGAGGATATGTGTGGAATCGGTCTCAACTTTGGAATTAGAATTCTCTTCGCAAGTCATTATATAAAATATTATGGGCCTCTTTCCAAATGTCTCATAACCTAGACCATGGAAATATAGATTTTCTTCATATAATGCGGGTTCAAAATGACCTTGTTCTTGTGGGCCAACTCCTTTTCCTTTCTAGTTCATATTTTTCATCATCTTGTGAGCCTTATTGTAGTCCGTTGATTCATATAAATCTTTCATCCATTCTTTATATAGCCAATATCCATCAAATCAATGAATATGGTCATCCTTTAAGTATCCATTCCATCTCTAACGATTATTTCCAAGGTGTTAAACAAGAGCTTTTTTATTGGTGGGAATTAGGTTGTCCATAACTATGTGGGGATAATGGAAGATTTCCAATATGAAAATTACTTTTAAGAGTATATTCACAAAGCCCTTAATGGGAAGAATTTAATTTGGCAGATGACCCAGATGTAGACGGTTGTGAACTAAAGTGTGTCAAGGTCAAAGTGATTATTAGCAACTAGAATGACACAAGGCTCAGCGGATCTATCTGTGGAAGGATAGTAATTTGCATTATTATACCTGGCCTCTAGGATCTTACAATATTCAAAAGGTTTTGTGTCACAAAGAAAGGTAAACTCTTTGCCATCATGGGGTAATTTTATGCACTAATGAAATGTGGAAGGTACATCTTGTGTCATGTGTATCCAAGGTTATTCTAAAAGGATATTATATGAAGTTTCCACATCAAAGAAATGATAAATATTTTCTAGCATCTATGGACCCACTTAGATAGGCAAGGTGATTATTCCAGAAAACTGACATTTTTTATTGTCATAACCATGAATAATTATAATGTTATCTCCCAAATTTTCTTTTGTGTGGCCAAGACATCGCAACATTTTCATAGAACAAATGTTTCATGCAACTCCATTGGCAATAAGGAATATTTTGACCTTGTGATTGGTAATGTATTCTTCAATGTACAAAGAGTTATTATTTTGAATATTTGGATTTAATAGCTCTTGAGGACCAAATTATGGTATATGGTTGTTAGGAAAAATATTAGCATTTAGAGCTTGGAATTGTTGAGTATTGAGATTCTTGGGAACATGTGCCTCATGGAGAGCATGAGTGAGAATTTCTTAAAAGTTAGGTGACACTTTTAATAATTCCATGAGGGAGATATGTGCAGGTGTTGTCACTAACTACTTAACTAGGTCATATGGACCGGATGCAGAAGGTTTAGCATTTGATGTTGGCGTAGGATTATTTGGAGTTGTAGGGTTTGATACTTGAGGTTCATAAGAAGTGGATGATTACCTTGATGTGGGCACCCAAACCTTCTTTTTTCATGTGGCCACTGCATAGTTAGGATCTTAGTATTTAATGGTGGCAACATAATTAGGTATCTCTTCTATAAATGAAATTATTGGATTGAAATCAATGGTGTTCAAATATTGGCCCTATTCTAGAGTTTTACCATTCATATTATGCTTAGGGAAAGGATTAAAAAACACCTTTAAATTATTGTTGGGTCTTTTATTGGGTGTTGGGTCTTCGATTGTAATGTCTCCACTATAAATGAGGTCTTGAATGTAGTAGTGAAGTCATATATATATATATATTATGAACATCGATGAGATGAAAATCACAATATGTGTTGGCTTTGTACCAAGATGGTTTGGGTTCCCCTTCTACAAATGGTTTTTTGATAGGGTAAGTGGCCATATTGGCATTCACTAATTATCATAAGAAACTTAAAAGGCTCTCTCCCAATGATGTAAAATTCCTTCACCTTTTATCACGAAGAGGGGGAGATTCTTTATTGGTACCAAAAATGGCTTGTTTTGATTTAGTTTGTTTTGTTTGATTATTCTGAATGTTATGTACATTGCAATTCACTGTTATGTCATTATTAACGACATTGTGATTGATGTAATTGGATTTATCTTGATGAGTGTTGTTTTTATTATTATTATTGTTGTGTGGGTTGTCCTTGTAAGGAGGTTTGATTAATCCTTTTTCAATGAGGTACTTTTCAATTTGAGTCCCCTTCTTGATAAATACCTTAAAACTATTGATATAATGCATCTACATGTGAAAGGACAATTCATTGTTAAGGTTTGGTATAAAGATACTTACCAATGATTTCTCAGGAATTTAACATGGGAATCAACTTGTGATTCTCTCTTTATCGTTGTAAGAATTGTACAAATTTTTCATTTGTTCATTTGTTTGCATTACACAATTCCATCATGGTAACTTGTGAGTTAAGATTAAAGGAGAAATGCTTAACAAATTTCTCTGATAGGTATGAAAAAGTGGTGATTGAACCTTTTGGGAGATGTAGGAACCACTTCAAATATTGTCCACCCAATCTTTTCAGAAATATCCATAAAGGATATATGTCATTATAGGCTACCTCCTCACAATTCATAAAGAATTCTTTTACATGTTCACAAGGGTCTTGTTTTCCCTTGTAGTTGTCAAATTTTAGAACTTTGAAATATCTATGAAAAGGTAAGCACAAGATGTCCTTATTAAATGGATAAGGTCACATCTCCTTGAAGTTGAATTTATTTCTTTATTTTTACATTCTTGAGATTGTATCCTTCATTATTTTCCATTCTTGAGAAAATGGTGAATTAATTTATGGGATATTGGGGATATTGTCAATGTGAGAATTGGTTTTATCTTTTTCTGGTTCAATGTTTGTCTTTGATTCATTGTCAATTTTTGTCTTTGATTCATTGTTGTTTGTTTTGGAAGTGACTTTAGAAGCCATTAGAGCTAGTTACTTGGCCATTTAATTGATTTCATCTATCAAAGCTTGATTTGGCTCAGAATCGAAAGTGCCAAATTTTCCTTTCTTATCAATGTTTTTATTTCTTGTTCTAACTTCATTAGACTTATTTGATTCAGGTTGAACATTCTTAGTTGGTTTAGGTTGGTCTCGTAGATTTTTCAAATACTCATCGTCAAAATCCAAGGGCAGTTTTTATCCCATTTCGAGGAGACAAAGTAGGAATTGATCTTTATTTTACAGCAAAAAACCTTCAACTTTTGTTTTTTCTTCTAAGGAAACATCATTTTTTTAATCCTCTAGTGGTTCTTCATCCTCTTCATCGGAACTAATGTGAAAAGGATTTTTAAATCCTCTCTTCCTAAAGGATCATAATGTTGATTCCTTATTCGCACCATTTTGTCTAGAAGAGGGGGGGCATGAAAAGTTTTGGCATAAAGTATGCTTAGATTTTAGACAAAGTGAATGTCTAATTACCTAAGATTTAGAATTAAAATTTGAACGCACTTAAACTTGAAAAAATTAATGTTAAAGTATAAGTTATAAGTGTTGAGGTTGATTTACCTAAACTTGGCAAAGTGAATGTCAAAAATATAGGTCATAGATGGAAACTGATTTCAAAATTGATTGATAATACTTAAACTCAACAAAGTGAATGTCACAGTATAAGACTTTAAAGGTTTGAAAGATAGCTCTTCAACCGTGACAAAGTGAATCTTGAAAATAAGAGGGGTGAAAAATAGAAATTAATTATAAAAATCTCAACAAAATGAATGTAGAGATGAGAAATGTAGGGAAAAAAATTGTTTCTCAAATATTAATAAAGTGAATGTTAAGAGAAGAGGCTTAGAAAATGAAAATAAACTACTTGACTCTTAGAAAATTGAATGCTAATATAAAAGAGTTTTAGAAAATGAGAATGATTACTCAACCCTTAACAAAGTGAATGTTAAGATGGGAGATTTTAGAAATGAAGATAGATTACTGAATGCTAAAATGGAATCATTTATAAACTGTGATAGATTACTCGTCCCTTAGCAAAGTGAATGCTAAGATAGAAGAGGTTGAAAATGAAATTTGTATTAATCAACCCTTAGCAAATTGAATGCTAGGATAATAGAGTTTGGAAATGAAATAGATTACTCAACCATTAGCAAAGTGAATGCTAAGATGGAAGAGTTTAACAATGAAGATCAATTACTCAACACTTAACAAAGTGAATGTGATGCATCCTATAATTTATTGTGAATAACCTAGGTGCACTGGCACATCACTCAGCCTGAGATGAGTGCTCACCCTAATTGCACAAAGGTACCAAGTCCCCCTTTAGAGTTGTTTGTACAAGATGTTAGTGTGATGATTTTTAAACATGTTCAAATTCATAAGTAGACATAAACATTCCACAGTGCAAAATCCAAATCTAGATCTTAGAGAATCATGATAAATGAACTAAATAATAACTATGATAATATTAACCTTATAAGAACCATATTCAATCATGTCTAACACCATTATCCAACCAATATACTTCATTTCATAAATACTTTAAAACATTGAAGCCTCATACACTTTATATTATCTCCATGATTCATGTGTGCGTCAAATCCAACAGCACAACTCTACAATAATTCACCACACACTAAACTACGCAATTCAATACATATTTATAGGGGTGGGGACTTGCCCTTCACCACCTATGCACTTCTCAAAATAGGTCGCATGCTAATAATAGTCAAGCGCCTTTACAATAGTATGCATAAAATGCAAGTGTTCTAGGAATAGACATCCCATAATTAACTCCAAGTAGAACCTCTTGTTCTTAGCTTAAACTATGCATGTTTTTTAATCTGCCGCTTGTTCCCAAAATACCATATGCGTGTAGCACAAGTCTTCATATCTAAGTGATGCTTCACACGCTATCTCTAAAAATAGCCCTCATACATAAATATATGACTAAGTCTTTTGCCAAAGCGCTTCTGGCATGCGATACTCCTTTCCTATCATCACCCGCGCCTTCAAATGTGCCCTATGTTCACGCATGCGCACATCCTTTGTTGTCTTTTTCTTAGAGCAACATTCTATTTTCTCAACATTACCCCCACACTAAAGTACATTCTCATCCCGACAATGTCAATTCCTTTATGATGTTCTTCAATAATAAAGACTAAGTAATTAAAGAATGAAAAGAATGAACCAAACACTGTACAAAAGAATGAATTTTTACTTTGTGTGACCCTCTTCTTCAACTAGAAGGATTAACTTCTGGATATTCAATTTTCATTTCACCCTCCAATGTTCTACCAGTCACTCAGTGCATTCCTTATTTTCTCTAGAATATCAGTGGCTATGTCATCCAATTCATCCTGAGTGATCTTTTATTTCTCATTTTGTAGTACCTAGACAACATTGGCCATACCTAACAGCATTCCCTCCATAAGGTCCATCTTTTGTGTTATAATTTTTCCAATCTCATTAATCCTTTCCTTTTGTGGATCTTGGGCTACCACAAGGGACTCGTGCTTTTGTTTTACCAGTGCCAACCTTTCTACGTGCCTAAGTGTTTCATCCTTCATCGCCATCAAAACTTCATTATCCTCCACTAAATTTCTAGTCCTTATTATGGCATCTGTCACTGCACATAAATTAAGAGCTTGATCGGCTCTCTTCAACTCATCCTTCAAATGTTTTGGAGCAACACCTCATATATTGAAACTTTTCTATCAATAGTGGCCATGTCTCTTGTTGTTTCTTCCCATTTATCCTTTTTCTTGGGGAGGCACATTGGTCCCTCATCCAAAAGTAGGGGAAATGTTGTGCGCAGATAGTGCAACTCAAACTTGAATTTTTGAGGCACCTTCTCCTAAAACTCAGGCCTCTACAGTAGAATCTCATCTGTAATCTGCTCTGCCATCATCTTTACATTTTGGGCCTCCATGACTGCATTATCATGCTCTTGAGTAAGGCACTTGATTTATGTGTCCTTGTCCTTTTTATCCTCCAGTAGCACCCGAATTGTTGTCTCCTTATCCATATTTTGGCATGTTACTTCTTTGGACACCTTAATCAAAGTGTTGCTTACCTACTCATCTGAAAACTGGGTTGGCTTAATGTTCATATGGCACGTATGAGGTACCTTCCTCATCTTCTTTGAAGTGCACACCTCCTTGCAGACATCAAAATTAGGCTCATCCATGTGAATCTACATGCCTCATGATAGTTGCTTGCGAGTGCATGTATTGGCCATTTCAAGGTCTATCCAATCCCAACCATATAATTATTTATTCGGTAGTGTACTCTAGAAATGGGTTCAAATAGTTCTTGAAAGGTCATTCAGATAACCCAAGTCTTGAGTACCTACCACTTCTTCTTCTTCATGTGTGCCTACATGCTCACCAACATCATCGTGCACTAATACATCCTCTTCTTTCTATTCAGGTATGCCCACATCCCGTGGGACAGCATCTTCAACCACATGATTGATCTCTTCCTCATCTTTCCCTTATTCATGTGTGGGGCATGAGGAATTTTGTATCCCTACCAATGATGCTTTCTCCTTCACTAGAGATATCTTTGTGAATACTCACACTGGGGTTTATAGTCTCATAGACTACATGTTTTCCCATACCTTCATCATCATGTATTTCCACACTAGGGGTACCCTGAGCTCTATCTCCACTCATTCTTGGAGTTTATTCTACTTCCTACAGGCTTGGCTATGGAGATCCCCCCTCACTATCTTGTATAGGAATATATTTCCTATTATTATTTTTCTCCCTCTCTTCATCCTTTACAGGAGTCATGCGTGGTGATTTCCTTACTGGCTATAAAGTTCTAGCACCAGTGTCTCTTGAAGCACGCCTCTTCCTCAAAATCCTTCTAGTGTGCACAAGTCTGGTGTTGTCTTTAGGTTCCTCTTGTTATAGGAAATTTTCTATTCCTGTATGTACTGGGTCTTCTGGAGTAGGGGGTGTAGATGCAACATTCCTTGAAGTCCCCACGGTTTGCTTCTTCTTAGGAGGTCCTGGAAGATCCATATCTGCACTCCCTTCACCACTTTTCCATCCTTGAACCTTGGCCTTAGGTAAATGTAGATGTGGGTTGGTTCAATCTTCCCTATAGCCAAACTCTCTAGCATGATGTCAACATTATCAGACTCTGTGGTTTCTACATAGGCCTCCTTACCTAGCCATATATATATATATATATATATATATATGTTTTGCGTAGAATGTGAATGTTTATGTCCACTTTTTTGGTGTCGAACTGGATCTAATGCGTGTTATTGAATCTATTCACAGATTCCTTAAAATATCTTGCAGTAAACGCAAAGGGAAAAAAACACCATGGGCTCTTCTCTTCAAACTTCATGTGGAAGTGCCCCAAGCTGAAACGTTGGTAATCTACAAATTCAGCTTCTCTGTCCAAAACCTTTGGTAGCTCGTGCAGAATGCATCCATTCTCCCTCAAATGCCCTACGCATTCTCCGAAAACCACTTTTCTAAGTTCACTCTTTATATGTGTTAGAAATAGACCCATGCAACATGTACTTCCCATATCTTTTAGCTGGGGACTTGTTCTCTAACGAAAAACTCCCATATATTTTCCCTAGGACCATCTGGTACCCCCAACTTCACTTAACACAATCAATAACAAAATTACGCCCCATGTTATCTTCTCACCTTTTTCTTTATTGGATGTGCACCTCATTCACCAAACTATTTACAATGTAACCAATGATGTTGTAGTAGGTCTTGTTTTCCATTTTGTGCGTTATATGTAACCATTGCATGTTTACCTCGTTCCATCACTCAGTGGACCCTATTTTACTCCCTGCTAACCATGTCGCTACTTTAATGGCCATGTCTGAGATATTTGTGACCTTGAAAGCTCATCCCCCTTCTTATAATTGTATAGGGATGTTGTGGCATCAATGCCCTCGTCATCTATGTCAAGTCTCCAACAATTTCTAAACCCGTGTTACGTAGCATCCTAGTAACTTTTCCAAATCAATTTAGTAGTTATCCTCATTCTCCTTTCTTGTGAAATAGAAATAATCTTCATGGACCTGTGACATTTTCCACTAGTACAATTGCTCAGATATTTCCAAAGTAGGTCAACTCCAAGATCTACATCACGCCCACGCTCTCAAGTAGTTTCTTCAATGAGGCATCCAAAACCCTCGTGTTGTCCGCCAATCACTACTTAGTCTTTCTGTAGACTTCTGTCGCGATGTCCTTCATACATTTTATAGTGCGGTGGTTAATCTCTATCAACCCTATGCTTAGTAATACTTTGTTTTCCATGGATCCCTCCCTTTAATGAACTCCTTCCAGATACAGACATTATGCCAACTAGCGACTCCTTTGTTGGGTCATCAACCTCCTTCTCTACGACTGGAGCTTTTTGTGGTGCCATTGCCCCTTTTGATTTCGTACAAATGCGTAAAAAAACCCTAGCTATGAAATGAAAACCCTAGTCACCCTTCCTTCGTTTGCACGTACCAATCCTTAAATCCTACTTCCTTGCCTGGGTACTCAACACCATGCTTCACAACACAACAAGTTTACTCAATCTGTAGAATCCTCTTCGTCTCCAGATCTTCTTCGCACTTCGCAATTTCTTTTTCAAATTCGTAAGGTAGTAAATGAGGTTGAAGAATGCAAAAATTAAACCAATTGTTCAAAAATTCCCTTCATTAATTTCTCCACCTACTACCATATACGGTGTTAATTTCTCTTGAATGCATGTTGCACGCCTCATTATCCCACGCTTCAATATCTTGCGCCTCAAACTTTTACGCCTTAGTCATAATTTCGTGGCGCGCCGCTACTTATCTTTCACATATTTCCTTTACTCGCACTTCCTTAATTCAAAGTATTTTATCTAGTGTGACCCAACATACATAGTCTCTAATGCTGCAACCTCCCTTGAATTATACTGAGTGCCCAATTCCTTACGCGTGGTCTTGATTATTTTAGCAATTATTCAAAAGTTCTCATGATTTTTTAAACCTTTTTATTTATGTTCCTCTTATGGTTACTCGTGAGTTTATTTCTTTTCCATACCTTCTTTATCCACCCCACACTAAGGGTATGTGTAGTCCTCTGAGCATATAAAAACTTGTAGATTTTGATCAACTTCTGGCGTGCAAACGTGCTTATTAAACAAAACACTGAACTAAATAGATAAATTATAGAGACGAAAAAGGAACTACATTAAATGAATTACAATAAAGGAAATGTAACCTAAATGACAATAATGCCTTATTACAAACACTAAGAAGGATTATTTATAATAGGGCTTAAGCCTACTCCCATTGAACTAACTATGTAACCATGTTCCATCAAGTGCCTCTTACTGGCAAGCACCTAATTCAAGTATGTGAATGAGAACATATGGTCCCAACTAATGCACCTTAAGCTTACCTAGGTGGCACAGAAACTTTAAATCATAAAGAAGTACCATATGCCTTATTTCATGATTCTTGTCCTTGATGTGTATGTCATGTCATGCCTTCTATTGAGCCTTTTCCTACTTTTGAATCCAACGTGTTATGGTGCATCTCTCATCCAGTTGTATTAACTTATCAATTATTTCTTCTAATGTTTTCTCATCGACTAGACCTCTCGCATGTGTAATACACAAAGAAGGTAACATGAATTCCATGGGAAAAACTACTTCTGCATGAAACACCAACTGAAAGGGTGTGGCCTTATTCAACCATTTGTAGGTTGTTCTATATGCCTAAAGTATAGTAGAAACTTTATCATCCCAATATTTTCTTCCAACATCACAAATTTTTGTCAAGGTCTAGCTCAATATCTTGTTGAAGGCCTCAGCCGACCAAGGGATCATTTTCAAAAGTTACCTAAACATCCCTAAATGGTGTCAGTGTATAATATCATCTTGAGAGCTTTCCAATTACTATGAGAATGTGACAAATGGAGATTGGAAGCTCTAGATATGTCTGGTCAAAGTTCAGACAGTGAGAAAGTGAACTCTGGTCAACTGGTCAATATTGGACCAATGACAATGTGGCACGTGGTGAAAAGGCAAAGGGATTCATTTGTTAGTTGTCGATATCCGGTCTCTGATGGTCATAAAATATTACTCGTAGGCCGCCGTGTGGACTATGGTATTATTGCTGATGTGGTGGGTCCACAAGCCACCACGAATCGAATACAATCGATTTGCCTATCAAGGGACGACATCAAACTATTTAACTGAGTCATGCAAGGACTGAGTTAATTATTTCTATACATATTGTATGGGTCAAAATTATATTATCTTGGTAAGTCCACTTTCCAAATGTCATGCATAAATGTCAAACCGCTATATATTAATGTTTATACATTAGTATTAAACCATACCTAACCGCAACCCCACATAAACTACCATATATTCCAAAGTCCATGTGATGGAGAAGGTGAAGCAGTGTAGGGGTCTAAGCCATGTGTGGAAATCCAGGTGGTGAACAAGGTGGGGGCAGTTATGCCCAAGTGATATTTTGACCACTTCAAATGTGTGGAAAGGCTTAATTAAGCCTCAAACAATATCCCCCACCGCCAAATATGGTACTTTATCCCATTAAAAATGTCGCACCCAAAATTTGGGTTTTAATCCCACTAAACAATGCAATCCGCCAATTGGGAATTTTTATCCCAATTTTCATGTACGGGATATGGTATTTTTAGCCTAAGGATTAAATGCATTTTTTAAGGGCCCTATATTTGTATAAATAGGGAACCCATGCTATTGAGACACACACAACGTAACGAAGAAGCTCAACCCTAGAGCTCAAAAAGGTAGAGCCAAGAGGAGATTTAGTTACCATGGGCATAGTTGTGTGAACACACACACACACACACAATGGAGACAAGCTCATTCTTAGAGCTCAGGAGGCGAACACCGAGCCAAGAGGAGGATGAGAAATTGTAATTGTGTTAAGACCTATTTGTTTAAATAGGCATTATTGTGGCTAGGAGTTATTAATACTACATATTCATCCCATAGCACCACACCAAATTATTGTGAATCCTGGAATATCGACCAGAGTGCCATAGGATGTTACGAAGCGTCTGAAAGGCTGATTGAGAACCAGAGGATTCCGAACAGTGGAGATGGATCCATCGAGCTTGCTGAATACGCCAGGAAAGGGGAAGTCAAGTGCTATTTTTCACCCTTATCTTCTGAAGGTTTGGTTATTCTTTTAAGAAAGTTCTTAAATAGTTTTCATTACGTTTTCTTGTGAAAGTACTATTGTAACTTACAAGTTTTGACTAGCGGAACGGTTCGATAGGAACTCGGAGACAGGCAATTTCCGAACTCCATAATCAATCATTGTGCAATTGTCTTTATTGTCTTGCATTAATTTTTCAATTGATTACTTAAAAGGAGAATATTGTTGGCAATAATTAAAGCCTATAAGGGTCTGAGATCAGGTAGTAATAATCTGATTATTTTCGGATCAAGTTTGGTATCAGAGCTGGTTATTGGCTTGCAAACTTGCTAATCTCTGAAGCATGTTTGGTATCAGAGCTGGTTTAGCTCCATATTTGTTTTTCAGTAAATCTGATTAACAAAGTGATTGCTTCAAGATTAGTGCAGTTGGTTCAGTTTGTGTGAACAGGGTACAAGTGCACTATGGGCAAGATGTCTACACAGGCGAAGCTCGAAGAGATTGAAGCTTATAATCACCAGATCTAGGAAGAGAATTCTCTCCTGCGATCAATGTATTCCTCCTTGGAAGAGGAGTATGCTCATTTGAAATTAGAATTGCAAACCAAGGATGAGCTCTTGGCAAGGTTGTAATGTGGTGATCAGAGGAAGGAAATACCTTCAACTTCAGATGCAGAGGCCATGGCAGATGACTGCACTGTAAGTTGTTCACCACGGGAATCTTCTTCTTCCTACCATTCAGTTTTGGATTCAGGTAATAAATTCTTTGGTTTGTTTGAAAAGCATACTAGAGGCATTGGATCCAAGTTACTAGATAAAATGGGATTTGATGGAAGAGGCCTTGGTAAAAATGGCCAAGGTATTGTTAACCCAATACAGGTCGAGGATCGTCCTCGTTTTGCAGGTTTGGGTTATCCTAGTGCGGGAATGGAAATTGGAGAATGCTCTAAGAACGCTGACGGGAGACAAGCTTCCGAAAGCAAAGTGATTACCCCACTAGTCCTGTAAGAAGATTCTGAGCAGGAAAGTTGTGCTTCGTCATCACAGGCAGGATGTGGTAAGAGAAATCAGCGAAGAGGTAATGAGATTCCACCTCCAGTTTCTTACCATAATCATAAGCACAGTAAAACTTCTGATCTACTTTTTCAGCTTAAGAAGTATGGTTATGATTTTCAGAAGATGTGGAATTATTTTCCATGTACTTTTTGTGGATTGCATAATCATTCAGTGGCCAGATGCTGGAAGAGAAGGACACTGATGAAGAAGTTGATGCCATTCGTCAGGAACACGGCAAATCAGAAAGACCAATCTCGTCATGCAAAGTCGAGAAATGGCAGAAAGAGTTCCTCATCCCAGAAGAAGGAGATTAAGAGGAATTTTTGTGCTCATTGCCAGAGGAATGGGCATCGGGTGGAAAATTGCTGGAAACTACATCCATCTTATCATCAGAGTAATGGCAAGCCAAAGATGGAATGGAGGCCTATTGCAAAGGCAGAAGAAGTTTCTACTCCACCACTAGTTGACAATTCAACCCAGGACCAGGTAATACCTGAAAGTGAAAGTCCTTTAAAATGGGTAAGTCAAAAAAATTTCAATTATATATTGCATAATTCAGATTGAGGAATCGTATGCAGTATTAAGTTTGGAGATCAGATTTTATGAGGAAATGCTGAGAGAAAGGTTTACAATACTTAGTGGATTTTCTTACTTAGAAAATTTGATTAATGCTCCAAATATATCTCCTAATCAGCGTGTGAGTACCTGTTACAGCTTGGATACATGAATTAACTCATATAAAGCTTGGAGATTGATCTGCCATTTGTGCAGACACTAGAGTTCATAGAGATCAGCTCGGAACTTCATTCTGTGTAGAGGCATTGTGACCATGCAGCAGAATGGTAGTTGAATCACCATTGGCATTGATGTCGGGTCGGAACTTCATTTTGTGTAGAGGCATTGCAACCGTGCAGCAGAATGGTACCTGATATTAGTATGTCAACAAGAAGAGCTCTCAAAGGATCAGCTCGGAACGTCATTCGGTGTCAAGGCATTGTGACCACACATACGAATGGTAGCTGATCAACAGACTTAACATCGTGCATTGGAGGCTCGAAGTCTTGAAAGAGGCTTAGCATCATGCATCGGAGGCGTTGAGGTCTACAGAGACTTAGCATCATACATCGGAGGCTTGAGGTCTTGAAAAAGGCTTAGCATCATGTATCGGAGGCATTGAGGTCTGTAACATACTTAGCATCATGCATCGGAGGCTCGAGGTCTTGAAAGAGGCTTAGCATCATGCATCGGAGGCGTTGAGGTCTGTAAAGGGACAAGGCATTGTCCATCACTGACATCGGATCAATTAAAGCTCTACATAACATGGAGTTCCTTCAAACCAGTTCGGATTCTGCGGAATCAACTCGGAGCCAGGAGCTGTGTTATAGAGTCAAAGAAGATCCTTTTTGTCAGATATCAAGAAGCTTAGCACCGCACAGAAGGAGCGTTGAGGTTTCATTCAGAAACTTAGCACCAAAAAGCGGAGGCGTGGAGGTCTTCTTTGGATATCAGAGTGGCGCAGCGGAAGCGTCATGGACCCATAACCCACAGGTCCCAAGATTGGAACAGAGTTTTCGAAATGAGAAGGTTGGAGGAGAAGACCCAAGGTTCTACTACAGCAGCACTTCCGAGGTGGCAGCAGAGTTTCCAGATTCAAGACAGTATGGAAGCTTTTTGGGACAAAAAGCTTTTCTCGGTGGGGAGGTGTGATCAGGGGATCATTTCTGAAAGTTCCCTAAACATCTCTAAATGGTGTCAGTGCAGAAGATCATCTCGAGAGCTTTCCAACAACTGTGAGAACGCGACAAACGGACATCGGGAGCTCTAGATATGTTCAGTCAAAGTTCGATCAATGGGAAAGTCAAATCTGGTCAACTGGTCAATATTGGACCGAACTGCACTGTGACACGTGGCTTGCCACCACTCGTCGATTTTGCTCGATTTGCCTATCGGGAGATGACAAGTGGACTACAGGATTATTTCTATTCCACATTGTATGGGTCGAAATAATATTATTTTGGTAAGGCCACTTTCCAAATGCCACATGTATATATTAATGTGTATACATTAGTATGAACCACCAAATCAAATGCAAATGCTTTTAGCACGTGGATGGTGAAGCGGTTGTTTGAGAGGCATTAAGCCTTGCCACGTGGAGAGGAGGAAATGAAGCGGTGGTAAGGGGGCCCATGCGTGGACTGTCCCACGTGAAGAGTGGAGTAGGTAAGGTTTAATAAAACCTTACCCAAATATAAAGACCGCCCAAAATGTGGGACTTTAACCAATGCCGCGCCAAATGGGATATTTATCCCTTAAACAAATGCCTAGCCGCTCTTATGGGATATTTATCCCTTATTAAAATATTCAATCAGATAAAATGGGAATATTTAATCCCATTAAAACGTGTAATCCGCCCACATAGGGATTTAATCCCATTTTTTTATGTACGGGTAAGGTTTAGGTTTAATATTAGCCTATGGATGATATTAAATGCATATTTTTAGGACCCTAAAAATGTATAAATAGGGTACCTAGTGCATGGTAAAGGACACAAAAACTCAGAGACAAGATCATTCCTAGAGCGCTGGAGGCGAAGTTCGAGCCAAGAGGAAAATGAGCAAATTGTTGTGTGAAGACCTAAATTATTTAGGCATTGTATATTTTTTATATTATTGACCTATTATTTGTTAGGCAATAATAAATGAAATATTTGTGGCTAGGAGTTATTCAAACTACCTAGTTGGCCCATAGCGCCACACTAATTACTTGTAAATCCTGGATTGTCGACTGGAGTGCTAGCTTTGCATTGTTTGCGTCGGGAAGGCTGATCACAGCCAAAGGAGATTGTACGCCAAGAAGGTAGAAGTCGGGTGCTATTTTTCACCCTTATCATCCAAAGGTTTGGTGTACTGGTAGGCAAGTAAAATTCCATTAGGTTTTCTTGTGAAAGTACTATTGTAACTTACAAGTTTTGACTAGTGGAACGGTTCGATCACGAACCCGGAGACGTAGGAAATTTCCGAACTCCATAATCAATCTGTGTGCAATTGTCATTATTGTCTTGCATTATTTTAAATTGATTACTTAAAAGGAGTAAATTATCGGCAAATCATTAAAGCCTATAAGGGTCTGAGATCAGGTCGTAATAATCTGATTATTTAATCTGATTATTTTCGGATCAATGCACTAGGGTTACTCAGCACCCTATATGTATCCCTTCATTTGACATTTATCAGTATGCCAAGACACTCTGTTGTCTTTTCTCTATGTGCAAGCGTTGTTCTGTTATGCAGGCTCTTCCATTGATTGATTTGATTCCTCCTTGTGATTATGCTGGAGCTATTACATTTCTTTCAGAGTGCAACTTTATCATGGTGCACATTTTTCGATATGATTCTCACCAACTCTTTCATGGGCTACCAAGCCCATTTTTTGCATTTTTCCAATAATAATTCTCAACACTCACTCCCTTAGTCAAACAAATTGTGACATTCCCCTTTGTCTCCACTATTTGTAACAACACCATATTTTCTTCTACCATTTCCCTTATATTAAAAATGATATTGCACATCAACATATTTCATTTGAAAATGATACTTTGGATTTTTTTCCACACAGATTGTTGTAATGTCCCTTTTGGATTCGGGAACATCCAAAAAATAACTAGGGATAAATGAGAAATGACTAAAACTATTTTTTAGATGGTTGTAATCAGACTTCAAAGGGTTAGATACAACTAAAAATGCAAACTAAAACCTGTAATTTTTCCCTTCCTAGAGCAACGACATGTTTTGAGAACTCCCGCTCACTTTTGAATGCCCTAAACTCACTCAAAATGTGCCCAATCAAGCTCAATTTTATTGATTAATTACCAATAATAAAAATATGAAGGGAAGGAGGAGGAGGGATTTCTTGTCTGCTCTCTACTTGCCCTCAGAGCGTTTTGAAGTAGCCCACATGGCATTTTCTGTTGTGTTTTTTGGTGTTTTGATGTTGCCTTTGTGGCATTTTGTAGGACCGTGATTTTTTCCCCTGCCCCTGATAATGTAACTCTCTTTATTTTAAATTAAGATAAAGGGTAGTTCCAATAGTAAAATTTTGAAGGGAAACTATTTTTTAGTGCCCCCGAAATGAAGATATGAATTTTTTATAAACCTCTGTCTATGAAATTTATACATTACTTTAATAATTTGTAACTTTACCTAGGAAGCTCCAAAATTCAAGAAACTTGGGATCTTGGGGTGGGTAAAAGAATATAAGTGTGTCCCACTTTGTGGTTAAAAATATTTTAAAATCTAACTTGTAAATAAATATTTTAAAATAGTTTTAGAACTTAAAACAATTAGGTAAATCATGGATGCCCTGCACCATGGCATATTTAAGCTCTTAAAAATACATGTTTGGTCATTTTATATGTGTTTGGTAAAGTTTTGGTTTTTAGACATATTTTGCTGAAAGTACAAAAATGCAAAAAAGTGAGACACAGTCATGTTCTTTGACCTGGGTTTTAAAATAAGAAGAATGAAAATATCAAATCATCTTGCCCAGACATCGACCCAAACATGCCAAACATGACTTACAAACAATTTTCCTCTCTTCGAAATAATGAATTAGTGGCTCAAACATGCAAAATTTGAAATTATTTGGTTTCACCTTTAAAAATTATTACAAGTATATTCGTGTAAGAATCATATCGTACATTCATCAAAACACATTCGAAATTCTCATGATTTAAGTCACTTAGGGCTAGATAGAAAGATATCAGCTCTAAATTCCTTGAGATATTTAATAGTTCTAAGTATCCTTTCTTAAGGGTTTTTTTCCCGAAGACAAGTTCCCTTGTCAAGGGCTTTTTTGTCTTTAAAGCGGTCTCAAACAAGGGTTTTCTTCCTTGATGAGAAAGGAAAGGTACAACATTTACCCAAAATAACTAATAATATTCAGCATATCACATAATGGCCAAACATCCTCCTTTTATAACATAAGGGGCGTTACATCATAACTTATGGCCGGCCTTATAATAAGCACCTTTTAATTATCTAATTTGATTTTAGAGCCTACATGCTCAAAATACTTTACATTATAATTAAATAAGTTATTATATTAGAGCTCTTGGCTTCCTAATAGGCCTTAGTACATGATAATAATCAAAATATCTACTTAGAAAATGTCATTCAAGTCTTCCCCTTGCTTCCTTCATTAAACCCACAAGGAGGGAAAATGGGTTAAAGTCTTAAAATCTGCTAGTCTCCAAAAAGGGACATGACAATTGCACTTTATTACTCAAAAATTATCTTAATTACCTTTTTTATGAACCCAATTGAAGCACATTGCCTTTGAGGCCAAATTACTTTTTTGCACACATGCATAGATGTCATGTATTCAACCTATGTGGTGGATATATCAACACTTGGTTGACACTTCCTCATCCAACTTGCCTCTCCACCAAACAAGTTGAAAATTTACCCACTAGTGGACCTTCATAGACCAATATCTCTACCCTAGCTTGAATCCTCAAATCCATGTAGAATCACTTCCTTGCTTACAACAAGATTTTATTGTGGCGAGACCTCATCTTAATATAAAATAACATGGTTAGAAGTTCCACATAGATATTTGAAGATCCATATGATTGTGCTCCAATGTTTTTTTCTTGAATTGGACATATATCTACTAACAATGCCCACTATCTATGTAATGTCAGGTCTTGTACATATCGTTACATATATTAGGCTTCCCACCACACTTACATATAGAATTTGATCCATGGCCTCAGACTCTTCTTGTTAAAGCTAATTTTTTTATCTTTGTTATCTCTCGAAAGTGCACCCTATAGAGAGATGGTTGCAAGTGTTCTAAGCTTGCAAATGGATCTCTCTCTTTCGTAGATACAATGGAAACATCTTAGGTCTGTGGGTATACCTATTTTGATGTGAGTCTTTGGTATCAAGGTTGGTTCCTTCTTGATGTATCCTAAACTAATTTTATGGAGTTTGAGGGTAAAAAATGACTGTAAAATGGAATCAAAACTGGGGTGATACACCAAAATTGTTTGAGGTCTTTGACTGAGTACATGCACAATTGATATGAAAATGGATTTTCGATACACAAACCAATAGTTTTCAGCAGAAAATTAAGGCAAACACTTGATACATTGAGGGAAATTTTCACAACAATACTATTAAGCTACACATACACACTAATATCATGCAGAAAGTACTAAATTTGCAACAAGGTAGGATGATTAACCAGGGAATTTGAAATTCAAAAGGATTAATAAACATACACAAGAATGCAAATAATTGGAAAGAGAGAATATACTTCTCATTCAAAGGGAAAAACTAGCAAAATCTACTTCAGCACTCCTGTGTCTAAAAGTGCTCTCTGAATTTTCCTTTTGTGCCTTGCAATTGCACACAATATATAGCAAGTTGTTCATCCCACCTATCCTAAAAATAGACTAGAAATTGTACTCACCCATGCATCCTATTTTTATCCTTTATCATAAGTAAATAATGGAGTAAAATAAGCATGCTAATACAATAAGGCTACTAAGGCCTGAGTACAAAAATACAACTCAGTCAAACTGAACTTGACTTTTCTATTTTTAATCAAATTTTTGATGAATTCATGTCCTTTGTTCCTGCAAAGATCAATTCAAGTGGTTTTTGGGATTAATTTGTAGATTTGAGGTGTTTTTAAAACAATTTTTTTCCCTAATCCGTCCAAACACATGAAATTTCAAAATTGAAAGTTGCAGAGGTTGTTTTAAAAGGTAAAAAGGTGAAATGATGAGAGGAAAGGCATCTGCATGTCTTGATGATAAAAAATGTGCATCCAGGAAGGATAATGATCTGAAAATTTTCTAATGATTCGATCTTTTTAAAACACCCGGCAACTCTCATTGCAAATTTGTTAAATGTCATTTTTAGTGAATCATGAGAAATTGTTGTAACAAACTTGATCCCCTGGCATATTATTTTCTTTGGAAAGAAGGCTCTAATGTGTCAAGAGGTATATAATGCATTTTGGAGAAATATAAAGGACGGGGGAAGCTGAAAATCACGAGAAAATTCTGAGAGAAAGTTCATTTTCTAAGAAACCCACCAAAGAACCAGGTTAATTTCTTTTGTGTTGGATATTCATGTATGTGAGTTGGTTACAAGTGTATAGCCATCACACAGATCTGATATTGTTCATGAAACTCTCCCCTGCTGATGAATCTAACAAGCTTTTGAGTTAATCTATGTTTTTCTGGGCAATATGATGTATGTTATCATTTTAAATACCTGCAAATAGTTTTCATTGTTCTTGTTGTAATCTTGCATTGAAAGTCTCTAGAAATCACACAGAATCTCATCCTTATTGATAGTTTAGTGGCACTTGTAGTTTTGTTTGTTAGAAGAGCTTTCATCTGGTATTGAAAATAAGTAGTTTAAAATCATTCCACCTTCATTTGTTGATTGGTATTGCTTGTAAGCCTTTAGGGGTACCTTAGGTGTTGTTTGATCAAGGATTTTGGTGTTTAATTGAGTTCTTTACTTCAAGCTTTTGTGGTGAGTTCTCAAAGATTGTGTGAATAGTGCAACCTGGGCTTCCATTTATGCTTCTTCTGGTTGAAAGAACATCCAGATTATTTGAAGCATTTTATCTGATAGTTGTTCAAGTATTGTATAGGTTGTCAAAGATTTGATATATCCAAGTTTGTCTTGTCAATTCCCCACAAAAAAATCATCTAAATAACTAATCCTACCCATACTACCCCTGTATTGTATTGTGTGTCAACAAAAGAATCTAACCCATCTACAAAAATGCACAAAGCAAATCAGGATCATATAATGTCTTCAGCAGCCTCAACCTTGTCTTAAAAGCATTTCCATCATTTAGTAGTGACAGCTCTGTTGAGTTTGAATAATGGAAAATTGATCATGTTTTCCCAAGGCCATCTCCATACAATATGCATAGTATAAGGATATCTCCACCTCCTTCACAAAATAGAGGCTACAATATAGGTTCTCTTACCTTGGTTGAAAGGCACAACCTAAAATAGTGATGGTTAGATCAAATGCTTTCAAAGTGCTATCCATCTCTCCACAAATTTGAGTGTCAGTTAGATCACATCCCCAGCTAAAAAATGACATATATCAAGATCTATCTGCCTCCAAGCTTCATGTCATATTTCTGATGTTGCTCAGACTAAAAAGGAGAACAAATTTGGGTACCAACAGACTAAGTTAATTATTTCTATACACATTGTATGGGTCGAAATTATATTATCTTGGTAAGTCCACTTTCCAAATGCCACGCATATATACCAAACCGCTATATATTAATGTTTATACATTAGTATTAAACCATACCTAGCCATAACCCCACATAAATCACCATATATTCCAAAGTCCACGTGATGGAGAAGGTGAAGCGGTGTAGGGGTCTAAGCCATGTGTGGAAATCCAGGTGGTGAACAAGGTGGGGGTGGTTATGCCCAAGTGGTCTTTTGACCACTTCAAATGCATGGAAAGGCTTAATTAAGCCTCAAACAATATCCCCCACTGCGAAATATGGGACTTTATCCCATTAAAAATGTCACGCCCAAAATATGGATTTTAATCCCACTAAACAATGTAATCCACCAATTGGGAATTTTTATCCCAATTTTCATGTACAGGATATGGTATTTTTAGCCTAAGAATTATATGCAATGCATTTTTAAGGGCCCTAAATTTTTATAAATAGGGAACCCATGCTATTGAGACACACACAATGTAACGGAGAAGCTCAACCCTAGAGCTCGAAAAGGTGGAGCCAAGAGGAGAGTTAGTTGCCATGGGCATAGTTGTGTGAACACACACACACACACACACACACACACAATGGAGAAAAGCTCATTCTTAGAGCTCGGGAGGCGAAGACCGAGCCAAGAGAAGGATGAAAAATTGTAATTATGTGAAGACCTATTTATTTAAATAGGCATTATTGTGGCTAGGAGTTATTAATACTACCTAGTCGGCCCATAGTGCCACACCAAATTATTGTGAATCCTAGAATATCGACTGGAGTGGCATAGGGCGTTACGAAGCATCTAGAAGGCCGATCGAGAACTAGAGGATTCCAAATAGTGGAGCTGGAGCCATCAAGCTTTTTGAATACGCCAGGAAAGGGGAAGTCGAGTGCTATTTTTCATCCTTGTCTTCTGAAGGTCTGGTTATTCTTCTAAGCAAGTTCTTAAATAGTTTCCATTAGGTTTTCTTGTGAAAGTACTATTGTAACTTACAATTTTTGACTAGTGGAACGGTTTGATAAGAACCTGGAGACTTAGGTAATTACCAAACTCCATAATCAATCATTGTACAATTGTCTTTATTGTCTTACATTAATTTTTAAATTGATTACTTAAAAGGAGAAAATTGTCGGCAATAATTAAAGCCTATAAGGGTCCGAGATCAGGTAGATAAAAACTTGATTATCTTCGGATCATCAACAGTCCCATTTGCTTGAGGGTGATAAGGTGTCGTATTGTGGTGTGTGACCATAAATTCATCCAATAATATCATGATAGTATAATTCAAGAAGTGTGTGCCCCTATCACTAGTCAGACTCAACATACATCCATGCCTAGTAAGAATATTTTCTCATAAGAAGCTTTCTATTATAGTCATTGTAAAGTCATTTATAGATGTTGGTTCTGCCCACCTTGTAAGATAATCTGTACAAGTGATGATTTAGTGTAATCTAGTTCTACATGTGGCTAGGGAAATAGGACCCATAAATTCGATTGCCCATTTTTCAAATGGTTTTGCACTAGTAATAGGCCTCAAAGGCATTTCATCTCTTTACACAGGTTTTCCAAGGCACTGACAGTGATCACACGTCTTACAATACTCTTTGTAATCCTTATACAGGGACTCCCACCATAAACCAGTGAGTAGAATCTTGTGTGCGGTGGTGTCACCTACATAGTGCCCACCTGTAATACTGATATGAGCCTCTTCTATGATATTTGTGTGTTCATGTTCTAGTACACATCAGCGCAATACTTCATCTTGGCCTAGTTTGTATAAGTCACCATTGATCAACATGAAAGGTGCGGCACGAATTGCAAGTTGTTTCTTTTCTAAGGCTTTTATTCCTTTTGGCATCATACTTGTGTGTAAAAAGATAGCAATATCCTCAAATTCTAAATTCATGTGGTTTAACTTGTACAAATATGCATCGGACATTGTATCTTCAATTATTTGTTCATCCTCTCATGATTGAATTATTTATAAGTGGTCCAGGCTAGAATTACTTTTACCTAGTTTTACCACAACTATAAAGTCAATTTTCTGAAATAAGAGAACCCGTCGTCATATGTGCCCCTATAAAATGGGCTTATTTACCAAGTATTTCAATGCCATGTGATTTTTATAAAACAAAAAAGGTATTACTAGCAAGTATTGTCTAAACTTATTCAACGCATGGATCAACGACAAAGCCTCGCACTTTGTATTTATATAGTTATGTTCTGTAGGAGTCAACTTTATACTAGTAAAACAAATAGGATGATCTATAATACCTTCTCCAAGTTGAGATAACACTACTCTAATGGTCATACCAGATGCATCCACAAGTACGTGAAAAGGTTGGTTCCATGAGGGAAAGCATGGAATAGGCGTCGTAGCAAGCCTTTCCTTCAATGCTTCAAATGAGCATTGTTGCGGTTCTCCCCAATAGAATGTACCTTTTTCTTTTAGTAAATGCTCCAAGAGCATGAAAAATTTAGCATATCCCTTGATAAATTTTCTGTAATACCCTCTGTGGCCAAAGAATCCACGTACCTCACTCTGACGCACTTCTTGATGTTTACTGAGATGCTTATTTGTCTACACCTCTCAAACATTAATCTCAAGTTGTCACAATGATCCTTGATAAGCTTATATATTTTCCAATCATCCAAGTAGACCTGCAAGAATTTGTGAATAAAATATTGGAATGCTTGAACCACAATGTGTGAAAATACAGTAGGCACGTTCTTCAAACCAAAGGGCATCACCGTATATGCAAAGCTTCCCCATTCAGTCGTGAATGTTGTTTTCTCTTGATCTTCTTTAGCAATTCGTACCTGATGATACCCAAATAATCCATCTATAAAAGAGTAAATTTTGTGCCCTACAACACCTTCTAATATTTCCTTGGTGAAAGGTGTAGGAAAAGGATCAATCACACATGCAACATTCAGCTCCCTGTAGTCCACACAAATCCTAATCTGACCATCTTTCTTTATATTGATTACCATGGGGCTAACCCACTCTGATTCTTCTAGGGGCTTAATGATGCCATATTTCAACATCTTGTCAATTTCTTCTTTAACTTTTATGTGTAGGTTAGGGTTCATCCTGTAAGGTCTCTTCCTGACTGGGTGTGCACCTTCCTTTAGCTTAATATTCATCTCACCCAAAGATTCATGCACTCCTTTTAACTCATGGTAGCCTCTAGGAAATAAGTCTTGGAAATCACGTAGTAACTCAATTATCTTAGCCACTTAAGAATCAGACCAATAATCTCCAATAATGGCCTCCTTAGGTTCAACATCTGTGCCAATGTTCACTTTCTTGGTCTTCATAGGTTCATGATAGGCATGTGCCTTCTTATCCACACTATCTAAAACCTCATGTGTACCTTCTGAATGATCAATGTCCAAATTTTATACTTCTTCATCATCCACTATGTAGACCATCTTTCCTTTCTCCTTCTCAAGACAAGTGCACTTAAGTAGTTCGACATCGGTCTCATCTACTTCATCAAAACGCGCTCCTAGGTCTACCTCACCAAATAAATCCTGAATGAGTTCTTTAGCCTTTACACTGTCTCCCATAGTCAAGCGCTCCATAACTCGTAATGCCTCTTTCACCAGAGGTTTAGTGGAGAAGTAGTCAAAAGTATGGGTCATTCCTACAGTCAATTCTTGCCAATTTCTTAGTCTCCCTATGCAGCTCCGCATAAACGTACCAAGTGCATGCACAACCTCATAAAGTGAAATAAAGTTTGTGCACCCATAGTGAAAGTGGTAAAGCTTCCTACCCCTCTATCTAGAGTCTCTCACATTGCTGAACGTGGTGTTAAATAGGATTATTACCATGATATGTGCATATTTAAGTGCATTGCTCCTGAGAAACTGGGTTGTTAGAGCAATTCTCACTTCATTCCATTCTATGAGATTATCCCTGTGAACCATCCACCAGTGTGTTGCTATCTTGCGCAGGGTATACACTAACATATTTCTTTTTTCCAATTGATCCTTCCATTGTTCCTCCATGGTGCGCATGAATATTGCAGGGTCTCCTTCTCTAGTGTAACGGGGTATAGAGTTGTTACCTATCCTCCTAATACAATAAGGTCTTCCTGCTCGTGCAGATGCACTTCTTACTTCACACCCAACCATATCATAGGTTTCATGCACCCAATTATCACAAGCAACACTTGTAGTATCACTAATAGATTGTGCATCTTCCCACTGGAGAATTCCTTCCTTAGATGGCTCAAGTACTTCCGGATCTCGAATGGCACACACATAAATTCTATGTTTAGGTCTTCCTCACTCAAAGGTTCAACATAAGGTGCATATTTCCCATCTGTCAAAGGGATAATAACTCATTCTTCCTTGTTCTCAAAACTTATATACCCCTTTTTGAACCATAGATCAACATTATTTGCATAACACCAAGGGCACCCAAGTAGAGCTGGGAAGCTGTCTGACTTCCGTAAGCGCTAAAACCTCAAAGTCCCCAGTGAACTTGGCCCCTTGTATAGTAATGGATGCATCCTTTAAAAATCCTATTGGAGTGGCCTTAGTTCAATTTTCCATGAATAATACATTAGAGGATGGTTGTAATGGAGGTCTATTCCCATCTACACCCATGCATCTAAAGTAAGTAACATTAACTTTCCATGCTTGTGTCAATCAATATATTGCTCAAAATCCACCCATCCACAACAACATTCAGAGTGATATCCTTGTCATAATCCAAGCTATGAGGGGGATATTAGCATGTAGGATCAGCCATCCATTTTCAATACCTGCATGCGGAGTGTTTCCCTTTAACCAATTCCCTAGTAATGGAATAATATTCTCCTAGCGCAACATCTTGCATACCTCTTTCAAATCATCAACATCTGACTGGACCATCTCTACTGCCTTTATTTATTCCAACTTCCATGATTGTTCCTTTAAACACTGTATTTCACCCTAAAGATTTCTGAGCACCTCCATGGTCTCCTGATAAACCTCCTTCTGATGTGTAGGATCTGGGTATCTTGCATGTAAAACCTCCTCCTTAGTAATGGTAGGCTTCTGTTGCAACATTTCTCTAGATGTGCACAACTTCAGCGCATGTAGTAATATTCATAGGTGCTACCTCAGGTTCCTAGTGCCAACTTTGGCATCCATTGATTTTCCATCGTGCGCATTGTATTCTAACCATCCTTGTGCCCTTGTTCTCCTATTTATACTGCTTACTAAGATGCTCATATAAGTCCGAGCACTCCTCATACTTATGATTCTTTCCACAAAAAGAACAAGTAGTATTATGAGGGAATTCACACATGTAGTAGTAAGGAGATCCCCATGTATAACATGTTCCATGAAGAAACTCACCTCATCCACCACATCATCCTCGACCCCTGAATCCACCACAGTATCCTCGACCTCTCCACATGACCTCCTTCAAAGTGCCCTTCATTTCTGATCATAGCGCCCTTGAGTGTGATCATGATCATGGTGCTCACTCTTACCTTTAGAGTTATCTGATACTCCTATCTTTCATACACCAATATCAATGGCATCATGGGTTTGATCAGTCAACCTACAACCTTCGGTATTGTGAGTCATGGACCAGAAAATCTTATAGTAGCAAGATACATTCTTCCTTATCACACGTTATAACAATGGGCAATGGTTTGCATCATGGTCTAAATGACATATCTCATAGTCTAGAAACAATGAATGCACTAACCTATGGGGAAAACTATCCTTAGTGTGCCCCTCAACTTCACAATCTATACACCAAATCCCAGTGATGCATATCTTGTGTGCTGAATTGCCATGGATAGTTTCTCTAACTACTTTTCTATAGATGGAATTTAAGCTTCTATGAATGGGCTCACTCTAGTGTCTATAATTCTGATTACTTTATTGTGCAACATTGCTTCAAGTGCTTCACACGGATCCCTATATGTCTTATGGGACAGTTTCCCTCCTAAGGGGTGTGATCAATCCTCTAAAAAACCACTCTGCATGCTACCTTGCATTGATATCATACAAAAGCTTAGAAAAAAGTGTTTTAAAATGAGCATCATATTCCTTGAATACTCTCAGATAGTGCCTTGCTTAATATCCTTGAATGCGCGCTTATAACTATTTTGATAAAACTTAGGGATATAGAATTCCTTAAAGAAAGCATCTCCATAATGCTATATAATCTATGCAAGTCTAATCAAGGTCAAACTTCCTATACCAAATGTGTGTTCATCCCTATAATGTAGTTACAAACTGACATCCCTTGGACTCAGGAGTCCATGATCCCTTTTGCATGACACAATATCTTCACACATGTGCATATGCTACACAAAATACTTCTATTCTCCAATATTTTGGAAGATAAAGCATCATCTCTATTTAAATATTCTAGGGTTGGTGAGGACCATGGCCACTCGGATTTAGAACCCCCTATGTTACATTTTCCTCCTAGACCCACTAGATCCTATTATAACCAGAGACACATATGCCACTTGATCCTCCACTTGTAGCCAGTATTGAACTATAGGATGTACTTCTCTCTGTCATAACAATGGTATTAAAGTAAACTCATATAATCTACGAGGGTAGTTTTACTCCCAGAGGGGAATCCAAAATTATGTGATGCCTGAGTTCTACGTTGTCAATGATGCACCTAGAAAGGTACCTCCAAAATAATAAGGAATACATATGCTCTGGCCATAGATTTACTTTCTATTTCATTTACTCATGTTATTCTACTGGCCAAACTAGTTTGTTGACTACTGGTTGTATTAGAAACTAGCAAAACCAAGTGTGATGTCTAGTTTGTCAAGGTAGATTTAGATACATTCCCACCACCCATGTTGTCTCTGCTAGAATGCTCTCATAAGAGGCTGATGAGGTTTCTCTATCCTTCTTACCCAAATGGGGGAGTTCTAAATGTTTTTTCTCTATGCCCTGTATGTGAGATCAAAATCCTTCACGAGCCATCTCTCTCATTCAATGTCATTCATTTCAACAATTTTGCGTTTCTTCCCTAACTCCCTCTTCACATGCCTCATTCTACTTAAGCCACCTTTCTTCTATTTTCCTTTCTACCATTAGGTCCACCATCCTTCACAAAACTTTCCCCAGCCCCTGTGCATGGTGGGGTTTAGTTATCCATTGGATTCTCTTCCAAATTCAAGGGTTACCAATAAGATTTTAATTTCTATTTGAATGCCTTACAGATAGGTTCCCCTAGGATAATGTGAAAATTTGAACTTAGCTACCTCTGGGAAATAATAACTAGAAATTGAGTACTCCAAAATATAACAATTTAGAACACCTTGAAACTAAGTGTCCATAACGCACATCCAAATTAAATCAACATCATAGAGGGGCCTTAAATTATTCTTTCATCTAGATAAGTGTGTGAAACCTTCCAATTCCTTTCAGATGCATAAGCAAATAGTCACTCGTATAACTCCATCAAAAAGATAACAAATAAATTATCATATAATCAGTCATACAAGTTCTGCTCCACCCACATACGTGTGCATAAAAATCTAGATCCAATTCTGAATCTTTGAGCATATTCTTCTTCTAGATCTAGTATCCACTCCTCAACACTTGATAGGGTCAAGAGGTATGTCTTCATCACGAAACATCCTTAAAACAACTGAAAAAGAGGGTCCTCAGTAACAGAACCAATGATGTAGCTTAGAATTTACTATGAATAACCCAGCCGCACTGCCAACACATCACTCATCTTGAGCTAAGCACTTATCAAAATAACACAAAGCTACTACATCCCTCCTTTATATTTTCCTATGCAGGATATTAGTGTGATGATGTTTAAATATGTTTATATTCATAAGTAGACATAAACATTTCACAGTGAAAAATTATAGATCTCAGATCTTAGATAATCATGATCAAATGAACTAAACAATAACTATGATAAGATTAACCATACAAGAACAAGATTCAGTCATGTAAAATACAATTATCCAACCAATATATTCCAGTTCATAGTTATTGTAAAACACATAAGCTTCTTACACTGTAAAGTATCTCCATGAATCATGTACGTGTCAAAACCAACTATCATAACCTCTACAATAATTCAGCACACTCTAAATTATGCAAGTCAACACATATTAATAGGGGTGGGTAACTATCCCTTCACCCCCTATGCACTTCTCAAAATAGGTCACATGTTGATAATAACGATTCACCTTTACAATAATATGCACAACATGCAAGTGTTGTTACAATAGATGTCCTACAGTTAACTCCAAGTAGAACTCCTATTATTAGATTCAACTATGGATGGAACTTATCTATCGGTTTGTTCCTGAAATACCATTTGCGTGGATTGCAAGTCTTCATCTCTATGTTTATCTCCGCACACTATCACCAGAATTAGCCCTTCTCCATAAAAACAAATAAGTCCTTAATATGGGGCACTTTAATACTATTATAGCACCACGCGCTTCTAGCGCCCTATATTCATGCACCCAATACTTGGAATATTTATGGCTGCTCAACAAAATGTTAATATGGAGGGTTTAGAAAATGAGATTGGTTTCTTAACCCTTAATAAAGTGAATGCTAAGATGGAAGAGTTTTGAAAATGAAGGAGGATCCTACTCAACCCTTAGAAAGGTGAATGTTAATATAGAAGAGTTTCGAAGAGCCTAAATTTTGGCAAATTGAATGTTAAATTTATAGTTGTAAAATGGGTAAGTGCTCAGAGTTTAACATTGTGAATGTTAAATTAGAAGGCTTAGGAAAAATCTCACATTTGATTGTGATAAAATGAATACCAAAGGTTGAGACTCAAATGTGGAATGAATGTGCTTAAGTTAGGACATGGGTATCCAAAACTCAAGACTTGAACATTGTTTATACATTTGAAAGGTAGATGTGTAGAGTGTGGAACAAATATTTTGTAACACATAAATTAAAAAAGAATAAGATTGTTAAGGAAGGCCTCTAAGCTTAAGTTAGCTTGGTAAAATGGGGCTTCCTATAAAAAAAATGGTTATCTCCCTAATTACTAAAGATTACATGAGCAAGTGCAGTTTACTATTGCTATTTGTTGGCTTTACTTTACCCCTCTTGATGCAATAAGCCAGATTTTACTTGGCTCAAAGGATAAAATCGGGGCCACCACTATGGATAGTTTTGGATCTAATCCTCACAAAGATGTACTAGTCAAGTCAGTGGGGATATTGTTTCATTAGCCAGTTCACTAAAGGTGATAACTACTTTGGGTTTCCTATGGTACTCATCATAATGAGTTTTTGGCCCCTAGGCAAGCACTTTATACAATTATAGTGGATAGAGGAATAAATTTTCCTCCAAAAATTTAATTAAGAGAGTTTTATAAAATTTAATAAAATGATGATAAAGTTTGCTTGAATCCATGAGAAAGGCAACCATCAATTAATATTTTTAGTGCAACAACAATCTTTGTAGATATTTTCCTACAAGCAACAAGGTAATAGTTTTCCTAAGGTGAAAGCATGGGAGAAAACATAAAGACAAACTCATGTTTTTATTTTCAAGATCACTTAGAAAAGTGTGAGAAAAGAGCATACACACGAGTTTATTATGGTATATATTAAATGAAAGCCAAGAGTAAAATAAGTGCTTAGATGAATTAATTATAACACACCTGCAATAAAATAATTAAAATAGATCTAAATAGTGGTTATAACAAAGTTAACTTGCTGGAAAAACATACATTCAAAAAATATAGTGACAAAACACTAGCGCATGTAATGAGACGTTAGCGCATATAATAGGGTGCTAGTGTGATAGAAGACGCTGGCGCACGAAGGTAAACATATCTACCTAATAAATAAATGTGTCAAAATAGAGGATAGAAAGCCTCTTAATGCTAGCACATATAAACTTACGCTAATGTGTGTATAGATACACTAACAAGTGCAAGGTGAAGAAGGGAAAACTGGAGAACTACGTTAGCACGTAGAGCGCTACGCTAATGCATGTAAAGCTATGCTAGCATGTGGAGTGCTACACTAGAAAAATTCACAAGTGATTCTATTGCGCATAGTATTACGCTAGCATAGGCTTCTTGTATGCGGTCAAAATTGGGTTGGCAGTATGAGATTTTGACTGTTTTTTTTTATTATTCTTTATTTTCTCCACCAAACACTCTCAAATTTGGATAATAGGTCTTAAATAAGAAAAGGAAAACATGTATAAAGTTAGTTAAATAAAAAACAAACTAAAAATGAAATTAAAGGTGTGGGATTCCCATCAAGTGTGCTAGAAATGTATACGTGGGAAAACTCAGCAAAGTGAAAGACAAGCAAATAAACAACAAAAATTCTTACTCCAAACTTCTCTTGCAACCTCAATGATGAGATAAGCTAAAGTATTACACTTGTAGATTCTCTTGTATTTTTTTTATTATGGATTCTCTAAATTGATCTCCAAATGAAGGAATGATGTTATGAGAAAGATTAGATACGAGGATGCATTCGAATGGAAAATGGGCAAAGGTTTGATGTAATTACACAAACTTCCAAGGATTATTTGTGAAGGACATGACCTGTTATTTATAATTGAAGGAGAGGTCATGGAGTGGTTGAAGGTTTTTCATGAAATCATGAATGCATATTCTTAAAATAGTATTGGAGGAGATTATAGCAGTTTGAATGGATTGGATATCCATTGAGGGGTAGTAAAGTTTTAGTTGGTAATAAGCTTATATCTGATAAGGTGGTTGTACATGCAACTAATCCGCTTTTACCTTTGTAGGATTCTATAAGTGGAGTTGAGTGGGGTGACTATGATAGTGAAGTGGCGTCTGTATACACTAAATCACACACTTTGGGTACATTTCTAGGTCCTAGTCACATACCACTATTCATTTGATTCCTAAGCGAGAAAAGTATTAATTGACCAATATCTTTGGCCTCTTATTTTTATTTTTGGTTTCCTTTTTGGTATTACACGCCCTATTTCCTAGTCTGAATTTTGATACTTCATATTTTCTGAGTTTGGACACTAGTGCCCAGGTGCCCCCGACCTCTTTATATCTCACTCGCATATTTTGGGTCCTTTCTAGCTGTTGGGCATATTTTTTTCTAGGTCGGCCTTTAAGTGGTTAATTACAAAATTCAAACAAGGAAATCATATAAATACAAAGCTATGTGACCATAATAAAATATCAAGCAGTAAACATCTACTACTATCACTTAAGGTTACATCCAAAGGCATTTCAAGGGCATCAAAGCATCCATCTAGTACTCACTCAAGGGACAAGGGACTACATTCTTCCGCATACACTTCATAGGAGGGGAAGTTCATTTTTCCATGCAAACATCTACTTACATTTGTTACATCTAGTTATCACTCACTATTAAGTGCATCTTGCACAAGAGACACCAAGGGCACAATTCTACACACACACACACAGAGAGAGAGAACTACATGGAGTTTGAAATGTAGTGCAGTGCCCAAATCATAAGTTCACTCAATCGAGTGACCATCGAGGTCAGTAATAATCCCCATTTGCATCTTTTTCTTTTTAGGATTTGATGTGTTTTTTTTTTTTACATGTGCTCTTTCTCTTTGTAGGTTTTCAAGCAAACTCAGCAATCTTATAGCAACACATAGGTGACTAACAGTGACCTCCTACAAACATATTACAACCCTGTAAAAATCATTTTATGAGGTTTTACACAGTCACAATCACCTACAGAAGGTCCCTATGCCTAGGTGCCCTTGACCCAGTCTAGGTGCCCCAATCCCAACATTTTTGACACTCATAAAAAAATTTGGGCTCCTTTGCGATAGTCTATCCTCTTATTCTAGTAGTTTTCTAGCTTAGTACAGCTTCAAGATTATTACAAAACTTGGTATCTCATCCCTTCTCTTGCACTTAAGGTTTCAAATTTAATTTCTTATTACTTAGGTCAGATTTGGAATTTATTGCTTTATCATTTGCTAGTGAATCTACAATTAGAATTTAACATTTATTCAATTATTGTTAAATCATTTGGTGAACCCCACTCATGATTGGTCATTCAGATCCTTCTTTAGCACATCATCTTTTCTATCATGGCTCCTAAGATTCATCATATCTCTTTGTCAGAATTACTTCAAATGCATTCACCTTATAAAGAGGCTCTTTAAAAATCCCTAGATACCATGTTTCTCTCCAAAGAAATTCCACCCACGCAAGTAAGTGCCATTATCGATCGTCTCTTCAATGACCCTAGTCTTCGTGATCCTCTACCCAATCAGCCCAGCTTAGAGTCAATTCAAGCCTTGCAGTATTTATTATAAGACAAATTTTAGGCTATGGAATCAATGATTACATCTCTTAAATCTGAAATTTAACATCTCAAGTATGTTTCTCAGGCTCATGCTAGTTCTTCTTCTCATCCTACTTTAGTGTCTTTTACATGTGCTCATATCAGTGAGCCTCAAGACTTACCACTCCCCACACCTCTCAACTTTGATTTCAATGCTAAGCAACATGAAATTCTTTTGTAGCTTCTTAAGTATCAATTGATCAACTTGTCATCTACTCATTTCTATCCTCCATATTGGCTTGCAAAATATCATGGTCATCCATATTGCAATTATCATCGAATCAATGGACATAATGAAAATGATTGTTATGTTATAAAGAGACAAATTGGCCACCTTAAACATTATGGTCTCATTTCACTTCCTACAAAAAATGCAGATACATGTTCATCTCCAATTGTTAAGTCTCATTGGGTTCCTAAATCTGACAAATCTATTTCTAATGAGCATCATATTATTGTTCCAAATTATCCTTCTATGGTAATTCAAGAGCCTCCTACGTAATCTCCTCTTAAGTCTTCTATGGTATTACCAAGTCAAGCTCATAAACCACCTCTCAAAATCAGTCTAACTCCACCTCCTCTAAAATATTTTGTAATGATATTAATCCCAAATCAGCAACCACTCACTACACATGACCAACAGTCTCTAGATGGCCTCTTTTTAATTATGCTATTCAAGATCCCTTCACAATCTCCATTGTTGCATCCCATTAAATTTGTCAAGAAAAATATTCCTTATTTTGATCCTCAAGACCCATTTCAAACACTTTCATATATCATCATCTCTTTCACACTTGGGGGGCATCACACCTATTCTCCCTCGCTTGCATTGTTATTAAATGTTTCTATCATCTCATGCATTTGACGCTTCATGTTTAATGACTAATCTTCTTTGAGCATCATTATACAAATTGATACACAACTTGTATCACCACTACCCGATGACACACTCTAGTTTTATGGTTCATACTCAACTATTGAAGGTCTCAATCTGAAATGGACCTCACCACACACACTCACTCTTTATTCTCTATGCTTTGTTGATCATATCTTTCTAGTGCACAATTCAAACCATTTCCCGATAACACACTCTTGTTCTATGGTTCATTCTTGACTGCTGAGGGGGAATTTACAAATGAACCTCATCTCATGCATACACATTCACATTCACTTTGGGGGTGTGTTTATCCTATTACATTCACTTGGCATTCCATTCCATTCTCACTCACAACAAACTGCATATCTTTGTTGCACATTGTTCTTGCTTATTTATACTCACATGTACACTTTTCATACTATGATAGAAACATATTTCAGATGTCATTATCTCTTCTATATACACGTGCATTCACTTGCCTTCTAGTTTTGAATGCATAATTTACACAAATCCATTACATGTAACATGGATCCTTGGAACTGTACCTCTTACCAATCCCACAGTGGCTTCATGGGGCATATACTTTCATACATATTATAGATGATATTGTTTCATTTTATATTATTTCTTATTCATACTAGCACACTATTATATTGTACCAGACATGCTTTGACATACTTTTTTATCTTTCTAACTTGCTAATGGGTGCTTCATGTGCAGCATTTGCTTTACATGAACTATTTGCTACCATGGTTGTTTGTTACTCTTTGTTTTTTATTGTTTGTCATTGTATTCCATTATTTGTGGGCTATTCCCTGTTGGAACATAATGATTAAGTGGTCTGGCCAACCCTTAATGTCGAAAATCACTAACATATAGGTTAATATTTAATAATATGAAATATTTCTACTTCTATTATAAAATATGCTAACCTAGGTATATACTTTAGGTTAAATATTTAATATCATGAAATGATTATATTTATAATATTAAATATTAAAAAACTAGGTGTATGTGTCAACCATTTTAGGTTGAAAAGGTGGGTCAGGAGACATACCTGATCACCTTATATAAAAAGGACTTTATGTCCTCATTTGATATATTCGGGAAATATATCAAAGGTGTGTAAATCAAGTGATTTGGTTTTACCCTTGGTAAATGGGTTTCAAAGGAGGAGGTGATCTTACTAGATATAAAATAAGTTCTCTAAAGTAAAAGGTTATTTTCAAAATGGTTTTTACCCTATTGGGGTTTTCCACTATAAATATCGTGTCACCTGTGTTATTTATTTCATGTAATTATTTCTTTATTTACTTATGTTGTGATGTAATCTTTATTTAAATATTTATTGTAATATTATATAATATGTAATTTGATTAAATCCTTATTTATTAGAATCCTCAAATTATACCATGCCCTTTGTCTTATGTGCACATTGTATGCTTTTAGTTACTTCGGCCTTGATTGTCTTACAACATTATGAGCAATGTTCCATGTTTGCAACCCGAGTTTTGTGGTCTACATTGTCTTCTTGCTTGTTAGATTACATATTGTCTTCTATATACATATTTTTCTTTGTTTGCACTAACACATGTTTTCCAACCACTTTATTTGTGTGTTCCTTAGTTACTACTAAACACATTCCCTCCCCCTACAGGGCATCAGTATTAGTTTTAGCATTTGTTCCTCCTTTGAGCTACATACTCCTAGTAACATCACATGCACCCCAAATGAGGGAGGCATCATTGGGTGAATCATTCACCCCATATAGTAGTTCACAGTTACAATACATCACAGTTCAGTAAAGAATCAATATAGTCTACAGTCTCAACAACGGCCCAAAATCTTACTTGGGCCTTCAAAACATCATAGACGTCAGTGCCCAGACACAGAAATGTGCCCCTGGGCACTCCTGACCCTTCTTAGGTGCCTATGACCAGGGGGTAGCTACAACATTTTTCTCATATCAGCATAGGCTTTAGTAGTCTATACAGCAGTCTTCTCAGTACATGCACAGTCCTCCAGCAATCAGCATGCATGTTTTCTCCTCTTTTCTATTTTCACATTGGATTGAACTAGATTGAAATGGATTAAATTTAAACAAAGTAGGATCACACCATTTGTAGTGGTGTATAAAGCATCGGGAAGCAGTCAAAGGATGGAGAATAAAACTACACCTTTCTCCCAACACTCTTATGTCGTGGCATGAGATCACCCAAAAAAATCATTCTTATATAACATTTTTAGGATCCTCTCTACTCTTTTCACTCATCACGGATCGGGTGCACATTTTCTTTTTCACATTATTACATACTTTTTACTTACTCAAATCAAATTTTTCACATATACATGACTTTGACTATTATTTTTCTCTTCTCTTTTGCAGGTCCATCCTTATGGGAAGCAGCAGTCACATCATCAATCATCAAACGACATTGACAACAGGTACAATATGGCATATAAACATACGCTTCTCACCCCTAGGGTCACTTCCCCTTATCTAGATTTCATGCTTTCTATTATTCACTTCACATTTTTCTTGTCTCCTTGGCACGCTTTTCACCATCAATCTACATGGTTATCAAGTACACATCTCTTATCTACTTAATGTTATCGAGCATTCTCTCAACAACATAAAGTAGGGGCAAATATAAACACTAAATCATGCACTTTGGGTACATTTCTAGGTCCTAGTCACATACCACTATTTATATGGTTCCTAAGCGAGAAAAGTACTAATTGACCATTGTCTTTAGCCTCTTTGCTTTCTTTCTAGTTTCCTTCTTGGTCTTACACACCCTATTGCCCAGTCTGACTTTCGATAATTTATCTTTTCTGATTCTAGACACCAAATCCCATCTAAGACGCCAGTGCCCCCGTCCCCTCTGGCCACCCATAATCTCTTTGTTTCTTACTCACATCTTTTGGGTCCTTTCTAGATGTTGGACATCTTGTTTTCTATGTCGGTCTTTTAGTGATTAATTACGAAATCCAAACAAGGGAATCATATAAATACAAATTTATATGACCATAATAAAATACCAAGCACTAAGCATCTACTACTATCGTCTAAGGTTCCATCCAAAGGCATTTTAAGAGAATCAAAGCATTCATCTAGCACTAACTCAAGGGACAAGGGATTGCATTCCTCTGCATACACTTCATAGGAGGGAAAGTTCATTTTTCCATGCACACATCTACTTACATTTACTACATCTAGCTATTGCTCGATATCAAGTGCATCTTGCACAAGATCACCTAGGGCATGATTCTACACACACACACATAGAAATACATGGAGTCTAAAATGTAGTGTAGCACCTGGATCATAAGTTCACTCAATCAAGTGACCGTTGGGATCAGTTTGACTCCCCATTGGCATATTTTTATTTTTATAATTTGATGTGTTTTTGGGTTTTACATGTGTTCTTTCTCTTTGCAGCTTGTCAAACGAATTCAGTGATCTTACAGCAACACACAGGTGACTAACAACGACCTCCTGCAAACATCTTATGACCCTGTAAAAATCATTTTCTGAGGTTCTGCGAAGTCACAGGTGCTTACAAAAGATCCCTAGCACCCCTAACCTAGTCCATGTGCCCCAATCCCAACATTTATCACACTCACAAAAAAAATTGAACTCTTTTACGAAGTATGTCCTCTTATTATAGCAATTCTCTAGCTAGGTACAGCTTTAGGATTATTACAAAATCAGATAAGTATCTCACCCCTTCTCTTGTACTTAGGGTTTCAAATTAAATTGTTTATTGCCTAGGTTAGATCTATACTTTATTGCTTTATCATTTCACGGTGACTCTGTAATTAGGATTTTTACAAATTTCTATATTTGTTAAATCAAAGTCTAAATGGAGGATGAGTAGGTAATTAACCATTTAATCAAATTATCCAAGGACCATAGGAGTATAGTTTAAGTATAATTAGAATTAATTTAATTGATTATAAAGGGGATATGATAGATTTAATTGAATTAAATCTTGAAGGGATGAATGCTTATTCAAATGATCACCACAACGATTGAGGAAAATGCACTCAATCAGTGATCACCACACAACAAAAGGAGGGACCCTCCAATAACAATGAAAGAAAGAAAAAATAACTATGTACATAATGCAATGAAATAAATCTAACGGAAATGTTTAAGATAGATCCCATTGACTGGGATTTGAAGTGCCTCCCCATCAAGCTTAGATAACTTAAAAGAGTTAGCCTGCTTACAAGTAGTAATGATATATGGTCCACTCCAAAATACATCAAACTTAGTGTGTCACCCTAGTTTAGCTTTGTATACATCCCATTTTAGAGTAAGATATCCTATTTTGAAAGCTTGTGCTTTAGCTTTCTTGTCAAAACACTATTTGGTTAACCTCTGATTTTCTTTTAATTTGATCATAGAAAATTTCCTCAATTCATCAAGTCTAACCACCTTCATCGTTCTTATTGTTATTTCATCCTCGCCCTCTAATTCTAATTGATGTGTCATCTTCAAAGAAGGTAACTCTAGAGATAATGGAAGCATGGCCTCTCTACCATATACAAGGATGAAAAGGAGAGTTACCAATTGCTCTTTTTGTTGTTATCTTATCAGCCCAAAGATCACTTTTGAAATTTGTATGCCATTGTCTCTAATTCATCTCCATTTTCCTTTTCATTATTTTGATCAGGTTTTATCAACTAAGCCATTACCTTGTGGGTAATAATTATAATTCTTTAGGTAGATACCATGCTTAAGATCCCAGTCAAATATTTTGTATCCTAAGAATGCTTTAGCATTATCAGAAATTATAATTTTGGGAACCCCAAAGCTCATTACAATATCTTCCAAGAAATCAACGATAGTTGATTCAGCTGATTCCTTCAGTACCACAACCTCTGTCCACCGAGTGAAGTAAATAGTTGTTTTTATGACCCATTTGTGACCCACACTTGGCACTAGATTTATCATGCCAATAAAGTCAAGTCCCCATTAAAAAAATAGTTCATCCACCTGAATTAGATGAAGTGGGAGGCTTGTCATCTTATCCTTACCACTAAAAAGAGAACACTCCTTGCATTTTCTGACCCATTGATGAGAATTTGTGAACAACGTGGGCTAAAAGTATATTGCTTTTAAGATTTTCATTATTATGGCCTTTACTGATAAATTTCTACCAAAGAATCCATTATCGGGTTTTGTCAAGACCTTGTTCACTTTCTCTCATTCAATGCATCTCAGTAACACTCGATTCGAGTTCTTTCTAAAAATAACTCTACTAATTAATGCATAAGGAATGGATTGCAACCACAATTGTTGCATCTTAACTTTACTCAAACCATAATGGTATTGGCTAATAAATAAGAATTTGGCCATGTTATTTATCCAACTATTTTTACTAGGGGGGCCTATAACAACTTGTTCTTGCTCTTCCTCTAACATATAGGAGGTTTCTTTATCATTTTTAGCATCAATAGATATTTTTTCACATAATGCTCTTCCTCTAACCAACTTGGTAGCTTTGATAGTCACATCATACTCTATGATTTTTTCACCCATCTAGCTCTTTTTTCACTGATCTCAGCTCCCATAATGAAGTCTCTCACATTGGTATGGGAAACTAATACCTTGATAGAGTTAGTTGCAAGAATACATTTGAATTTCTTGAGAGCTCTCATGATGGAAAAACTTTTTTTTCCACATAATTATATTTCAACTCATAATCCTTTAGCATTTGACTAAATAATTTCACTAGTTGTTTTGAACCTTTATCCCTATGTTTTGTTAATATCAAAACAATACTAGCTTCATCCCCATAGGCTTGTGGAATTAATTCTTTTGAATAATATGGGTTGATGAAGGTAGGTGCTTGAGCAATTACCTATTTTATCTTGACAAAACTTTCCTTTCCTTCCTTGGTCCATTTGAAAGCCACATCCTTCTTGAGCATCAAGGTAATGGGATTTAAAAATCCTACAAATTTAGTAATGAACCTCCTAACAAAATTAATCTTTCCAATGAAATATTTCAATACTTTCTTGTGAGCTAAAAATGAGAGAGAGTGGCTGAAATCCTTCATGGGTTGATAGTAATACCTTATTTTGAGACAACATGGCCCAAAATTTTACCCTATGGAGCTACAAAGATGTACTTCTTATGGTTGAGGTATTCTCCAAAATATATACACCTTTCAAAAACTTTCTCAATATGTATCACGTGATCTTATCCTGTTGTTGATAAAATTAAGATATCATCTAAGTAGATGAGAATCAACTTGTTTATATAGCCCTTGAATTTAATATCCATGGCTCTTTGGAAATTAGCACTAGCATTGGTTAGACCAAATGGAATATTTTCATAGGTATATGTTCTCCATTTGGTTTTAAAACATTTCTTACGTTGATCCTCCTCCTTAACTTTGATTTGGTTGAAGTTGGAATAGCCATCCAAAAAAGATAACCTTTTAGCTCTCGCCACTATTTGCAAAAAAAAATCCATAGAGGGTAGAGGATAATGATCCTTTAAGGAGACTGTGTTCAAATCCTTGAAATCCACACCTAGCCTGATTTCTCCATTCTTATTCTTAACATGGACTAAACTATCAACCCAAGAGGAATACTTGATGGGCAATATGATTTTAGCCTCAATGAGTTTAGAAAATTCTTTTCTCATGAGGGACTCTATTTTGGGATTGACATGCCTCTGTTTTTGTCTAATTGGTTTTACATTGGGGTCAATATTTATAGTATGTACAATATTTGGATCAAATCCTGTATAATCTTCATAACTCCAATAGAATACACCATTAAATTTCTTAAACAAGGAAATAACATCCTTTCTTTCACCCTTATTACATGATTTTCCCTGTAGTAACTCTTTGACTTGTGAAATGGTGACTAGTTGGTATTCTTCCTCCTTTTTGTTATATTCTTTCTTGCCCTTTTGAATCCATCATCAAGGGTGAAAATATCCTCAAGTATAACCAGAACTTTAGGTAATTTATTTGTCCTTAGTTGGATGATCTGCTCACCAAAGCTTTCTTGGAATTTAGGTCAAAAGTTTGATGAAAACTCTACCTCATTCTAGATGAATTGGAATATCTGTTCATCACTGTCAAAAATCTGCCATCTAACTTCATTGTCTATAATTAATGGTCTTACTACCATCTTAGCATGTTGCTCGTTTCCTTGGATAAGGTCCTCAAATGGAGATAATTGTGATCCAATAGCCGCCATCTGATATACTTTTGCATTTAACTTTCTTGGCACTACTTGTAAGCTGGTGACATCAAATTTCTCCATGAGATTCCACACTCTGTGTCTATAAGATTTAAGAAGCTTATTTTTGGCAGCACATCTTCCTCTAACTTGATGAATGACAAGCATAGTATCTTCAAATACTTGTAAGGCCTTAATAATTCTTTTCTCTTTTAATAACATTCCATGAATTAAATCCTTGTTCTATGCTACGTTGTTGGATCATGTAAAGTGTAACCTATGGGAAAAGAAGAACTTTTTTCCCTCTCAAGAAACAAGAACTACACCCACCCCAGCTTCATTTCTACTTCTAGAGCCATCAAAAAACAATTTATATAAGCGAGAAACATCATCTTCCTCTTTATGTGATATAGGGGTTGTGAATTATTCTTCATGTATGCAATAAGTGTCCAAACCAATCTCTACAATTATATCATAGGGATCGAATTCATAATGCTCATTGTCCCATTCATCTAATAAAAGATCAGGTACTGAACAAGGAGGAGTAGATTATTATACTGAAACTAATTCATTTTCTTCTTCTTCTTAGATCATGCAATTAGAGTTGAGGGGAGCAGTGTCATAGGATTCAACATGTTAAGAAGAGATTGGTTCATCTCTGATGGTAAATCTTGTACCATATATGGTTCTTAAGAGCATGTGAGACCAATTAAAATATAAATACCCACCCACCTTAGATGTGAAATCTCTTGACAGGTAGATGGAAAAGAAAGGAGGTGAGTCAATAACTAAGATATATTGAGTTATGGTTATGTTTAGATAAGCATGAAGGGTTAACTCAATAAATCCTAATATTTTGACAGTTGAGCCATCAAGTTGTAGGACTCCCCTAGAAATTGGGATATACTCAATGCCTAAAATATATGTTATTTTCTTAGGCATTATAGAAGTACTAGCTCCTGAATCCATCATAAAATTATGCACTAGGTGTTTTTCTATGATAAAATACATGTTAAAGGGTGGAGGGTTCCTAACCTTACTTGTTCATCCTTTGGTTTACATAGGCTGACTGCAGAGTCTATTTTTTGCATAATTAGCTCAAATTGTGGTAATTTCTTCAAATCTTCTTGTAAGAAATCCCTCTGAGATGGAATAGATAAGGCATCCCACATTGTCACATTAAGATTTTTCTTCTTCATTTACTCAACAATGTTCATAGGAATACCCATGGATCTATACATCAAATGCATAGAGGAAACTATTTTTGTCTGCTCAATCGACAGAAGTAGCACTTTGGAAGAAAAACTTTCTTTATTTTGCGGGTTCTCAGTGTACCATACATTTTTTTCCATAAAATTGGATCTGCTAGATGAAGCCACTTGTTTGATTCTTCTTAAGTTCATGGATTCCTTTTCTTTGAGATGTAGACTTTACACTAAAGTGGATGGAGAAGCTAGCTATATCTGCATCTTCTTTGATCTTGTATATCCACAACATGAAGGTACATTTTTTTAAAGTTGTTCATGGCTTAATTAACCATATAAAATTATTCTGGGGTACAGAACATAAGATATAATTCTGCAAAAACTTTTTGTGTTTGTTCTACATTAGCACTTGTCATTTTCATGAATGGTTCTTATTGATTAAGATAATTTTATACCATGATAGTCTCGATGAATTATATACCATTTGGAAAAGCATTCTAATTATGAAGTTAAATACATGGAAAACACCATTTAGCTTCTTAAATAACAATGTTTTACAATGGGAAAAATATTTGCTAGTACCTGCAGTAGGAAGTGATAGTGTAGGAGCAACTGTTTGTAGAGGTAGATTTGGATTATGGCCATGGAATCTAGTTGTTTGGTTATTTTATCCATATCTTTGATTTGAATACTGAAACCTCTACTCTTGATGACCTTGATTTAACATTTGATTAGAAGACTTCCCTTGGTTGAAACTTGAGTAATCCCCAAGCATATTGTTTTATATATGGATCTTGTGTAAATTATTCACTGGTGACCCATTTCCATAGTCCATTCACTTGTATTGTTGGTTTCTATTTCTTTTATCTTTCACATTTATCACTCATACACCACAGTTCTAGTCATATCACAAGGATCCCTGTCAGTAGTCTCCACTCATTTGTCACTTGTCTCTAGACACTAGCGCAGGACTGGACACTAGGATAGGTACTCCTGTCCATCCTGGGTACCCATGTCCTCTTTATGTTTGATCTTATTTTTGACACTTGAGGTCGGTATTTTTTGGTTTTCCCACTCATATCCCAAGGTACTAGTCGGCATGTCAAGTCATTAGTGTTGAAATTCAAGCAAGAGATCCTATATAAACACAACATACATACCATAATAAGGGTGGGAAATTTTATCAAGGGCTATCTATATACATATCAAAGGGATGTACATCTTGGGCTCATTATTCTACATACACACTACATAGGAAGGGGAGTTCATTCTATTCCATCCACACATTTGCATTTTTTATCTAGCTATCACCTACTATCTTGGCATCATTGGCATGAGAGGAAACCTGGGAGCACTATTCCACACACAACACACACAGAACTACATTGGGTCTGAGATGTAGTGTAGTGCTTAGTCATAAGTTCACTAGTTGACACTTGAGGACATTCCAACCCCTCATTTTGCATCTTTATTTTTAGGATTTGATGTCTTTTTGAGGGTTTAATAGGAGGATATTTCGTTGCAGGTTTACACAGTACCTCGGAAATCTAAGTGACATACATAGCGACCAAAGGAAAATAAAGTGTGAAACCCTAGTGACAATATCAAAACCAGGTTCTAACCTTTTCTGTAGACTCTAGCACCCCCACAGAGGTCTTGGGCACCCACATGTGCCCCTGTTCTTGCCCAGGTGCCCATGTCCAGGCATTTCCACCTCCTCTACATTTTTCTGAGGTTCATTACGATGGTTTGTATTTTTGTTTCATCACATTCTTCACCCTAGGCACACTTCAAGATAAGAAAAATCAAGGTAAGTCATCTTATCTCTCTCATTTCCTTTCATAATTAAAATCAAATAAATTTCCTAACATTTATATTTCATTGTATGTCATTTATACAGTCATTGCTTTCATATTTTAACAAAATTATTCAAATTTTATTAAATCATTTTGGTGAACCCGTAGCTTAGAACTCATTTCCCTAGGATCCACTAAAACCCTAATGGCTAAGAGTAGCTCTTCTCCTCCTACCCAAGCTATGCCTCATGAGAGTATAAACCCTATATATGATGAAGTAGTTATTGCTGAACTTCACGCTCTCTATCACAATATTACTCTTCCAAATGAGATTCAAAGACATCTTTTGGCCAATGAATGCAATATTCCTACTAGCTTTGATCATTCTACTATTAGTATTGTTTCAGATCCAACAAGATTTTTGGGTTGTCGTCTTAGCTATCCTATCAGCAATAGGCCTCCTCCACCTTCTTCTATTTCTGTTGCAACTCTAGATGAGGCTATTATTGATTATCTTCTTAACCTTGATAGCGGTAGTACAAATACAACACATAATGATAATGTACATGTGCATGATCTTGCTTCTAATACTAGTCAAGATAATTGTATAACTACATCTCATACTCCTTGCATTTCTGAAAATGTTTCAAGTGATTCTAAGGTTACATCTCATACTAGCTCTTCTTCATTATACATTGATGATACGCTTGATGAAATCCTTGCCTCTGAAATATTTTTTTGATATTGATGAGGCACATGATAGTAATGATTCCACTTCTTTGCATACTGTTGAATGTGAATCCCCCACTCCACTTTTATCTCCTTTTGAGATTGTGTCTAGTAACATGCATGTTGAATCATCTTGTCCATTACTTCATCTCCTAACAATTCTTCCAATGATATTCCTAATGATGTTATCAATATTCCATGCTCTTCACCACCCATTACCTCTTTCGTACCTACACCTATGGTGCCTATAGTGTTGGTATCCTCCACTTCTTCTTCTGATATTCCTATGATCACTCATAATGGAAAGATACAAATGCTCAATACACCATCTACATCTCCTACTATTCCATCACAGGATATCTTATCACTCATGCATGTTGTTGGTCAATTACAATCTCAGGTCCAATCTCTCACTCTTGAAAGCAAGGCCTATTATGCTTCCATTGATAACAATTCTTTACATGGAAATCCTATTCCAAAGAAGATTCACAATTCAACATTCCCCAAGGATTTCATTATGCCTACATTTTCATGCTTTGATGGTACTGGCAACCCATATTTACATCTCAAGCACTATTGTCTCGCTATGGCTTCTTACTCCAATGATCGATTATTGCTTAAATCCTTTCATCATAGTCTTATTGTTGATGCTCTCCAATGGTACACACATTTACCTTTCAGATCTATTAGTACCTATTGTGAGATGGAAGAGGTCTTTCTTCGTCACTTCATACTTAACAATGGCCCTAGAGTCACCCATGACCACTTACCTGGCTTACATCAAGGAAAGACAAAACCTATTGTTGATTACATTTTGTGCTTCAATGCTTGCATACATCAGTTAGTCTTTCAGCCCATTGACTTAGAAAATAAATTCATCTTTTTTCATGGTTTGATCCTTGCTTTAAAAGAGCACTTGCAATATGACACATGTGAATCATTCACACTCTTATGCTATAATGTCATCGATCTAGAACAATATCTCATTGTTACACATGTTATAGATCCTCCTCCTATCGTTGTTACTATTGCATCATCTACTTCTTCTCCACTTCCATCTGTTGAGCGTCCTCCATAGTCTCCATCTCCTCCACCTTGCAAGAAAGTTCAGTCTTCTCCATTGCATAAGCATCCTTCATCTCCTCCACTACGTTGGGCTCCACCTTAGACTTTTGCATCTCCTTCATGGGAGCCATTACACTTTTCTCATCACGCTAGACCTCATGATGTGTTACATGCCTTGCTTGACAAGTGTTTGATTTGTTTACCTTCTAATCAACATCATCCACCTCATCACTTGCAATGCCAACATGATTGACCTTATTACAACTATCATTGTATCAATGGCCATCATGACAATGATTGTTGCACCCTTCATGATAGATTACAACAATTAGAAGATAAGGGTGTCATTTCCTTTGGCTCTCACTCTCGTGAGCGGTCTATGTCTCCAATTCCATGCAAGCGTGTTGTTACTCTAGTTGACTTATCTCCTTCATCTAGTTCTAAGGTCATTATTCATCCACCACCACAGGTCATTGTTCATGCATGCTCTCCATCTCATTCATCCACTACTGCACCATCTCATCCACCACACAATGCTACTACTACACATTGGCTTCCTAAGCCATCAACATCTGCACTTCCCACCACTGCATCTCCCATCATTGGCACCATTTCATCAGGCATTCAGTTTGTTTCATATGCTCATGTTTCCTCCATTCCACATGCTTCCACCGCTCCACGCCTTCTTAGTATTTGGTAGGTGATTTTCCTCACCCTACCCCCAATGATGCACTCATGTTCTTATGGTTCTTACATGACTGTTGAGGGATTTTTTACAATAAGAACCTCACCATATCTCTACGCTACACATTATATCGATATATTTATCTAGCATATACTATCATATCACTTCCTGATGATGCACTCTTTCTTTATGGTTCATTCTTGACTGCTAAGGGGTCTTATATAAATGAACCTTATCATCTACACACTAGGGGGCATCACTATTCTCCTTCCCCCCTCTTCATCATATTCACACACTTAAGTACACTTTTATGACCATCTCATTCACATACTCTTTTATATCATTCATTTTATACATACTTTACCATTCATCACAACTCTATTCACACATACAATACACTATCTCATCATTTATCTATCTATAATCACATTAATCATCATTATTCATTAGTCAACATCAACAACTATGCATTACAAATCAAATCAACAAAACAATGATCAAAACATCACACATCACATATAGTTACAATAATCAACACATCATACATCAAGATATGAGTCCCAATCATCACATCACACATCAATAAATATCAAATACAATGAACATACACCAATAGTCCATATATATATATATATATATATATATATATATATATATCATTCCACAAATAGTTACAAAAATGTCAATACTGGGGGGATAGCCCCCATACATTGCTACATCACCACATATCATATCTCGTCATCACTGTCACTATCTACAACTGTGGGAGATCTAGAACTAAATGCTTCACCGCTCAATCTACACCATTGATCGCGGCCCCTATATCTCTCTACCTACTAACAACAATAAAGTAACCTCAATCAACTTCTCCACAAAATGACCTTGTAGCTCCATGAACCTCGCAAATAAATTTTGTGCTAGGTTACCTCCACCCACAGACTCTCTAGCTCGTTGTGTCTCCTCTCACACCTCATCCCTCTCACTAAGTAACATGGTACACACTGTCACCATCGCTAGACCCACTGGATCGAATAAATGAGCATGTTCACCAGTAATGACGTCCACCCTCTCTAGCATACCTCCACCTGTGAGTACATCAGTGGGCACATTCCTCGTCAATGTGTGGATAGATGTGTCCATAATCAACAACCAATACACATCACCTGCATCCATAGATCAACACATTAGACAACAATGACAATCACACAACCAAATAACAAATCACAAGTATCACTATACAAATACTCACGCTATATTATCATTGTTGCCACACTATCAGGGGCATGTCCTTACCCCTCTACTCCTCCCCCAGACGATGCTCCTGTCACATCCACAAAGACTGGAAATAAAAATACCCACCGATGTGATGCCCACCATGCACGGTATGCCTTCTGTACACCCCGTCATCATCCATCTATCTATATCACGGCTCTATACCTCGTCTAGCCCAGGAGGTACTAGTTGCTCTCCTGTGGGCCCTGGTCTAGCTCTAGCCCTCCTTGGTGCCCTAATGGCCCTCACCCATATATATGGCTCTGGGGGCACATCCTGGGCCATACCAAACTGTCGTGAAACACTCTCTACCTGGAATAGCTCGGTCACCCCTGGAAACTGAATCCTCTAGCCACATAGTCCACCGAATACATCGTAGCTCTACTACATCCTCTAGCCATCCTCCATAGTCTTGGTATGGCCTCCATATCACGGCCTCTAGCCCCATACGATCTAACATCACTCTATAGGTATCTATATCCATCTTCCTACCATGATCACCTACCCATCTCCTAGAAAATATATCTGGCCTCACCCACTCTACTCATGGTCCACCAAGTGGCCTCAATATCACAATATGCTTATAGGCCCATACATGTAACAATGTGGTAGCTCTAATCCCACCCCCATGCTCCTCCTACGTAAATCTGTATAGATCTTTGTACAAGTGGGCCAATACACATCATGCCCAAGCATATCTCATCCCATCCTCCTCTATCTGATGGAAAATGTCATGCATCTTATACAAGATGCCTACACCACCACCCTCCACTACAACCGACGAAGCAATCACAACAACAATGAACTTCCACAATCGTGGAACCCCTAACCTCAGTATAGCATCCAGACTAATGTGGACCTTAGTATGAACTCAGGTCCCCGTAAAGTACCACCTAGCAGCCCTCATCTATCTCTGAGCATCATCTATAGCCATCACCTAAACCCTCTCACCAATAATAGTAATCATAATATGCGATATACGTCCTCCAAAGTCACGGTCATCTCTCCCGTAGGAAACCAAAATGTGCAAGTATCTACACACCATCTCTTGCACAAAGCAGTGATCATTGACATATTATGGGGCACATCCCCCATCCTCATTATGTGTCACAGGTCCGGCATAGTCCAATACATCCCACTCATCATTTGAAAAACTCAATCCTAACAATGTGCTCAAATGACAGCCACCAAAGAACTCTCGTGAATGAATATCCCTCTACACAAAAAAATGACAACAAAAAAAACATTACGATCTCATATATATGTAAATACACCTACCTATAACATCAATTTTAACATTTCTCGCACTCTGGGCTAAGAACTACCCTTCTGGGTCATCAGCACCCAGGAGCTGGATGTGGTGCCCAAGAGTAGGTCACCAGTGCCCATGCTTGGGCATTACAGTCCCGAAGGTCATTAGTGACTTCACTGCTCTTGCCCAAGTCTGAAACACCTAGAAAATTAAAAACAATTTTTTTGCCAAATTTCACCAAAAACAACTAATTTCAACACAATTTTTGAAAAAAAATCACACTTACTAGCTCAGTTGTCGTACGTGACGCCATAGCTGCCACCACCATCTCAAATTGACTCAATCACGGTGCTCTCACTTGAGGCATCTTCACACACCCAGAGCTCTAAATCACACTCATGCAATAATCAAATGAGTTTCCTATTCACTTTTTCATATTACTATTTATAGTAACTTTCGATTACCTACCACGTTATCGTCATTATTTACACCTATCCTCCGAACTAATCAACATCACATGGTTTCAATCATATCTGGAGCATCCCTACTCTGATTCCTGTCTCGTTTACATCATTCTCTTCAAAATTTCACCTACTATCGTATCGTACACATTCCACAAACATTATATTCCTCCTTGACATAGTTTCAACTCGATATACACACACTTTTGTGATACCTATCATACATTCACTATTACATCATTACATGCTTACTTTTGGCTCAGTGTTCATTCTCATCATCACTCCCCCTTTCGTCAAAAGGGGGGCATATAATCGGGGCATCCTATAATCCCCCTCACACTGTTACATGATCATTTTACATTCTAACTCTCTCATTATCAAAAAATTTCTTGTACATTACACAACATTTCACACTAATTTCTAGCGATATCCCATAATGACCTAAGCTAGGGGCGACAAGCATAAAATGTCTCCATGAGTAATCGATCAAATCAATCACATACATTCAAATCTCAAACACAAATATTTTACTATTTGAAATCACATCAAATAATCAACACAACACAACGTATTTATCCTCCCAGATGACCTAACTTGGGAGTTATATCACCACTTTCCCAGATGACCTAACATGGGAAGTTATTCTACATTTTCTATTGCTTCCAGATGACCTAACATGGAAGCCATCTCATACACATTGCGGTGACACCCTTGGAGTGGGGGAAATGAGACGTCATTTCCTTTCCTATACTGCTCCTATATGGGTTATTCACGTTTGATCGAAATAAATCAAAATGGATCCAAATGAACAAAATCTGGTCTTTATCCATCTACAGCGGCTAGACCTTTTGAGGATGTAGTTAAAGTTGGAGAGTAAAACTAGACCTCTCTCCCTACACTCTTCCTCTGGCAGCAGGATGCCCAAATCCTCAGTTTTTCACACACACAAAATTGGGTTGGGAACTGATCACTCCTTACCCCAACACATCTCCATCAGCGAAAAAATCAAAATCTCCAATCACTCAATATCAAAATCATCAATCTCACTTAGTGCTCCTCATAATGGTCCCACGTCTCTCGTTACGCCACATGGATTGACACGTTGATCCATGGTTCACCACACTATATGTTCTTACTTTGTGTGTACTTCTACAACATGGGCTTCTCCAAAATTCTTCCAGGTATGTTCCTTACTTCCTTTACACTACTTGAATTTCATTCAAATAGCATAAAGGGGGGGCAAATGTAGACACAAAATCACGCACTTACTACTATTTACTATACTGCCAAGTATGTTGTTTTATATATGGATCTTGCGTAAGAAAATTATTCACTGGTGACCCATTCCCTAGTCCATCCACTTGTCTTGTTGGTTTCTATTGATTTTATCTTTCACACTTGTCACTCATACACCCAGTCTTGGTCAGATCACAGGATCCCTGTCATCAGTCTCCACTCATTTGTCATCATTTGTCTCTGGACACTAATGCCCAGGACTAGACACTAGCACCCAGGCACTCCTGTCCATCTTGGGCACCCATGTCCTCTTTATGTTTGATCTTATTTTTTACACTTGAGGTTGGTATTTTCAGTTTTCCCACTCATATCCCGAGGTACTAGTCAGCATGTCGGGTCATTAGTGTCAAAATTCAAGCAAGAGATCCCTATATAAACACAACATACATACCATAATAAGGGTGAGAAATTTCTATCAAGGGTTATCTATCTACATATCAAAGGGACTGCATCTTGGGCTCATTATTCTGTATACACACTACATAGGAAGGGGAGTTCATTCTATTCCATCCACACATTTTTATTTTTATCTAGCTACTTCCTGTTATCTTGGCATCATTGGCATGAGGGCAACCTAGGAGCACTATTACACACACAAGCACATAGAACTACATTGGGTCTGAGATGTAGTGCAATGCTCAGTCGTAAGTTCACTAGTTGACAACTGAGGACAGTCCGACCCCTCATTTTGCATCTTTCTTTTTTAGGATTTGATGTCTTTTTTAGGGTTTACAGGAGGATATTTGTGTGCAAGTTTATAGGTACCTCAATGATCCAAGTGTAACATATAGGAGACCAAAGGAGAACAAGTGTGAAACCCTAGCGACATTATCGAAGCTAGGTTATGAACTTTTCTACAGACTCCAGCACCCCCACAGAGTTCTTGGGCATCCACAGGTGCACCCTGTTCTTTCCAGGTACTTGTGTCCAGGCATTTCCACTTCCTCTGCATTTTTCTAAGGTTCGTTGTGATGGTCTTTATTTCTATTTCATCACATTCTTATACCCAGGCACACTTCAAGACAAGTGAAATCAAGGTAAGTGCCTTATCTCTCTCATTTCCTTTCATAATTAAAATCAAATAAATTGCCTAGCATTTATATTTCATTGTATGTCATTTATAGCAGTCATTGCTTTCATATTTTAACAAAATAATCCATATTTTATTAAATCATTTGTAAATTCATAAATAACATACAAATTCCTGTAGATGAATGATATGTAGAGGCATATAATCAATCACCTTGGCTTTGGGATAATTATTCAAAAGGATTGACACTTATTCTCAAGGCAGTCTTCCAGGAAATCCAGGGGGTAAAGTAGTCCATGGGAGCTAAACATGTGTTACTAGATTTAGTCTGAAAAATTATCAATGTTGCCAATGGCTATTGTATATGCCAAAAGAGATTATGTTGTAAGTTTCTTAGTAAGTTGTCATCAGTTGTCATTTCAATATAAGAACTCAAGATCTCTGAAAACTTCACTAAGAAATAACCTTGATGGAGTAAGTACATCAGAAGACTTGGAATTCCATCCACATTTGATTTTCATTTGATATGTAGTTGTACTACTCTCCATACAAATGGTGTGTGAGATCTATTGATTCATGCCATATATTGTTCTAACATTTTATGGGGTTTTATCTATTTGAGTTTTCATTTCCAAGTTTAGGTCGAGGAGAGCTTATCCCCAAACTTATCCCATTATATCACATAGATAGTGTATTATATATTCCTAGAGCCAAATTTGTAGAAGTACATACGTATATGAACATGGGGCTACCAGAAACTACACATTCTACATTAGAATTTAGTAGAAGAAATATTCCCATCCCTTAACAAATGTTCGAGCATGACACCTTATATGTGGGCTAAGAAGGGTAATATTCTTATCCTCTTTCTCTTCTCAACAAATATTAGAATTATATATATAACTAAAATATCATGTCTGGGTATTCAACATCTTAGGAAATGCCACAGATTAGAAGGTTACTAAGAGGTCTATGATTTCATAGATGCACCATGAAGACAATGGGTCTCACATTTCTGATGGAAAAAAACATAGGGTCTCCCAAATCATATTTCTAAGAGATGTGTATGGAGTATTTACGAGGATCCTAGGTTGCAATATTTGAACTGATATTATAAAAGTGTGTCTTCTAGGGGATAGTATACATTAGGATTCATAAAGATCCACCTCTTGCTACGATATAAGTCTTAGTGGTGAACACAAGAATAATGTAATAGATAAATATTATGCTACTGCTTGAAAACAGTAGATATGAACTATGGGAGTCACTTAAAATAGTGTAATCAATATGCCTCTAAATGCTAAAATCCACAAATATATAGTCATGGATACTTACCTTTTTAAGAACAACCGTTGAGCACATCAAGTGACTCATAAGGTATCCCACCAGATGTGCCGTAAATTGTATGTATGGGTGAAGTTTCACAAATGCTGAAACTCGGTGGAAGACCTAAGTAGAAAAAAATTTGGAAAGACCTCCAAAGACTGTGGGACAATGATGCCTAACTGAAGTACAATCTCCTTATATTCTTGAGGATCCTAGTAACCCAGCTCACTGCTACTAAGTAGACTTTACAAGTATAGGCCTATTGTTAACTAATTAAAAACTTAGGACCATTCCAAGGGAAGCTATGGTGAGTGCAAGAGGGAAATGATTGATGTGATGATCTTAGGTTAAGCACCAAACTAGAACAAGGTAATGATGTCTATTTATAGGGGACATAGGTACCTGAAAGTCACAGGTACTCCTCACTAACAACCTCGAGGTAATGGTCATATAACTGGTAAGCATAAATAGAGATGATCACACTAGACAACATCGATTAGAGGATCAACCTCATTGTCTTAAAATTATATGACTAAGCAGGTTATAAAGGAAAGAAATAAGTACTTGCATTCAACATGGAGAAATTTTCCATTTACATTGGAAGAAGATGTGAAGGTGGTCTTATGGCGATCTTCAAAAGTGTATTAAGTAGACCTGTGAAGGTGATATAAGATAAGGATATCGAGCATGGTAATAATGGGGGTAGCTAACAAGATGGTAAGTAGAAATCTGATTCAGTCACTAGGTTACATGTGCTAACTAATCGCTTACATGTTCCTAGTACTCCTCTTAGAAAAGGCATGTACTAAGGGACTGATCAGAATCTGATGATCACTGAACCTACAAAGACTAAATCATTAGTAAGATTGACAAATAAAGTATATAAATACTACAATTGAATATCTTTGAGTGCACCATAATAGTGTAACATGAGATGGTATTCATAGGCTAAATATAAATGACATTTATCATTAAATTAAAAGTTGTTGGACTAGTTAAGTGAAGTAGTAATGAAGTAGTGCATAGTTTATATGTGATTTAAGTAAACTTCTAATATTCTACCACCTTGATCCTATCTTCTATGGATTTCTATCCTTTTTGGAAAACTCTTGGTGACATGTGGCTTTGTTTGTGACCTCTGCCTTGATCCGCAAACAACATACTAACTCATAAATTATTTTCACCACCCAAGGCCTAAAATGCTTGACAAAAATGAAACTACCTTGCATTCCACATATTCTTTTATGTTTCATGAAATTTTAATAAAATCACATATTCTTAAATCCGTGGATTTTTTTTGCTCATAGTTTTGAGGTTTCTAGAACATAACCAAATAAGAAGGTTTCTCTAGGATATGTGGCTTTAGAATAGTCATTGGGAGGTAATAAGTGGGTCGTAAGATAGGACTAGAATTATTAGAAGAGAAAATAAGGCATCCCAATGGGAAGTAATTTATTTAACATTCCTATAGGAAGGTGATATAGGAAAAATTATGATAAAAGGTGTGGAGAAAAATAGAGAAGTTAGTTTCAAAAGCGGGGAAAAAGGTGATTTTTGATATTTTTGGAAAAAAATAGGTTTAATATATCATAAATTTGTTACAATGTGTGTTCATACAAACTTTGCAAAGCTAATTGTTATCCAAATTCACCCCCCCAGGGTAAAATTTGATAACATGCATCAGGATGTCCAAATTCCAAGAAAAATGACTGATTCAGAGCAAAATCAGGTTTCTAGGGTCCCTTCAGGAATCTTTCTAAACTCCCCAGGTTGTTATCAGAATTCCCCCCCCAGGAGGAAAGCTTTCGAGAAAATGCATCAAAAGTTGCAGAAAGGAAAATAGGATTGATCCAGGAAAAAAGTAAAAAAAAAAATTAAAAAAAAATGGCTAAGTCCCTGCTAGAGGGAGCAGTCTGGGACGTTTGGGACAGAAGGGCCCAAACCGGCGCGGTTTGGCACGAAATCAGCCACAAGGCGGCCCAAATTGCAATTGGGACAAGCGGGGCCAGAGGTACGTGAACCGGCCGAACCGGCCGAAATAGAGCACAAAGTCAGCCCAAAATCAAATGGGACAATCCGGGACAGATGGACGCGAAGTACGCGGAAGACTCGGCAGGCCCGAGTCCCAAAAGGTCCAAAAGACGCCAAATGTCTCGTCCGGGAGAAAAGGACCTGAAAAACGTTAAGAGGGCCGAAGGTTAAATTGTCCGAAAGCCAATCAAAAGGAAAATGCCACGTGTCTTTGGCCAAATGAGGGACAAGCGAAGCCCATTTCGGGCGGATCGGAGGTTTTTTGTCACCAAGGGTCCAAAAGCAACTGGGACATCCGAGACAGATGGACGCGAAGTACGCGGAAGACCCGGCAGGCCCGAGAACCAACCAAAAGATGCCACGTGTCTCAAGGAGAAAGGTTAAAAAGTCAAAGGGGCAAGGTTTTGAAGCGCTGGCCCGAGCCAATAGGAATTGGACACGTGTCCAATAGAGCAGTAAAGTGCGGAGCTCGGGAGGAAGTTAGAGAATTTGGTTGAGTTCCCCAAAAAGGCTAAAAGTAAAGGAAGCCCCGTGCCCTGTCCTCCAACAAGATCATGCCACGTGTCATCCAAATGGCGGGAGCACGGGAAAGGGGTGAAAAAAGTCCCAAAATCATCAAAAAGTCAAAATTTCAAAGGACAGCCCGCCGAAAAGATGGAGGAGAGAGAATTACTCGTCCAATCAGAGCGTGCCACGTGTCATCCAAGTGGCAGAGCGCGGGAAGAAATTCAAAATCCGTTTTCACCTGTTCCGTGCCCTAAAACTTCAGATCGACATAACTTTCGATCCAGAGCTCAGATTTGCACGTTCTTTATATCAACGGAAAGCTTGTGAGATTCTCTACACGTTTCCAGGGTCAATCTTGCATTTTGGTTCAGTTTGAAGAAAGAAAATCAGAAGACGCCTCTGGCACGAAATAATAAGCAGAAGTGATGCTCAACTAAACAACTTTAATGCAGCAGACAGTTCGCCGCCCTCTGCTAGGCAGCTCGCCGTTTTGCCAAGATCCGCCGCTTCCATCATTATGAGATGAGTTAAGTGCATTCTGGAGGTGGTTGGGGCAGATTTCGAATTCCTCTCTCTTTTCTCTCTCATTCTTCCTATAAATTGTAAGGAGGGGCTTTCTTTCTAATGTTGGACATTCTTGTTTTGCAACCCCTCCCTTCTCTCCTGCTTGTAAGAGAATTCGTGGAGTTTTCAAGCCTCCCACATAGACTGTAATGCCATTATGCCTTTTGGCCATTGCAATGTATCGAATTGATCCTTTGAGCAATATATATGTCTGTGATTGAATTTTAAATCCTCTCATGTATTCATTGTTGTCATTCTAATCTCTCATTGCATTTCGGTTACCTGTGCATGGTGTGGGTATTGCATCTATATGATCTGTGTTTATGTTGCAAAGCTTATGTTCTTCATTCCTCGGTGCATCACCTCCTTAGCTTAGGTTTATTTTATGCATTTCTCTCTCCCTGTCACCTTGGTAGTTAGTTTAGTTTTTCTTGGGTAAACCTCTGCGTTTCATTGGTGCATCTAAACAGAGGAATAGGAACCAGCCTTTCTCTGGAGAATTCTTTCTCATTTTTTCAAGTCCCACACTTGGAGAAAGGATTCAATGTTATGCAATCACACTGGACGCATGAGCATCAACCTAAAATCTGATGTGCAAACCAGGGGTGCTTGTGATTTTGCTTCAACAGTTTTGGCACGCCGGGTGGGACCTAGAGGTCTCATTTTTTTATTGCAGCAAAGTTGATATGCATCTGCTGCAATTTTCTTGCTTAAAAAGAGCTATTATTTGCATATCTGGTGACTCCAAGGGGGAAGAATCAACTGGTTTCAGCAGTACAGGCCTAAAAGCTTATGAGAAGAATCACAAGGTCAAAAGTTGGAGAAGAGGAAGTGCTGTTTGAATACCTGCAATTATCTCCAAGAAGAAGGCAAAGAGGAAGAAGGATTCAAAGGTCTCCATCTCCACCAAACAGAACTCTCTCAACTCCTCCACCTGAGCGGCCTTTCTTTCAGTATACAAGGGTTTTAAGACCAATCAGAATGGCGCAACCAGTAAACCCCTATGTCAACTTCACAGGCAGCAGCCCACTTGCTCTCAATGCACAAAATCCAATCCCAGTAGCAGCATTGAAGAACATTCCATATTTTACTGGAGAAAATCAGACCACTCCTGGTGATCATGTCAAGGACATTGCTAACATTTGTGCAATCCATGAGATTAATGAGATGCAAGTAGCTGTCAAATTGCTGGCGTCTTCATTCAAGGGAAAAGCATTGCAATGGTTTAGGAGCCTTGAAGCTGGCTCTATCACAAACTGGAATCAGCTGTGTATTGCACTTCATGATCAATTTGGAGAGAAGGGAGACAACTTGTCTCTTTTGGAGCAGCTGACAACCATCAAGAGAGCTCCCAATGAGCAGCTAACCGACTTCAACTTCAGATTTCAAAGATCTTGGGATAGAATTCCGGTGGCAGTCAGGCCAACAGCAGAAGGTGCTTTTCTATACTACCTTAAAGCTTTAAATTCTGATATTTCTATGTTAGTTCAATCTATGGGAGGCACAACTATCCCTGCTGCTTATAGTATTGCCATTAGAGCTGAAAATTGTCTGATTCAAGTTACGAGCGCAAGCTAGCTCCTAGGCCTCCAATGCCATTATATCCAAGTTTAGAGAGCCCAAGTACTAGTCAAGCACCTGTCTTAGCTCCTATTCCCACTCCTAGGAATCAGAGTTCAAATGAAGCTTCCACTTCATCTCCAAGTGCCCCAAATGAGCTTCAAGAAGTCATGAAGCAGCTGCAAAATTTAGGTAATGAGCTGGTCACACTTAAGAGACAGCAAACTCAAGGTTTTAGACCTTCGTATCAGCCTCAAGCTCAACCTAATAGGCAGCCATATCAGCCTCAAAGGCCACCTAATCCAGCTGCAAATATGAATCAAACAAGGCCTCCTGCCAATAGACCATTCCAGCCCTATAATCCAAATGCCATATCTGCCTCTAAGGCATTAGTACCAGCACAAAACAACATTGCCCAGGAGTATGAATGGTGTTTTCCATGTAATGAACCCCATAATCAATCCATGTGCTTCAATGGTGCTTTGACCCAAGCTTTAATGGTAACAACTACTGGTGTGGAGGGTGAAAGCAATCAAGAAAACAGCCAACAACAAGAAACATTCCAACAGCAATCTGCCCCAAATGACACCACATTGGTAAATTGGCAAGCAGAGGATTTCTGTGGCATGAATCAGGCAGTTTCTCAAGGTGTTGCTGCCAACACAAGGTCAAAAAAGGAGAAATTTGGGTGAAGAACAGCCATTAGCCCCAACCAATCCACAACCTTCCACAGCTCCACAAATGATTGGCAAGCAAAACCCAGTTTCAAATGCACAAGGGCAGCCAAGAACAGCCCCTAGGCCAACTCAAATGCCAGCTGTTGCTGCCCATATACAAGGAGCAAATGTGCAGACCAAGGGACAACAGAGAGATCCTTCATCACCATTTAGTATCATTGACCAGATGAAGAAGACAAATGTCAATATATCTATGTGGGAATCCCTATCCATCCCAGGCCAAAGAGATTTGCTGAAAGCTGCTATGAAGGATTGGCCAACTTCGAATCAGCAGATCCAAATGCAGGAGAAGGTACTCACAAAATGCTGCCCAGCCTCAAGGAAAACTTGCAGCACAACAAGGTAGAATGCTGAAGCCCTCCCCCCTTTTATGTTTCGTTAATCATTGGAAATCAGCTAGTGCATAATTGCATGATAGATTCCGGGGCAAGTAGCTCAGTAATGCCTAAACAGATAGCTGATCAGTTAGGGCTCTAGTATGAAAATAACATCTAAGGGAGTAGTGCAGCTGGATGGGACAACAATAGCAACAGTTGGAGCGATTAGAAATTTGAGTCTTACATTGCATGCATGTCCAAATGTTGTTTGTCTTACAAGATATATCAGTCATAGACCTTCCACCACTCTTTGCCCTCTGTTTGTCAAGGGGACTTTACTGCCAAGATTGGGGGATATTTGTTCACTGATTGGTCACACATGCTGTTCAGAACGAGGTATGGAACTAAAGCTACAATTAGGTCAGAACCTATTGCAGATTTCCACATTGAGCCCTATACTCCAAGTCATATTAAATACCAATTGCTCAGCATTTGATCAAGAAGATCACCTTGGCACTGATGAAGCCGACACTAAGGTTGGAAGTATCCCAGATTTGACTCTTGATGAATGGGCAAGCAAGGTGCATGCTTTTGATCCTTATCAAGAAGTAGAAGAATCTGAGCTAGGGGTCTATTGTATACACGAAGAAAGTCAACCTATTCCTAGCATCACCAAGCCAAACCACAAGGATGACAATGAGGTATGGCAACTGTTTTTTTGATGGATCAAGGAGTAGACAAGGCGCAGGAGGTGGAGCCGTGCTTATTTCACCTCAAGGAGTAAAGTATTATTCAGCTTTTAGATTTCAATTTGCATGCTCCAATAACACTGCTGAATATGAAGCCTTGGTGCAAGGGATGCATTGGGCAATAAAGAGAAAAATAAATAACTTGCAAGTTTTTGGGGACAGTGAGCTGATTGTAAATCAGGTCAAGGGACAGCATGCCGCCAAAAATGACCTACTCAGGTGCTACAAGAACAGGGTATGGGGACCTCATGGAAGATTTTGAGGGTTTCGGCATCAAGGCCATTCCCAGGAAAGAGAATCAAGCTGCTGACAGGCTTGCAAGCAATAGGGGCAGCCTTTGACATTGTAGAAAAACATTCAACAAGACAAGGTACAACCAAACATCCACGTGATTGTGAGGCCTTCAGTGCCGGATAACGATGTCAATTGGCAAGTATTTGAGAATGACCAGCAAATCATCCACTTCTTACAGGAAGAAGCTGAGTTCTCAGCTAAGAATCAAGAGAAGTTGGAACAGCAATATGGTAACCAGGTGATACAGCTGAGAACTGACAAGCTGCCCAAGGGACTTATCACTTTGGAGTCCATTTTTAATCCCAATGATCAGTTTAGAAAGGAGAGAGCAAACATTCAGGTCAAAAGAGAAGATTCGGTATCCATCTTGGTAGAAGAGAACAAGCAATTACAAATTGGCAAGATGACAACGGAGCAAGAAAGGTATGAGTTCATACAGCTATGTCAAGAATTCCCCGACGTTTTTGCTTGGAGCTATGAAGACTTGAAAGGTTTTCAATCCCAACTTAGCTCAGCATACCATTGAATTGGACCCAAATACTAAGCCTATCAGGCAGAAACAGAGACCAGTCAATCCACACATGGAGCCTCTCATGAGGAAAGAACTGGACAAGCTGATTGAGTCAAGCAATCATATTCCCAATCAAGCATTCTAGTTGGGTTGCCAAACTTAGTTCCAGTCAGAAAGAAGAGTGGAGAGATCAGGCTGTGTGTTGACTTCAGAGATTTGAATAGAGCCTCTCTCAAGGACCATTATCCACTCCCTTCCATGGAGCAAATATTGCAGGTCATAGCTGGTGCAGAAAGGTTTTCACTACTTGATGGTTACTCAGGCTTCAATCAGATTATGGTAAAGGAGGAAGACCAGTTCAAGACAGCCTTCACAACCAAATGGGGCACATATGCTTACAAGAAGATGCCATTTGGACTGTCGAACGCAGGAGCAACATTCCAGCGAGCTATGGATATGGCATTCAAAGGCTTGATCAATAAGATAGTGCTGATATACCTAGATGATATCACTGTCTTCTCAAAGAATGTTGCAGACCATCTCTTTCACCTCAGGCAGGTTTTTCAGAGGTGTAGAAAGTTTGGAGTGTCTTTGAATCCTAAGAAGTGCATCTTTCTTGCACATGAAGGGAAACTCCTTGGCCATATTGTTTCAAAGGAGGGATTAGCAATTGATCCAGAGAGGGTTGAAGCCATAAGAGCTCTACCATTGCCAAGTCACAAGAAAGCCCTTCAGAGTTTCCTGGGAAGGATAAACTTTGTTCGGAGGTTTGTCCCAAACTTTGCAGCCCTTGTCAAGCCCATCACCAAAATGTTAAGGAAAAGCATGGCTTTCAAATGGACGGCAGAAGGCAAGGAGAGTTTTGAAGCAATCAAAGAAGCCATCTCCCAGGCACCCACTCTCATCAACCCAGACTTTTCCAAGGATTTCATCCTCTATGCATTTGGAGGTGATGACACTATTTCTGCCATTCTGGTACAACAGAACAAAGATAATGAGGAGCAGCCGATTGCTTTCTTCAGCCAGAGCCTAAATGACTGCGAGGTGAGGTACTCTTTTATTGAAAAGCATGTGCTTGCAGTAATCAAAAGCTTGAAGAAATTCAAGCATTTAGTCTCAAACAACAAGGTCCAGTTATTGGTCTCACATGCTGGGGTTAAGGACTTCCTCCTCAACAAGGATTTGAATGAGAAAAGGGCAGGATGGATCACCCGTGTCATGGAGTATGACATTGAGATCAAGATCACCAAGCTGGTAAGAGGTAAAGGTTTGTGTGAGCAGCTCGCTTCCAAACAACCAGACAGCCCAGAAGATGAAGAATACGCTGTCCTGCTATTACAAGAAGATCAAAAACAGGAAAATGATGATGTGTCCACTCCCTGTTGGACTCAGAATATGATACATTTCCTACAAACGGGCATGTGCCCTCCAGAAATGAGCAAAGCGAAAAGAAGGTACTTCAGATTACAAGCAGTTCCTTATGTGCTTGTTGATAATGTTTTGTTTAAAAGGGACATCAACGGTGTTCTATTGAGATGTATCGGGACAGGTCAGATCGAGAGGATCTTACAGGAGTTCCATGACGGAGAGGCAGGAGGCCATTTCACCCCACGAGTAACAGCTCTCAAAATCATGAAAGCTGGTTACTATTGGCCTACTGTATTCAATGATTGCTACTCATGGGTTAAGAAATGCAAGAAATGTGCATTCTTCACAGGGAAAGGAAGGTTAGCGCCACTTCCCCTTCGTCCAATTTCAGTAGATCATCCATTCATGAAATGGGGATTGGACTTCATTGGAGTCATCAATTCCAATTCGAGTCAAGGCCACAAGTGGATTCTTACAGCGACAGACTATTTCACCAAGTGGACCGAAGCAATAGCACTCAAAGAGGCAAGTGAGTCTAGCATACTAGACTTTTATGAAGGGATAGTAACTAGGTTTGGTGTGCCGGTCACCATCATATCAGATAATGCATTAGCATTCATAGGTTCAAAAATTACAGAATGGGCTGTCAAGAATGGAATCTATTTGAGCACCTCTTCAAATTATTACCCGCAGGGTAATGGATAGGCAGAGTCCACAAACAAGAATTTGCTAAAAATCATCAGAAGGACTCTGGATGAAAATCAAAGAACATGGCATACAAGGCTAAAATCAGCGTTATGGGCTGACAGAATAACACCAAAGAGGTCTACAGGTAATTCTCCCTACAAGTTGGTCTATGGGAAGGAGGCAGTATTGCCTATATCATTAGAATTGCCAGCCTTGGAGCTCATGAAGCAGCTTGAGTTATCTGAGTTCGAACCAATGGAGGTCAGGTATGTGGAATTGATGGAATTAGAAGAAATCAGAGAACATGCAGTTCAGATGATTGAAAAGGATCAGGCCGTAGTAAAAAGATGGTTTGATAAGAGAGCTAGAGCAAGAACCTTCCAGGAAGGGGACCTGGTTCTGAAATGGGATGCAGATCGGGCAAAACCGGGGAGACATTCCAAGTTTGATGCCATCTGGAGTGGTTCCTACATGGTCACGGGATGCAAAAATAGTAATGCTTTCCAATTGTCTGCATTGGATGGAGAGGAACTTCAGATCCTGGTTAACGGAATCTATCTTAAACATTGCTACTAAGAGAAATGTTTTGCCCTTGTAAATATTAGTTTAGAGTTTTCTTAATTCCTCTAAGTGTGTATGCACATTGTCCTGTTGTAGTTAGGTTTCTATTTCCCTAAGTGCTTTGGCACAGGTTTTGCTGCTCTCAGGTTGTTTTCTACAGTTCAGAGTGTTGCTGGAGAGGAAGTTGTAGTATCAGGCTTGTTTCAGGTTAGTGCTTAACTCCATGCCCAATGGACCGCTAAAAGGCCACTGATCTTCTACCTAGCAGGCAGGTGACCCCGCTGAGTCATCAAAACTGTTATCAAAATTCCCCCCTCAGGGTAAATTTCGATAACATGCATCAAAGGTGGCAGAAAGGCAAATAGGTTGATTCAGAAAAAAAGTGAAAAAATTGGCTAAGTCCTGCTAAAGGGAGCAACTGGGACATTTGGGACGTCAAGGCGCGGATCAGCCGAAAATCCTCCAGGCGGCCCAAATTGCATTTGGGACAATCGGGCCAGAAGTACGCGAAAGGCGCGAAAAGCCGATCCGGCTGAAGGAGGAGGAAGAAATTGGTTGTGTTGCTCAGGACGTTTGGGACAGAAAGGCCCGAACCGGCCGAACCGGGTGAAATAAGCACAAAGGGCCCAAAAACAAAGTGGGACAAGTGCTACAAATGGGCCCGAACCGGCCAAACCGAGCGAAATTGTCCCAAGCGGTCCAAAGGAAAATGGAACAATCGGGCCAGAGGTACGCGAACCGGCTGAATCGGCCAAAATTGTCACAAAGGGTCCAAAATCAAATGGGACATCCGGGACAGATGGACGTGAAGTACGCGGAAGACCTGGCAGGCCCGAGAACCAACCAAAAGATGCCACGTGTCTCAAGGAGAAAGGTTAAAAAGTCAAAGGGGCAAGGTTTGAAGCGCTGGCCCGAGCCAATAGGAATTGGACACGTGTCCAATAGAGCAGTAAAGTGCGGAGCTCGGGAGGAAGTTAGAGAATTTGGTTGAGTTCCCCAAAAAGGCTAAAAGTAAAGGAAGCCCCGCGCCCTGTCCTCCAATAAGATCATGCCACGTGTCATCCAAATGGCGGGAGCGCGGGAAAGGGGTGAAAAAAGTCCCAAAATCATCAAAAAGTCAAAATTTCAAACGACAGCCCACCGAAAAGACGGAGGAGAGAGAATTGCTCGTCCAATCAGAGCGTGCCACATGTCATACAAGTGGCAGAGCGTGGGAAGAAATTCAAAAATCCGTTTTCACCTGTTCTGTTCCCTAAAACTTCAGATCGACATAACTTTCGATCCAGAGCTCAGATTTGCGCGTTCTTTATATCAACGGAAAGCTTGTGAGATTCTCTACACGTTCCCAGGGTCAATCTTGCATTTTGGTTCAGTTTGAAGAAAGAAAATCAGAAGACGCCTCTGGCACAAAATAATAAGCAGAAGTGATGCTCAACTAACAACTTTAATGCAGCAGACAGTTCGCCGCCTCTGCTAGGCAGCTCGCCGTTTTGCCAAGATCCGCCGCTTCCATCATTATGAGATGAGTTAAGTGCATTCTGGAGGTGGTTGGGGCAGATTTCGAATTCCTCTCTCTTTTCTCTCTCATTCTTCCTATAAATTGTAAGGAGGGGCTTCTTTCTAATGTTGGACATTCTTGTTTTGCAACCCCTCCCTTCTCTCCTGCTTGTAAGAGAATTCGTGGAGTTTTCAAGCCTCCCACATAGACTGTAATGCCATTGTGCCTTTTGGCCATTGCGATGTATCGAATTTATCCTTTGAGCAATATATATGTCTATGATTGAATTTAAATCCTCTCATGTATTCATTGTTGTCATTCTGATCTCTCATTGCATTTCGGCTACCTGTGCATGGTGTGGTATTGCATCTATATGATTTGTGTTTATGTTGCAAAGCTTATGTTCTTCATTCCTCGGTGCATCACCTCCTTAGCTTAGGTTTATTTATATGCATTTCTCTCTCCCTGTCACCTTGGTAGTTAGTTTAGTTTTTCTTGGGTAAACCTCTGCGTTTCATTGGTGCATCTAAACAGAGGAATAGGAACCAGCCTTTCTCTGGAGAATTCTTTCTCATTTTTCAAGTCCCACACTTGGAGAAAGGATTCAATGTTATGCAATCACACTAGACGCATGAGCATCAACCTAAAATCTGATGTGCAACTAGGGGTGCTGTGATTTTGCATCAACGTGATCCCTCCCAAAATTCTTCTGACAGATTTCAACGTGATCCCTCCCAAAATTCAAACGTTCAAATCTTTTAAACCAAAAAATCTATAAACATTCCATAAATTGCATGATGAACATGGTAGGGAGCCAATCATTTTGACATATTGAATGTACCTCTATCGAATTGATGTAGGAACATCCTAGGACTAAGGCAATCCTACATAATTTGGTCTAAGGAAAGATGCACACGAGACTTAGAAGGCACGTAAGAAATAGGGGGGTGACACAAGAGGTATGTGCGACAAGAAGAAAAGGGGGAGAGGAGCATGAGAGGGTGTAAAAAAAATTTTGCATGACTTATAAGGTGCAATGCATAGAAAATTTGACGAGCACGTAAAAGAATGTAAAGTGTAGAGGAGATTTAGCACAAGAAGAGCAATAGCCTACAGAGGAAGCATAAGACAAAGTCGTGTGAAGGATCGCATAAGGATGGAGGAGAAAAATAGGGAAGTGTGTAGAGATTTTGGAGATCCCATGATGGAAACAAGGGTGCAACAGAAGCATAGAGATAATTTATCCTAAAGTGAAAAAACATGACAAAGCTAGCAGAAGGACAATATGTGTCAAACTTGTTTGATCACATGGGTTTATAGTAACAAGTCAAAAAAGGATTGATATGATAATCTAACCAATGGATGATGTGGTGTGACTAGAGTGGATGAATGGAGGTGAGGTGGATAAGGGCCTTTATGAGCCCAAGTTCAAATTTGGATTTGAACGGGATAAATTAAACGAGCCAATGAAAAGGAGAGAGAAGCGGGAAAAGGTTGGGCATGTAACTATAAAAGGAGGTGGAGTTCTCCATTGTGTTTTTGACAAGAGTTAGAGAGGGGAGTGTTGAAGTGGAGTTAGAGGGACTGAGAGAAATGTCAGGAGTAGGCCATAAACCTGAATGTAATAATATCTTGGGTAGATCCTTAGAAGTCACCAAAGTCTGTGACACTCTATGAGAAGTGTGATAAGCTCCAAGGAGAGAAAGCTTTGTAGATGTTGAATAATACTTTCCATTTTAAAAATTCTATCATTTTAGTGTAGCCCATTGCATGACTCTATCGGTGGGCGTGGGGAGTACTCAACCATTGTCACAAATCCCACCAAAAAACCTCATTTTTTGTTATTATGATGCTTAGATACATCTTTCATGTGGCCTCTTAGCTAGGTGATTTCTATCTTATTTTACTAACTATCTTTTAGTACTTTTTTTTGTATTACTTATTGAGGGTTCCAAGCAATTATTACGCTCACCGTAGGAAAACCAAGTGATATCGAAAAGTAAGCATGAGGTAGTTATACTTCATTTGGTAGAGTTTGTTTATTTCTATACAACACTTATCTTACTACTTTATTTTCAAAATTTAATTTTGATTTCAGGTGTTGCATAGATCTTTTTCTGGATACCATCTAATGTTTCATCATGTGACACACATTGATCTTCAATTGGGGTATACATATACACCTTATTTTTTATGTTTGCTAATCGTTTCACTTATGCAAGGGCTACAAATGTATTCTCCTCTTAAGCAGGGGCCTCAAGGGGCCTACCTAAATTGGGATGTGACCATACTGTTATCCATATTTCACCCCCCAGGAAAAATATTAAATTAGAACACCCCTGCACTAAAGGAACCTGACAAATAACATTTGATTCCCACAAATAGATTTCAAGATGACTCTGTAATAGAAGTGGTGGAGGCCTGCGAAGATAAAACAACCCTATGTAGGATAAATTTAGAAAACAACTATGTCGAGCGAACCCTAGGTTTAAAAAAATTATACGGATTACAGGTGGGCTTAGAAATAGAGTAGTAGGGTCAACGGAGAAGAAGCATTGTCACGAAGAGGCCAAGGGCAAGAAAGAGAAGAAACTGCAAATATCTGAAGTCTTTGGGCTCAAAATAGTTTAGAATGAGTCCAAAAATTAGCTAAGTATGGATAAGGTAGTAGAGATAGCCACATGTCAGAACAACACTTCTCCAAAGTTGAATCCAAGAAAGGAAGTTCAAATGAACGCCAAACTTCCATGCGTCCAGAGCCCCAAAATTTGTGCATCCACTGAAAATTCTTCGGTTAAGTAGGAAGAAGCCAGGTGTTGGCTTGATGTAAATCCAAGATGGGAGTCTAAAGAGAAGACTCAAACTTTTTTCAGTCATCCACGTAGCAAATGGTCAACCAAGGTCAAAAGGTGGGAAAAACGGGCCTCAAAAAGGGCTAAGTATAGAAGTGTTGGTAGGGGTACCACGTGTCCAAGAGACGCATCTCCAAGGGTAGATCCAAAATTAGAGACTCAAATGTGCACTAGTTCGCCACGTACCCCCGGGCCTAAAAAGAAAGGGAGAGGTCATTGAAAAGTTGAAAGACTTGTAGATGCTTCCAAGTGTCAACTCGATGCTCCTCCAAGGGCAAAATTTTGATCAGGAGTTTCAACAAGCGCAGAACCTCCACGCATCTAGTCCCGAAAGGGAGGGGACAGAGTCAAGTTGAATAGTCAATGCATGGTGGTAAACCAATGGAGAGCATCAAGTGTTCGAACAGAACTAATTCTAGGATCGAATTGAGAGAGGGTTCTCAGACAAGTGTAAAACCATCGTGTGTCTTCGGTCAAGGAATACGACCTCACCGAGCAAAGAGCTTAGCTGAGAAACAAATAAATTGAGAAGGCAGTGGAGGAAGCCACATGTCAGCCCCATGTTATTCCAAGAGAAAAATATATCTAGGCCACCTTCAGACAAGCGCTAGCCCTCCACATGTCCCAGAGGTCAAAAGGGGGCCCGTTTTTCAAACTAGTTTTCCCACCCTTTTGTATGGACCTGATACAAACTTTGAAGGGGCATATCTTTCGACTCAGAGCTCGAAATATTGCAAATCTGACACCGTTGGAAAGATCTCGGCTTCGCCCACACCATGGAGATCTGAAATTTTAAGTTTGTGGAGGTTAGGTAAATAAAAATGGAGAAAATGTCTTCAGGGCCATTAATGTGGATCTATCAACCTAAACAACTAGATCAAATTCGATCTGTTCTGTCATTTCTTCTTCCTTTAAGGCGCCAAACTAGAGATTGATACAGTCAAGGTAGATTTAGGGGTAGATTTTGTAGGAGGAATTAATAGCAGTGGTTGAGCTTTGGCCTACTTTTCCTATTTCTCTCTCTTTCTTTCTTCTCTCTGATTGATTCTATAAATACCGGATCGGGACTCATTATAAAGGATTAGATATTATTTTATTTTGTAGGCTCCCCTTTTCTTCTGGTAAAGGAACTCATGGAGTTTTCAGACCTTCCACTAGACTGTAATACGTTTTCTACTTTTTTCCACTTTGTATTGCATTGTATCAATCTGCAGAGCAATAAAACATGTCTGTGATCAATTTTTTATCCTTTTTTGTCTCTTTTTCTTTTATTTGGTCTTTCATTATAGATCTAGTTATCTGTGCTTGGTTATTGTATGCATTTTGTTGGTTTGTGTCTATTAGCAAAACAAATGTTCATCATTCCTTTGGTGCATCACCTTATAGCTTAGTTTGATTTCTTACATTTCTTTTATCCCTGTCTCCTTGGTAAAACTTAGATTAGGTTTAGGAATAGGCCCTCTACGAGTTTTCACACATGCACATAAACAGAGGAATAGGAACCAACCTTTAATCTAGAGAGTTTTTTCTACCTACGAAGTCCCACATTTGGGGAAAAACTCAATGTTATATGAAACACACCAAATGAATCCACCCTAGAAAAGTAGATCTAGTGACTCATTTGGGGTTGCTGTGATTTTGCACTAACAGTTTTGGCATACCCAATGGGACAAGAAGTCTCCATATTTATTACTGTAAGGTTGATGTGCACTTGCTATGATTCTAGCTTTTAAGAAGCTCTTAAAAACTACACATCTGGTGACTCCAAAAGGGACAGAATCCACTGGTTCCAACAATCCAAGTTTCCCAAGTTCATGAGAAGGATACAAACAAGGTCTAGAATAAGAGAAGAAGGACATTTTGTACACATACACTTGTCTCCAGATAGAAGGAGAAGAAGAAGAGCTGAGAGGTCTCCATCTCCTCTAAACATATCCTTATCAACACCTCCTACTAGTAGGTCATTCTTTCAATCAAGAAGGGTACTCAGACCGATCAAGATGGCACACCAATAAATAAATCCTTATGTCAACTTCACTGGCAGCAACCCACTTGCTCTGAATGCACAAAACCCAGTCCCGGTGGTAGCATTGAAGAGTATCCCATATTTCACTAGAGAAAACTAGACTTGTCCCGGTGACCACGTTCAAGACATCACAAATGTCTATACAATCCATGAGATCAATGAGATGGATATTGCAGTCAAGTTGCTAGCCTCTTCACTCAAAAGTAAAGCTTCACAATGGTTCAAGAGCCTTGAAGTAGGCTCTATTCAAAATTGGGACCAGTTGTGCGTAGCTCTTCATAACCAGTTTGGAGAAAAGGGAGATAACATATCCTTGTTGGAGCAGCTGACAAAAATCAAGAGAGCTCTGAATGAGCAACTGACAGATTTCAACCTCAGATTTCAATGAACTTGGGATAGGATTCCAACAGTAGTAAAGCCCACTAATGAAGGTGTCTTCTTATACTTTCTTAGGGCTTTAAATTATGATATTTCTTTGATGATTCGGTTAATAGGGGGCACAACCTTACCTGCAGCCTATAGCCTTTCCATATGAGTTGAAAATCGTTTGGTTCAGGCTAGAAAACTTGCTCCTAGGAAATCCATGCCTCTTTACCCTGAGTTAGGAAACCCATGTACCAACCAAATGCCCACATTAGCTCCTATACCCACCCCTAGGAGTCAAAGTTCAGTTGAGACCTCCACTTCATCATCTAACACCTCAAAGGAGCTTCAAGAAGTTATGAAACAACTACAAAACCTAGGAAATGATATAGTAACCATCAAAAGATAGTAGGCTTAGAGTTATAGGCCATGTCAGCCCCAGGCTTAGTATCAGGCCAAACCCCCATATCAGCAAAATAGACCACCAGCCCAAGCTGTAAATCAGATTCAACACCAAGGGCAACCTCATGTTGCTAGATCTTTCAGGTCATATGACTCAAACACAACTTCAACATCAAGGGCATTGGTTCCAGCACAGAATAACATGGCACAAGAGTATGAATGGTGTTTCCCATGTAATCAACCACATAATCAGTCAATGTGCTTCAATGGTGCATTAAATCATGCTCTAATGGTGCAAATCATTGGTGTGTCACAAGAACCTAGCCACGAAGAAAGTCAATAGTAAGGAGCTCCGAAAGAGGGACCCCAAAATCTGTGGAATGAATCAAAATCCTCAAATTATAGCTGTCAATTGGTAGGCTGAAGACTTTTGTGGAATGAATCAAAATCCTCAAATTATAGCTGTCAATACACGGTCTAAGAGGATAAATATTAGAGAAGGACATTCACCAAGCTCAGGTGATCCTCAACCCTTTATTTCTCAACAAGGTATTGGCATTCAAAATAAAACTCCCAATGTGTAGATTCAATCCAAGCCACCTTCCAGACCTACTCATGCACCGATTGTAACAACCCATGTGCAAGAGAAAAATGCATCATGGAAGGGAAAGAAAAAATATAGTTCATTTAATATCATCGAGCAAATGAAGAGGATAGGTGTGAACATTTCACTATGGGAGTCACTGGCTATTCTAGGGCAGAGGGATATATTGTAGACTGTCATGGCCAATTGGTCAAGCACAAGTCAACCCCCTAACCAGTAAGAGAAAGTGCTTACCAATGCGGCTCAACCTGATAGAAACCATGGAAAACAATGAGGTAAGAATCTGAAGTCTCCTCCATTTTATGTTTCATTAATCATTGGAGATAAATTGGTTCACAACTGCATGATCAATTTAGGGGCAAGTAGTTCTGTAATGCCCAAACAAATAGCTGATCAACTGGGTCTCCAGTATGAAGTTATCTCTAGTGGAGTAGTATAATTGGATGGGATAGTAGTGACCACTATTGGAGTCATCAAGGATTTGAGTCTCAATCTACATGCCTACCCTAATGTGATTGTATTACAGAACGTGTCAGTCATAGACTTGCCACCACATTTTGCATTGTGTTTGTCCAAGGACTTCACTACCAAAATTTGAGGCTACTTGTCTACTGACTAGTCGCATATGCTCTTTAGAACAAGGTATGGAGTGAAGGCCATAATCATATCCAAGCCTATAGAAGACTATCACATTGAGTCTTATGTACCAAGCCCAATCAATGCAAATTGTTTGGCTTTTGATCAGGAGGACCTCCTAAGCACTTCTGAAGTAGATACCAAGGTGGCGTGTATCTTGGACCTGACATCGATGAATGGGTAGTCAAAAGACATGCTTTTGATCCCTATAAGGAGATGGAAGAATCTAAACTAGGAAACTATTGCCTACATGAGGAGAATCATCCTCTTCCTAACATCATTAAGTTAGAGCACAAGAATGACAATGAAGTTTGGAAATTGTTCTTTGATGGCTCTAGAAGTAGACAAGAAGCCATAGGTGGAGCTATGATTGTGTCCCCCTAAGGTATGAAGTATTATTAGGCTTTTTGATTTCAGTTTTCCTGCTCAAATAACGTTATAGAATATGAGGCTTTGGTCCATGGACTGCATTGGTCCAGAAGATGAGGAATCAAGAACCTACAGGTGTTTGGTGACAGTGAACTGGGTTTCAATCAAGTCAAAGGACAAAATGATGTCAAAATGACCTACTCAAAGGTTACAAAAATAGGGTGTGGGACCTCATTGAGGATTTCAAAGCCTTCAACATTATGTCCATACCCAAAAAGGAGAACGAAGCTGCTGACAAGCTTGCAACAGTTGGAGCAAGATTTGATGTAGTTGACAACATAAAAAGGGACAAAGAATAACCACATATCCATGTGATTGTGAGACCAGTAGTACTAGATAAAAACACATGGTGGCAAGTGTTCGAGAATGATCAGCATATCATCAACTTTTTGCAAGAGGAATTTGAATTCTTAGCTAGAAATCAAATCAGACTAGAGCAGCAATATGGAAATCAAGTAGTACAGTTGCATACAAACAAGCTTCCCAAAGGCCTAGTGACATTGGAGTCTATCTTCAATCCCAATGATCATATTCGAAAAGAGAAGGCCAACATCCAGATCAAAGGGGAAGATTCAGAGCCAATTATAGTTGGATAAGGCCAAACACTACAAGTTGGCAAGGTGGCCACCGAGAAAGAAAGGTATGAATTCATACACCTTTGCCAAGAGTTTACAGATATATTTTCTTGGAGCTATGAAGACCTAAGAGGGTTCAATCCAAAGTTATCCCAACACACAATTGAGCTAGATCTAGATGCTAAGCCCATTAGGTAGAAGCAGAGACCAGTCAACCCACATATTGAGCCTCTGATGAAGAAAGAATTGAACAAGCTGATAAAGGCAAGTATCATTTTTTCAATCAAACACTCAAGTTGGATCACAAACTTGGTCCCAGTTAGGAAGAAGAATGGAGAGATTAGGTTGTGTGTTGACTTTCATGACTTGAACAAAGCCTCCCTCAAAGATCACTACCCACTTCCCTCAATGGAGCATATCTTGCAGGTAGTGTCTGGTTCAGAGAGATTCTCTCTCCTAGATGGATACTCAAGGTACAACCAGATCATGGTGAAAGAAGATGATCAGTTCAAAATGGCTTTCACCACCAAATGGGGCACCTAAGCCTATAGAAAAATGCCATTTGGATTGTTTAATGCCTAAGCCACTTTCCAAAGAGCAATGGATATGGCATTCAAAGGGCTGATCAAAAAAATAATGTTGATCTACCTGGATGACATTACTGTATTCTCAAGAAATGTAACAAACCATCTTTTTCACCTAAGGCAGGTGTTTCAAAGGTGTAGGAGATTCAGGGTATCATTAAACCCCAAAAAATGCATATTCTTGGCCCATGAGGGTAGACTTCTAGGCCACATTGTGTCAAAGGAAGGTTTGGTAATCGACCCGGAGAGAGTTGAAGCAATAAGAGTGTTGCCATTGTCAAGCCATAAGAAGGCTCTTTAAATCTTCTTAGGGAAGATTAATTTTGTTCGCAGGTTTGTACCAAAATTTATTGCCCTTGTCAAGTCAATCACATTGATGCTGAAAAAGAGCTTGGAATTTAGGTGGACAGTTGAAGGAAAGGCAAGTTTTGAGGCCATCAAAGAAGCTATATCACAGGCCCCAACTCTCGTGAATCCATATTTTTCCAAGGACTTCATACTTTATGCCTTTAGAGGTAGTGACACAATTTTCGCAATCCTAGTACAGTAGAATAAAGAGGACACAAAAAAACTAATTGCTTTCTTCAGCTAGAGCCTAGAAGATTATGAAGTGAAATAATCTTTCATCGAAAAGTAGGTCCCGGTAGTGATCAGAGGATTAAGAAGTTTAAGCATTTGGTCTCAAATAATAAAATCCAATTGTCAGTATCCCATGCAGGAGTTAAATACTTCCTTCTCAGCAAGGACCTGAATGAAAAATGTGCAAGGTGGATCACTTGTGTCATGGAGTATGACATTGAGATCAAGGACACTAAGCTGGTCCATGGGAAGGGATTGTGTGAACAGCCAGCCTCAAGTCAACAAGAAGAAGCAAGTGATGAAAAAGATGTTGTTTTGGTCCTACGGGATAGTCAAGATGAAGAAAATGTGGGTGTGCCCACTCCTTGTTGGACTCAAAACATAGTGCACTTCCTTCAGACAAGCCTGTGTCCTCCAGAAATGAATAAAACAAAAAGGAGGCACTGCATACTACAGGCCATCCCATATGTATTTATTGATGTCATCTTGTTCAAAAGGTATATCAATGGCATCCTGTTAAGGTGCATTGGGACAAATCTGGTTGAGAGGGTGCTACAAGAGTTCCATGATGAAGCAACTGGATGCCATTTTGCTCCATGGGTGACAACACTCAAGATCATGAAGGCTGGTTATTATTGGCCCAGGGTGTTTAGTGACTGCTATGCATGGATCAAAAAGTGCAGGAACTGTGCATTCTTCAGAGGTAAAGAGAGGCTAGTAGCACTCCCATTGCACCCCATTTTAGTTCACCAACCATTCATGCAATGGGGGTTGGATTTCATTGGGGTCATCAATTTAAATTCGAGCCAAGGCCACAAGTGGATTTTGACAGCAACAAACTATTTTACCAAGTGGACCGAGGTAGTGGCACTCAAAGAAGCTAATGAGTCCAGCATATTAGACTTCTACGAAGGGATAGTGACCAGATTTGGAGTGTCAGCCACCATTATATCAAACAATACATTGGCATTCATAGGTTTGAAAATCACAGGATATGACATTAGGAATAGAATTTACTTGAGCACTTCATCAAACTATTACCCTCAAGGTAATGGCCAAGCTGAGTCCACAAATAAGAATCTGCTAAAGATTATCAGAAGAACTCTGGATGAATATTAGAGGACTTGGCACACGAAACTCAAATCAGCCTTATGGGCTGATAGGACAACACCCAAGAGGTCTATAGGTAGATCTCCATTCAAAATCATCTATGGGAAAGAGGCAGTGTTGCCTATATCACTTGAGTTGTCAGTATTGGAACTCACGAAGTAGCTAGAGATGTTTGAGTTTGAACCAATGGAGGCTAGGCATACAGAGCTGATAGAGTTGGAAGAAACTAGAGAACATGCACTTTAGACAATAGAGAAAGATTAGGCCTCAATTAAGAGATGCTTCAACAAGAAGGCAAGAACTAGGACCTTCTAGGAAGGAGACCTAGTTTTGAAATGAGATGAAAATCGGGAAAAACTAGGAAGGCATTCCAAGTTTGATGTCATTTGGAGTGGCCCTTACATGGTCACAAAATGTAAAAGTAGCAATGCTTTCCAATTTTCTACATTAGATGGTGAAGAGTTGCATATTCTAGTGAATGGAATCTATCTTAAACACTGCTACTAAAAGGAATGTTCTCACCTTATACATATTAGTTTATTTTCTCATTCCTCTAAGTGCTTGTGCACATTGTATTGTTATACTTTAGGTTTCTTTTCTCCTAAGTGCTTTGCACACTTTGCATGCTCTACTTGGAGCATGTATGATTTCAATTTTGCATATAGTTGTGGTGTTGTTTTGTTGCTCTTGCACAGTTGATTCAGAAATAGATGAAGCCCCGGGTCAACAATTTTCTACTCTCAGTAACCATCATTTCAAGATTTCTTATGAATATTGAGAGTGCAACAGTCGAGCTCGTGAATGTTTGGTAGAATCAGTTTCAGACCATCATTCTTGACTCCATGCCCAACGAATACAACAAGACAATTGATCTTTTCATCTAGCAGGTAGATACCCCTATGAGTCACCAAATTGTTATCCATATTTCACCTCCCAAGAAAAATATCAGATCAGAACGACCCCACACTAAAGGAACCTAAGAAATTGCGTTTGATTCCCGCAAATATATTGCAAGAGGACTATGTAATGGAAGTGGTGGAGGCATGCGAAGATCAAACAACTATGTGTAGGATAAATTTAGAAAATAGATTTGTTGATCGAAGCCTAGCTTTAAACCCATTCTATAGGTTATAGGTGGGCTCAGAAATAGAGTAGTAGAGTCAAAGGAGAAGAAGTAGTGTCACAGAGAGGCCAGGGGAAAGAAAAAGAAGAAACTACGAAGATCCAAAGTCTTTGGGCTCAAAACAGTTCACAATGAGTCCAAAAATTGGCTAAGTATTGAGAAAGCAATAGAGAGAGCCACATATAAGAATGGCACTTCTCAGAAGTTGAATCCAAGAAAGGAAGTTCAAATGAGTGCTAAGCTTCCACACATCTAGAGCCCCAAAAGTTGTGTGGCCACAACAAAGTCTTCGGCTAGGCAAGAAGAAGCCAGGTGTCAGCTCGATGCAAATCCAAGATGGGAGTCCAAAGAGAAGACTCAAACTTGTGTCAGTCCTCCACGTAGCAGATGGTCAACCAAGATAAAAATGTGGGTAAAGCATGCCTTAAAAAAGGCTAAGTATAGAAGTGTTGGTGGGGGATGCCACGTGTCCAAGTGACGCATCTCCAAGGGTAGATCCAAAAGAAGAGACTCAAACTCGCGCCAGTTTACCACACAGCCCCAGGCCTGAAAAAGAAGGGAGAGGTCACTGAAAAGTCCAAATACCTACGAAGGCTTCCAAGTGTCAACTCGATGCTCCTCCAAAGGAAAAATTCTTGATTGGGATTTCAAGCAAGTGCAGAGCCTCCACGCGTCTAATCTCTTCGAAGGGAACATAACTGGTTGAATAGTCAATGCATAAATGGGAGGTTGGTGAAGAGCACCAAGTGTCTGAATGATGCTAATTCAAGAATCAAATTAAGAGAGGGTTCTCAAACAAGCACCAGACCACCACATGTCCCCAGTCAAGGAATATGCCCCCACCGAGCAAAGAGCTTAGCCAAGAAATAAATAAATTGAGCAAGCCAACGGAGGAAGCCATGTGTCAGTCCCATGCTATTCCAAGAGAAAAAATACATAGGCCGCCTTCAGACAAGCAATGGCCCTCCACGTGTCCCAGAGGTCAAAAGGGGGCCCATTTTTCAAACTGGTTTTCCCACCCTTTTGTACAGACCCAATACAAACTTTGAAGGGGCATATCTTTTGAATCAGGGCTCAAAATATTGCAAATTTGACACCGTTGGAAAGATCTCAGCTTCTCCCACACCATGGAGATTTGAAACTTAAAGTTTGGGGAGGTTAGGTAAAGAAAAATGGAAAAACATCTTCAAGTCCATTAATGCAGACCTATCTACCTCAACAACCAGATCAGATTTGATTTGTTCTATTGTTTCTTCTTCCTTCAAGGCACTGAACCAGAGATTGATACAGTCAAGGTAGATTTGGGGGTAGATTTTGTAGGAGGCATTAATACCGATGGTTGAGATTCAACCTTCTTTTCTTGTTTCTCTTTCTTTCTTCTCTCTGATTGAGTCTATAAATATTGGGTCGGGACTCATTGTAAAGGGTTGGACATTCTTTTGTTTTGTAGGCTCCCCTTTTCTTTTGGCAAAGGAACTCATGGAGTTTTCAGACCTTCCATTAGACTGTAATATGTTTTCTACCTTTTGGCCACTTTGTAATGCATTGTATCAATCTGCAGAGCAATAAAACATGTCTGTGATTGATTTTAGATCCTTTCTTGTCTCTTTTGCTTTCATTTGGTCTTTCATTATATATTTGGGTATTTTTGCTTGGTTATTATATGCATTTTGTTGGTTTGTGTCTATTAGTAAAAAAAAATGTTCATCATTCCTTTGGTGCATCACCTTATAGCTTAGTTTGATTTCCTGAATTCCTTTTATCCTTGTCTCCTTGGTAAAACTTAGATTAGGTTTAGGAATAGGCCCTCTGCAAGTTTTCACGCATGCACCTAAATAGAGGAATATGAACTAGCCTTTAATCTAGAGAGTTTTTCCCGCCTACGAAGTCCCACACTTTGGGGAAAAACTCAATGTTATGCGAATCACACTAAATGAATCTGCCTTATAAAATCATATCTGACGATTCATTTAGGGGTGTTGTGATTTTTCTCTAACACATACTTGATCATATGGGCTAGACCACAACATTTGAAAGATGCCTCTATTATGCCATAGTTCCCTTACCATTTCCTTATTTCTTCATTATGTCCACTTGCTTACACTCATGTATGTTATTAACCTTGTTTTCAGTCATCATGGACCTTTATTATTACTCACATCTATCTTCTGATTTCCATCCCTCATTTTTTAACACCCCATGTCCCTAGGGTTCCCCTATTGGGACCCTAATATAGCTTCCAAATCTTAAAGACGTGTAGGTGCGCACGGTCAGAGGAAGCGCACAAGTGAAGGTGCGCAAGGCAGGATTTGAAAAGGGTTCTTAGAGAACCAAGGACAAGTGCCCATGAAGCACAATTCGAGACTTAGTCATTTTCGGCCTTTTGGGCAGAACACATGAAGAACGTGTTCCATTTGGATAAGGTTTCGGCTTGGCAACAAGGTGTCCTGGAAGGAATATACCTTGCGATAAGAAGATCCAAAAAGCTAATCATGACATGGAGAGGCATGTGCCTAGGGAAACCCACACCTTGACACTTGGAGCCAAATCTGAGGTTGCAAAAGAGTCTGTTAGAGCTTAGATGCCTATTTATACGTGTGCCCTTAGCAAAGAATAGAGACATGAGTGAGGTAGCAGAGCTCTGCAGAATTACTGTGAGAACTATGGGATAAAATGGGTAGATGATTGTAGGAAGAATGTAATGAGGGAATGGGGAATGAAAATTTTATCTTGTGAGCATACATGTATGGATCCAGATATGGTGCATGACTATGGTCTGCCTCTTTGTGATGCTTTGTAGTAAGAATATGAATTAATATTCAATAAGGTTACCACTATGTTTATATTAAGATCTCCTTCTGTATTATCTATATGTTTCTACTCTATTTTTGATCTTATATAATCATGAACCTTACTTGAATGTTGAGTATATTTGTGGATTTACAACTTCTTAGTTCTATTAATTCTGTTGCGCGCTTTGATTTTGTTATGATTGAAGGGGTATAGAAGTCGTTCTAAGCTCTATAGATTTCTCATTTCTTTTAAATCACTAAGTCCAAATCATGAAGTATGCCTTCCACTGAACACACATAAAAGAGAGACTTGGCTCCCTCTCGCGTGCCTCGGGTGAGCGCCTGCTGGGTGATAGGCCGGTGCGCATGAGGTTCCCTTGTTCTTGGTGGGTGCAAAAATGACTACATCCCCCAATTTTGACACCATTTCCTATAGAAAATGGTGTTAGGTTTGGTTTTTCCCTAGCCGACACCTTCGCCCACAGGCGATGGAGTCGAGTATATATACCCCTCCTATTTTGTCATTTAGATCATCCATTATTTGTACACTTCCAAAACACTTCATTTTCTTGCAAATTGGACATTGCACATATTTTCACACATAATTGATAGACTTGAAGTTTTGGAGCTCATCATTTTGCATTTGGGTCACCATAGTTAGCTAGGACTGGACATATTCTAATCGAGCTTTCCCCTTCTCCACCCATAATTATTCCCTCTCGATGTTTATTGTCAACATCCCCACTATAGGTAAATATTTTTAAGCCTTTTTAGTTCTTTTGTTACTTGTATATTGTTATTGTATGGATGGTTGGTCATTCATTGCTATAAACTATAATAGATATATGTTTACTGTGATTTACCAATTTCTCTTATTATATTACACCCCTTGACTTTATTCAACTCTTGAGTCATCCTTATTTGAATCCTAGTAAGATACCTATCTTTATCTTAGATATAGACCTTGTTAACTTATAGTTATCTTAGGGTTAGGGTTATATCATCTAGAATTGTGCCATTAATGCTCCTTCAATCCTTTTGGTATCTACATCGTGTTTTTGGACCTAGATTTGATCCCTACATTTTAGAACCCAACTATGGACCCATCTTTGTCTGTCATACACATATAAATATTTTACTTATTTGAAATGTGTTTTGATAAATTAGCCTATTTAATGTTCTCTACACATTGTAATATACACTACTTATATCTAAGCATGTTATTGTCCACCACACAATTAGTTATGAGCACTATGTAGAGATGCGTTTGAGACATAAATAAAATAATAGAGAAGAGTGAAACAAGCATGGGGGAGAGAGAAATGTAGAGAAGTATTGAGTGCCTAATACAATTAATCTCTGATAGGATTCTAAGAGTGAATGTAATTACTCAACTTTATAATTTTTCATATGTTTCTTCCAAAAAATGAGTGGGCTATGCAGGATAGTACACTTCTTACTAGGTTCTAAGGTTTTTCACCCTCTGGGCTTGCCTCTTTAATGCCCAACTTCGAGCTCGACTATTGATGTTGAGGATGGAGCTAGTGGAGCTATGATCAATGGTGCCACCACAAAAATGCCCCTAGAATTTTTGCCCTAAAGTGTTCCATGAGGTAATATTTCACCCCCTGATGTTATTTTTCTTGTTTCTAAATTCAATGTTGCATGTCAATGGCTTGAAAAATTTTGTCTTATCGGCTACTTTTTGGGTTGAATCCCCTCTGAAAGCATTCTCAAATCCTGGGTTAGGTCAGCCTGGGATGATCATAGCATCAGGATTGAGAGTGTTCAAAACATGACCAAAGGGTTCTTTCTTTTTCAATTTTTTGACCCTTTGCATGCCCTAACTATTATGAATTGTTCCATGACTTGGTATGTCCAGAATTATTTTTTATTTCTCTCCCCTTAGACATAGAAATTTTTTCATAGCCCTTAAACTTTCCGTCTGGGTTAAATTTCCTGGCTTGTTGCTCCCTTGTGTGCACTTATTACATCAAATCACCTCTTCCATTGGGCGAGCTGTATGCATAGATCTGTAATGACTTTATAGTGCCTGGCCCCATAAATAGGTACATGTCGAGGTTGACATCTCACAAGAGTTAAAAGAGTTTGCGGACATTCAAATGGGTGACACTCGCTACTCGTGGCGAGTTCTATATATCAATCTATCAAATATTTGCTTTTATTGTAAGGCTTCTAATCACAAGATCAAATATTGTCCATTATGTGTCGCGCAACCACCCCATCTCCAAAGTGGTTTCCAAGACCACTATACCCCAACAAGAGGAAGGGTGGTAAATTATAGGGGATGTAAAAACAAGCATAAAGAATCTCAGGCCAAAGTGACGCCTAAAAGTGGATCCAAAGAGCCACCTGTTAAGGAACATACTACAGTCTCTTGACACACCCTAAAGCCTACTTCTAAAGATTCCCCAAAAATGGTGCCTAAATGCTCTAACATGCCAAAAGAGGCTAATGTCCTCATGGACCCTTCCAACTCCTTCTGGCCTCCTTCAACACTTCCTGCAAATCATTCGCTCTTGACATCCATCTCACATTGCCCTTCCAAATGGGCTCGAAGCCCTCCACGACACCCCATGTCAAGCCATGAGCATAGCCCTATACAAAGTGTGGAGTCGATGGAGGATGAATACAATATTGAGTATACCAAATGAAGAAAAATGGAATTGTAAGATTTTTTGAAGCACAACAATGCCCATTTCTTGTAAAACCAACTTGATGCCTTGGGTGGCCTGGTTTGAATGGTATGGACCTTGACTCACGTTTATCATAATTGTATCTCATGAAATGTGAGGGGTCTTATTAACTATAACCACAAGTATATTGTTAGAGAGATTTGACAAAATTTTGTGAACTTGGATGTTTTATGTTTATAGGAAGTAAAAGTGACAAGTTTTCAACTGTCTCCAGCTTGTAAAACCATTTGGCCTAACAATATTCTGATTACTAGTAATCACGATGGGGGTGTGGGGGATTAATTTCTTCAATTTCCCCAAAATGGAGGCCCTTCTTCATGGATCATGGCACAGACCCCACTAACATGGTAATTTGTACCCTCTTTACTATTGAAATCCACCCTTTTGGCATCATCAAAATTTATGCTTCGAATGATGCAGCAAAAAGAGAATTTATGGCAGTGGATAGCCAATGAAATCTTTGATGCGTATTGGGTCATCTACATTGATGTTAATATGGTTAATTTTTCCAAGGATAAATGTGGGTACCTTCTAATGTGATGGAAAACTGGTGAAAGAGAGGTCTGGTTCTTTATGTGTAATAAATTTAGATTTTATGACCCAAACGGTTTACATTGACCTAGCTTTGAGGCGTGGTTCACTTGGTCTAAACTTTGATGTGGATAAAATCAGGTTATTAAATAGATTAACATGGCTATGTTTTCCACTCAAGATTTTTTTTTATTTTGACACCATTTATTCTCTACCTATGGAAGTGATGCCAGATTTTGTCCTTTCTGACCACTTTCACATCACCTGGCAATCCAGGTGCCCTTTTTATCATAAGTCCCAATTCTTTCTCAACATGACCTTAATGGAGCATGGGAACATGCTCAATTATAACAAGTGGCAGTGGAACTTAGTGCCCAAGCCACGTCATATGCATAGTCAACATCCATCTCTGATTTCTTACTAGACCCATCATTTGTCTAATAGGATGACTAGGACTACCAAGTTTCTCAGAATTTATGGGTGACATCTAGCCAGTATTAGGCACCACTTTTATTTCACCACCTCCTCTGTGCTCAGTTGGGCGATGGTGACACTTGAGGAAAATCCTTTCTCTGAGCCCTTGAATTTATAGGTTGTTGAGCTTAGATAGAAAATTCAAATTGTTGATAATTATAATGCTCAGGGTGCACAAATTCACACCCAACTTCATTGGCTCAAAGTTGGAGACCAAGTTTCGAAGGAATTCTTTCAAATTCTCAAATCTAAACATTCCTCCCAATAAATCAAGGCCATATGTAATGGCGAAACATGGCTCACTGATCTCTAACTTATGATTCAGGCATTTATTAAATACCACATACAAGTTTTCCAAACGCGAACCCCCTCGCCTGAGCGTAACACCACCTTAAAACAATGTTTGGTTATTGTGCCATGCAAATTTTCTCTAGCACAAAGAATTTCCTATGATCATCTACTCTCCATTGAAGATCTATAAGAAGCGTCCATGCTAATGGCCAATGACAAGGCTCCAAATTGTGATATATTTCCATGTGAATTTTACAAGGCTCTTTGGGACACTAATGTACCGGACCTCTATCAGGTTTATATGGAAGGATTCTAGACCCAAACACATGGCCCCTATATAAAAAAAGGGAATATCAAAGTCACACCTAAACCAAGAGATCCTGAGTTAATTAGTAATTGGTGTCCCATCACTCTGTTAAATGTTTCATAAAAGATCATATCCAAAGCTCTTGTCATTCGATTTCGACATCTCCTCCCTGCCATAATTTGTCCCGAACAAATTGTCTTTATCCAAGGGATATATAACATTATTGTAGTCTCGGAAGGCATATAATGGGCTCAAAAATCTAATTAACAAGACATCTTCATCAAGATTGACTTTGAAAAGGCATATGACCAAATCAAATGGTCGTTCATATTAGCCATGCTTAAAGCTTTAGGTTTCAGTCTGAATTTTATTTAGATTGTTAATATGTTTTTTTCACATGCATATTCCCATATCACAATTAATGGACAAATCTCAGAGTCGTTTGGTCTCTTTAGATATATTTGGAAAGGTTACCCCCTTATGCTCTTCCTTTATATATTGGTAGTTGAAGGATTTGGCTACTTGTTTTCTTAAGGTCAATCTCAAGGGCTTGTTAGGGGTATTGTTTTACCCTCTAGTGATGGTGCTCAACTACTCAATGACCACTTCGCTGATGACTCCTATCTCACACTCATTGAAGAGGAGCGCAATATTAATCATGCCATGTAGTGTCTAGAAGTCTTTTGTTTGGCCTCTAGCTCTTCCATTCAATGACACAAAACACATTGCTACAAACAATCATTTCTTCATGCACCTACTTGGTTAGAATCCTGATTTAATATAATTGGAATTAAATCTTATTTTAGAGTAACTACTATAAAAAATGATATTCAAGTGATTATATATAAAAATATTCAGTTTACAAGTCTCTAAAATTGATTAACTCTAAGTAAATGCAAAGGGGATAGATATTTATCTAATTTTGACTTATTTGGAAGTGATTGGGACTGTATGAGTATTGGAAGTGATCGGGACCTATCTAATATCATAATCACCACTCTCATTTAGTGCACTTCATCATGATATTATGCTTTTCGCTAAGTTATCTGGATCAACACACTGATCCATGGTTCGGCGTGCTATATGGTTCTTCCGGCACACTTTTCTATCACATCTGCATGTTCTACTACAGCATGGGCTTCTCCATATTTCTCTCAGGTATGCATCTCTATCTACTTTATGTTACCAAGATTTTTTCTCACTAACATAAAGTGGGGCTAAATGTAGTCACAAAATCACACATTTACTCCTATAATTATACCACCAAGTCTGTTGTTTTATATATGGATCTTGTGTATGAAAAGTATTCACTAATGCCCCATCCCCTAGTCTTGTTGTCAGTTTAGTTATTCATCGGCATTGTTTTTATTGCACAGTCATCACTTGCACAGTTTTAGTCATCTCTCAGGGAGTCTTAGCTATCGTCATTCACCTAGTTGTCATCTCTGGTCTTTGACTAGGGCGCCTAGGAAGGAATTAGGGTGCCTCGGGTGCCCTAGCCCTCATTTCTAAGTGCCTTGGTCCCAGTCACACTTGGTTCTCATTTAGATGTTCAAGGTCAGTATTTATGATTTTCCCTCCCATTCACCTAGGTACTAGTTGGCATGTCGGGTCATTAGTGTGTAAATTTGAGCAAGATATCCCTCTATAAACACAACATACATACTACCTTATGGGCAGACTATTTCTACTAAGGGCGAGCTAACTACATAAGGCAATGGACTAAATTTGGGAACTATTATGCATCACACACTACATAGGAAGGGGATTTTATTCTATTCCATCCACCATTCTAAATTTTTATCTAGATATTTCCCACTAATTTGATGTCATTGGTGTTAGGGAACCCTAAACACGCTATTTCACACGCAAAGCACATAGAACTACATCGGGTCTGAGATGTAGTGCAATGCTCATTCGTAAGTCCATCCATTTAGTAGTTGAGGACAATATGACCAATTCATTTACATCTTTCTTTTTAGGGTTTAATAATTTTATGTGGGGTTTTATATGAGATTATTCATTGGAGATTTACAACGACACCAACGAACCAATTTTGACACCAACCTTATCAAAGGTGAAGTAGTGCGAAGGTTTAACGACCATATTAGACCCAGTTTCTGAGTCTCTTCACAGACCATGGTACCCATATTTTAGACCAGGGCACCTATAGGTGCCCTTGTTCATCCCCAGGCACCCCATTCTAGCCAAATCTACCACTCTTACAATTTTTTGAGGTTCATCATGACACTCAGTTCTGCTAGCACATCACCTACCCAGTCCCAAATTACTACAAGGTGAGTCTAATTCAAGTTAGTACATTTTCCCTCATATTTCAATTATTTCATTTCATTTAAAATATCAAATAAATTAGTTGGTATTTACATTTAAGTATATTTTGATTATTACATTGTTATACTCTCTTACATTATTACTAAAACACAAATTTTAGTTAATCAGCTTCCAGGGGGGAATTCTATTCTGGCTATGGAAAGAAAGGAATGTTTGTTTGTTTGTTAATATCAATGTCGATAATCACTTTTTTATTTATGAAAAGTTTTTGGTTTTTGTAAGTGTCTTGTTGTAGCTTAAAGTTCAAGCCAATAAGGTGGCACTAGAGGTAGAGCATCTTTAGATACTTTTGCGTCACTAGGGTGACGCCCCAACAATTTTACACGTGAGTGGTTGTCCCCTTCTCACCGCTCCCTGCCATGTAGAAGTGTTAACAATTGATAACGAGGTGGTGATTTTCATACTCATTCCCAGCACCACTCATTAGCCGCATTCATCGCTCCCCTTGTACCAAACCTCCTCAAAGGAGATTCTCTCCACTTCCTCCATCTCGCCACTATGGTTGGGATATCCCCCCGTTGTCCAGCCAACATAGTTAGGGCTCACCATTTGTGCCTAAGCCTCTCTCTCATGATAGATGGAGCCTTCCTCCTTCGCCTGATAATTTTCCAAGGCTGTTGATTTCCATTTCACCTTCTCAGGCCCCTACTAAAGAGACAAAAGAAGGAAGCAAGCTTGACTCGGGATGGGATGTGGTGGACTCTAGTAAAGATTTCTCTGGTTGGTATGATCAAGACCCACCCCTGTAAAACAATAATTTTTAGTGCTAATTTAATTTTTTGTCTTTGATGTGCTGATGTTTTTTGGTCTCCCTCGTTCCTAGGATTTTTTGCCTAGTTTGTCCCATGGCTTTGGGGTGTGCTTCCATACCACCCATTTTCTTTATGAATTATCTTGTATCATTTTACTTGTTAAATTAAAATGAGATCTTACTCATAAAAAAAGACGTCAAAAATACTAACATTATGTAAATTAATGCTCAATGTAATGCTTGAGCATTTAATAAAAAAATGTAGTTACCTTAAAAAGTAAATTGTTTGACACCTAAACTTAAATTTTCTCATGAAGGTTAGTTCTTCAACTTCGTTAGTAGTTCCCAAGCCTAAAAGAGAAGACAATTTTTCATGAGAGACAAATAATTTTTTCAAGATGTTGGCTTGTCTTTCTTTCTTAAAAAAATCATAACATCCAAGTTGAATTTCACAAAATATTTAGTTGAGAAGCCGAGAAAAAAAAGGTGTCATAGGACTTTTCGATGTTTGCATATGGAGGCTTTGTTAGGGTTTTGATGTGACGAATCTACTAGGGTTTAGGTCAATGCTCGTTATTACCCGTACGATCCTACTGTCATACCGCCATTTTGACAAAATTTTTGATATTCTCACACAGTTATTTCATTTATTCGGCTATTTACTCTACCCTTTGGGTGATATTAAGCCTCTATTTATGGATTCTATATCGTAACTTCCATCTATTCATGTAGGTTCAGCTGATAGAAAGCTCGGCTCCCATGGCTCCCAAAAAAGTGAGGAAGTTTGTCCCGAAGGTCTTTGATGATGTAATCACCTTGATTTTGAGACTACTTTATCTAATGTTATTATGAATTTACTTGATTAGGATAAAACTTGTAATTGGCTTGAATCTTTTACCCTGGTGGTTTACTTTGTTGTCTAAGTCCCCTAAAAGTTTGCTAAGCAGTGGCTTCACAATCACTGACAACATTATGGTGTCAAACTCAAGGGAATTCAAAACCTCACCAAGGGTTTCTTTATTTTTTGGTTCAAAAATGTTAAGCACTGCAAATCCATTGTCAACCATGGTCCTTGTTTTATTCATAACATGTAAGTGGTGTTTTCACATTACTGGGGTTTTCCAAGGCATAGAGCAAGCCAAGCTTAAAGTCCCAGTTTGGGTTGAGTTTCTTAGGGTTCCTCTCCCCATGTGGGGATTTTTTAAGTATTAAATAAAACCCTTAGGGAGACTTGTTTGTTTGGAACAACCCAAAGTTTTCAATGTTCGCCCTCAAAAGTGAGTCTGTGTTGAAGTTGACCTTTCCAAAGACCTAAAAGACACCATTGAAATTCAAGTTGGGGAAACCCATTTTTTTTAACGTGTTGTATACATCATCTTACTTCCGTTGCCAAGTGGTTGACCATATGATTTAGGAATGCCCGTTTAGGGTTGAATCTCACTCTAGGAGACAAGAAAAACCTCAATCGAAACCCAAATCCCCCTCCTTTGGAGATGGTTAGACCACAATGACCAAAAAAAGAGGCTCTGCCTATGGCCTGATGAAACCCTCAACCTCTTCATATTGGCTATTCAATAATAATGGTGCAAGTTCCTCCACTGCTCCTCACAAACAAGTTATTTCTCAGAAACCTCAAGTTGCTCTCCCACTCTCCACTAGCCACCTTGACCGTGATACCCACGAAATATTCGGTTCTCTTGGCCTTCATTTCTCTTTAGCTTCCTAAGTCACCTTTCATGGAATAAATCCACTCACTGATGGCTCAAAAATCATGTCCTAGCCACTCCCATAGCCTGAACCCCGCTGAAGATGGAGAATTTATTAAAGAAAAACACAGACCATGGTTAGTGGTAGACGTTGCATTGATCAACTCATCTCACAATCAGTTTTCTGCCCTCTCCAACCTTGATGGTGAGGGATCTATGTACCTTGATTCTATCCAGTGATTATGTACTCTTATAATATACATGGCCTTACTAATCCCACCTGATGATATTTTGTTAGGGACAGTTGTCTTCACTTTTAGCATATATGTATTCTCTTTCTATAGGAAGTTAAACTTGCATGCTTTCTTCTCCAGTCTACCACTTACACAATTTGGCCCCATGCAACATACCACGTGTCCAATCATGAGCCTAGATGTGGGGGGTTCATGACACTAATTTCTCATGAATTTGCACAACATGTGACTTCTTGGGGCTCTGACCCCACCCATCGGATGGTATGGACCCATTTCAATTTTGATGGGCGTATCCTCATGCTCGCTAACATTTATGCATCTAATGATGCAGTTGAGTGAGCTCTTTCATAGAAATGGCTCGCCGAATCCCTTCCTAATGCCTTTTGGATTTTATGTAGAGACTTTAATATCATGGAATGCCTAAAAGACAAGGTCGGTCATCTATTTATGGCATAGTGTGTGGGAGAACAGGATGCCTAGTTCTATCTAAGACACAAGCTCAAATTATTTGATCCTAACATCCCTTTCAAGGATAGTTCTTCCTCTTCTTGGTTTAGTTTGTCTGACTTTTTCTAGGGGCAAGACCTTATTTTTCAACATCTTGGCTGTGTCATGATGCCAAGTCGAGACTTCTTCTATCTTTCTCCTAGTCTTAGTTGTCATGTCTTTGTTGTTGACACTGTGCTTATCTCTGATCACCCCCCCCCCATCTTCTTTAACATCACCTAGCTTACTCCTGGCAAAAAAAAAGTTAATTCTCAGTTTTACCCCAATATTGCTCACCTGAAACATGCAAGGACTGTGGTGTACAGTCAACACATTTAAAAGTTGGCTCCTCATCCTAGTGGTCACGAAAGATGGATATCTTGGCGGAATGATGCCATCACTAGGACCAGCACTTTTCTTTGCATTTATGGAAAGCAAGTTACTCTTTCCCAATAGGCTTCCCATAATACTTCATATTGTGAATTCCAACGAATCTCATAAGAACTTAATGCCTATCATTTCAATCAAAACTTGCAACTTCAAGTTGCTCACTGATCACACAAACTTAAAATTGAATAAGCTTACAAAGTCAAAGGTGCTCTTCTTCGTGCTTGGCTTCATTAGCTTAAAATCAGAGATAAGGCCTCCAAACAATTCTTTATCATGCTCTACGCTAAAAACTTTGTTATGCAACTCAAAGACATCTTTCAAGTAAATGTTTAGATCACTTATTTACCCAACATTCTTCAAGTGTTTTTTCACCATTATCATGGTATCTTTTCCTCGTAGCCTACAACCCAAGCGAGAGAAGAGGCAATGCTTAAGTGTTTGCAGGTTATGTCATGTAAAGTCTCTCATACTCAACATGTTGCATGTGATCGCCCCCTGTCTCTAGCAAAGCTTAAGGAAGCTTCTTTTCAAATGGACTCTAATAAAGCTTTAGGCATTGATGGTTTTCCCTATGAGTTTTATCAAACCATGTGGGATACTTTGGGAACTGACCTCTAAAATGTCTACCTTGAGGCTCTCACTTCCAACTCCCTCAGTGAACTGATCAATCAAGGTAACATAAAGTTTATCCCTAAGTCGAGAGACCCTAAAAAAAATTCTAATTAGCGGCCTATCACTCTGGTCAATGTATCCTATAAGATCATTGTTGAGGATATTTCAAACATAACTATGAACCTCCTTCCTCTTGTTGTCTGCAACGAGCAAATGGGGTTCATAAAAAATAGATACATCCTTAACAATGTCATTTCTGTTTGGGAAGGGGTGGAATGGGCTCGTCAGTCTAACAAGAACACCTTATTTATTAAAATTGACTATGCCAAATCCTATGACCGCATTGAGTGGTCCTTCATTTTGGAAACGCTTCAGACTCTTGGGTTTGGTCTGAGGTTTTTCCACACTGTGTAAATGTTTTTCAATAATGTTGGATCCTGCATCACCATCAATGGAGCTCAATCTTCCAGGTTTGGTTTGTTTAGGTCCATCCATTAAGGGTGCCATATAGACCCTTCGTTATAAGTGTTAGCGCCTGAAGGCTTTAGCTACCTACTAGTCCACAATGCTTCCTAAGGCCTCATTAAGGGGATTTCTCTGACGAACATTGATCAACAACTCATCAATGGCCATTTTGTTGATGACTCTTTCCTCACTCTCCTTGAAGAAGAGTAATCTCTTCACATCACTTTGGACTATCTAGATACTTTTTGTTTGGCCTTTGGATCATCCATTTATCACCTATCCCCTATCCCTCCATGGCTTGTGGATCTCTAATGGATTTGTATTCAATTGGGAGTTCAATTCAAATTCCTCGGCATTCCCTTCACCTTCTATGCCACCTTTTCTCAACTTTAGAGCTATGTGGTCCAACGAGTTAAGCAAAAAATATCCTACTGGATTACCAAACCGCTCTCTCTGGTAGGTAAATTCCAAATATGCTCTGAGGTGATTAACAAAAATAAGGATCTAGTTGGCCTAAAAGGGGACCCTAGGGTATTAATGTTAATCTAATTAGGAGGACTAAAACGCTGTCATAAATAGACTAAAACAGTATGGAATAAATGTAAGTAAACTATTCTAAGTGAAATAAAACCCTAAATGTGCAAGAGAAGGAAGAGGAATAAGTTAGCTTATTAGAAGTGGATATCATAGATTATCGTAGATCTGGAAATGAAATCAGGAAGTGCATACGAACACTCGGGATCTTGTGAAGGATAGATTTGGAGGATCTGAGATGATAGGGGTGCCCTGGGGTGCATTGGTCTATAATTTGGGTGCTCTAGTCATTGTAAATGCTCAAAACCTAAATCTGATATGGTCGCAAGGTGTCTTTGAATGTTTCTTGTCTGTTGTGTTGGATCTATTGGATGAGTTGTGTAATGACCTGTAATGTAAAAGGAAGTATCAAACCCTAGAAAAATAAAATATGTAAATGAATGGGTCAGACTAACCTCAATCGCCAAACTAATGGACTTATCACTTAGCATTGCACTACATTTCAGACCTAGATGTAGTTTTGGTGAGTGTGAGCATGTCATGTCTTAGGTACTCTTATGTCAGTCACACTTTATGAAGTAGCAAGCAATAGTAGCTATAGAAAATGGAAATAACATGTGTGTATGGAATAGAATAGAATCCATCCCCCTATGTAGTGTGTGTGATGCAGATCTCCTAGCCTTGATGCATGGCATTATGTGGATGCAATGGATGTAACTCTAGATGGAGCAATAGTAGTATGTGATGTTATGACCTAGGAACCTTATTATGGTCTTATAACTTTATATTTATAGGGCTCTCAAGATTAATTTCATAATTAATCATGAAAAGGTCAGCTGAGAAAAGATAAAGACAACAAACGGCTAGAAATGACCCAAAAATAAGCGAGAGAGGATGAGCATAGACCGAGGCACCCAAGGTGTGACCAGGGCACCCTGATTTTGGGCTAGAATGGTGGGGTAGTTACGAAATGGGTGGATAAGTGTAAGAAAATATGTGGAAATGACAAAATAAAATATAAAATAAAGATGGTCGAAAGGTGGGATTAATTAATACTGTATCCACTTGAGAACCTTCTAAATAGTAGTATAAGACCAAGATAAATAATGTCTAATGTGCATAATTTTGTGTCGACATTTGCCCCACTTTATGTTGGTGAGCGGAAAGCTTGGTAAAATAAAGTAGATGGAGATTTGTACCTAATATCCATATAGAGTGTAGAAGAAGACATGTCGATGGACTAGACTCAAGCGTGGAATGACAAAAAAGAAAAATGTGAAGGATCGTGGATTCTAAAGATGAAAAATGTGTATAAAAAGTGATGAGAGTGAACGTAGGGTAGAACAAATGCGTAGCTACTGTTGTGTGTAGTGCCTCCATGGTTAGTAAAGGCAAGTGCCTGTAGCAGTGTGTTGTCATTGTCATTGTCATTGTCATGGTTTTTGTTGTTTTTGTTGCCCCCAATTTGTGGACCTGCAAGGAGAAAATGATCAAGTAGTCAAATATGTATGTATGTAAAAATATCGTGTAAAAATACACATGTGTAAAGTACGCAAATGTAAAATACGCTAGAAAAAATGTAAATGTAAATGGAACATGTGCACCTGATTCATGTCAAGAAAAAGGGTGTAAAAGGATATCCTGTACTATTACAAAAAAAATCGGCGATCTCATGCCACCCTAGCTAAGGAATTATAGGGAAGAAATGTGTCGTGCCCTCCAACTTTAATTGTTTCTGTTGAAATGTGTGAAGAGATCTATGTGTTGTTCTGGTTTATTGGGTGATCTGACGCCATTGGATGGAGAAGTGTAGAGAGGCACACCCACTGTAACCCCCAAGCCTGTAACTACTCTACAAAATTACCAAAGGACACTATGTCCTGTTATGGCTGTTGTGTATAAAGTTCGTAGATTGGTCAAAACTCACTCGTTCTATCTGAACCGGGGTAAATACATTGTGCTAGTAGAAAACCCTCAATGATGCCCCCCCTCTTTGGAGGCACATGCGATGTCACTGAAAGGATAATGCGTCCCCTAAAGAGGACCCACCGCACTTTGACCTGTAGAAATCTTCCATATAGGGGGAAAGGGAAAAACTTGGTAGATACCAAGGCGTGCAGAAAATGGGGATGGCTAGCCAATACAGGTGTTAGTTTGAAAAAGCATACATGTAGTAAGTGTAAAATATGCAAACAATGTAGAAACTACCAAATAAATTAGTGTAAACACACAAGAAAATAGGAAGACCACACAATGTGGATTTCAAACATGGGACATCACTCACGATGTCGCAAGACATGCAAGGCCATCATAGCTGTAAACAATAGACAAGTGTTCACACAAGCAAAGAGAAAATCCCGCATATAATGGCAAACAAAAGCAGACAGGTAGAAATAAACAATTAGTCATGGAAACATGTAATCCTACAAGACAAGTGTTGCACATGGACCACCCATTAGCATGTTAGAGTGATAACCAATATGTCAAAGCATGTATGAACAAGTAGTATAAGATACTAAGTAAAAAATGAAACAATAGCACATGTATAAGATGAGTGTGGATGCCCCCAGCGACCAGTATAGTAAGGGTAGAAGGCGAGCATCCATGTCATGTGTAGATGTCTTGTATCTGTGATCACACTAAACAAAGACGTGAATGTGCATGTGTGTATTATAATGACATATAAGAAATCAATCTAACATGTGTAGTAAAGTGAACATGCAAAACACTAGTAAGAAAGAGTAAATGGCCCCAAGACAATGTAATATGTTATGGATGGATATCATGGAATGCACTATGGAATGATAGGAGTAGCATGCCCCCCGAGTGGATGGAAGTGTGTGCATTGAGGTTCATTTTTTTTACCTCCTCAGTAGTCAAGAATGAACTGTAAATGAGAGTGTTTCATCGGGAAATGGTCGAGTGGTGTTGGTTGTATCTAGTGTGCTTGTGATGAGTGTGTATGTGTAGTGGTGATGAAATGTGACATGGGGAGAAGATGTGCGTGAACCCTATATCCGAAGTGTATATCATGACTTTTTTGAATGAAGGAGTGATGATTTAGCCCTAAGTGTATATCATTATAGGATGAATGAATGGAAATGAGATATATGGAAGGATGCGAGTGGACCCTATAGCCTAAGTGTACCTATACCATGACTTGTTGAATTGAAGAGTGATTAGTTAGGCCTAAGCATGTATCACTGTGGAATGAGTGAATGGGGGTGAGACATAAGGAAATATAACCATAGACCCTATAGCCTAAGCGTAGACCATGACGTGTTGAACTGGAAAATTGATGATTTAGCCTTAAGCGTATATCACTGTGAAATGAAAAGGCGAGAATGGGTGACGATTTAGCATAAAGTGTATGTCACTATGGGATTGACAAGAAGGGTGTCGTGATGTACCCTAAGGTGTAGTCCACAAGAAAATGATAAAATGGGTGTGGTGATTTAACCTAAAGCGTATCCCACTACAAGATGATAAGAAGGAGTGACAATTTAACCTAAGGTGTATGTCACTAATGCGGGGGATGTTGAATGAGAAAGATGTCACATGAAGAAAGTTAGGTCCATTTGATTGGTAAACCCTCGATAGTTGAGTATGGACCAAGGAACTACATTGTGTCATAGGGTGGTGAGTGCAGCGCATAGAAAACAATGTAGTGTAAACGACCAAGTGATGAACACATGATGTAAATGCAAGGTGTGGGAAATGCAATATAGGATGTGTAGTGTGAAGATGTAAGGTGTGAAATGTAATAATAGGTGTATACAAAAATGGAATATGCAATGATGATAAGTAGAACTAGATCCATGTGTAATGGAATCTAGTGTAGCGTGTAGAATGTATATGATGGATAAATGCATGATGTGAACTGTGTCATGCAGGAAATGTAAGGTGTATATATTATGGAAGATGCAGTGATAAGGGGAAATAGAAAAAATAGAATATGTAGTGACATAATGTAAAGCTAGACCCATATATATAATGTAACCTAGCGTAAATGCAGAATGTAAGAAAGAGATGCAAAACTAGACACATACCATATGATGACTAGTGTAGAATGTATAAGATAGATGATGTATAAATGAATACTAGATGAGGGATGTATAATATAATGTTAGATGTAGGCCATGTGTAGAAATGATAATGTGGGATGTGTGGTGTATGTGGTAGAATGTAAATGTGGAGAACCTATAGTGCAGTGTGTGGGGTTCACTGTAATGGTATCCCTCAACAATCCAATGTGAACTGAAGCACAGGAGTGCATCATCGGGTAATGAGTACATCTTGTCAATTTAAGTGTAATATTTTTTGAGGTGCATAATATTTAACAGGTTTTTAAGTGGTTTGCAGAGAATGGTGGCAAGGTGGTAAACACCGCCACCAAGCTTATCTATGATAACATAAGGGCCAATCCAGTTAGGCTTAGATATACCTTTGAGTGTTGCTTCGGCCTTTGTAATTTTCTTGTTTTCTTGTAAGATGAGGTCACTGATATTGAAGTCTCTATAACGTGTCTTGCGGTTGTAAGTATGTAAAATTCAGGATTGGTATGCGCAGAGGTTTTCTAATGCTTGGACATGACGTTGAATCCAACATTTCTAATTCGTGTAAGCGATTTTCGTGATATTCGTTGTCTTTAAGGATGACCTTAAGAGAGGTTCGTAGGGTTGGTATTTTAAGTTCTAATGGGATAACTACCTCAGCGCCATAAACTAGGGAGAAGGGAGTGACATTAGGAGTGTGAATGCTAGTGTGAAAGGCCCATAATGCATAGAAAACTTGATTATGACAATCAGTGCCACTAGAGTCAACAATCTTACGTAGGATTTTGACAATAGTTTTATTGGTAGCTTCCGTTTGGCCATTGCCTTGCGGATAATAAGGTGTGGAAAATGATTGTCTTATCTTAAACTTAGCACAAAATTTCTTGATGTCTTTATTTTGAAGGAGGATCCATTATCAGTGATAATGGTAGATGAGACTCCAAAGCATGTGATAATGTGTGTGGTAAGAAAGTTACAAATGTTGGTACCAGTGGTTGTATGTAAGGGCACGACTTCAACCCACTTGGTGAAGTATTCCGTGGCGATGATTATGAATTTATGGCCATCGGTGGATTCTGGGTTAATGAGGCCAATTAAGTGAAATCCCAAAAGGGAGAAGGGCCACATGGGCGCGATGGGTTGAAGATCATATGCGGGTACATGATGGAGGTTATCATGTTTCTGAAACTTGTCGCAACGCTTAGCATAATCAAGGAAATTTGGTTCCATTGTTGGCCAATAATATCCTTGACATAAGAATTTTTGTGTCATGGGTTTACCAGAAAAATAGCCACCATAGATATTATCATGAATGTTAGATATTACCATAGGGATACCTACAAGGGGAAGAAAACATAGAAGATGACCATCAAGAGCTTGTTTAAACAATTCAAAGCTGACGATAACATAACGAGTGGCTTTATGACATAACCAACGTGCTTCATGAGGTTACAAAGTATCAAGGATAGTTTGTTTATATATGTATTTATAAATAGGTGTGAACCATTCATTGGTGTCATGACTATGGGTGATGGTGAAAGCTGTGATAGGTATGGTGGAGATAGAAGGTTGTCATAAGTGAGTAATGATGAAAGTAACCTAGTCATCAGTGATATCTCATGGGATAAGCAAGGTTACACTGGCCATGGCATTAGCATGGAAATTATCTTTGCGAGGAATAACAAAAATGGAATAAGAATCAAAGGTAGCTAAAACATCTTTTACAAAAGCATTGTATGGGATAAGATGTTTCTCCTTAGTATGATAGATGTCATTGACTTGGCTAATGACTAGTTGAGAATCCCTATGGACACACAAGTTACGAATGAAAAGTTTTTTAGCTATAAGTAAACCTAAAATGAAGGCTTCATATTCAGTAATATTATATGTGCAAGAAAACCCTAGCCAGTATGCAAAAGGAGGCAGATCCTTTTGGGATCCTTCTAATGTTGCCTATTCCAAAATTGAAAAGCTTCTATGAGAATGTTTATCTAATTTCACTACCCTTGTGGAGTTAGACAACAAACAAGCTTACAATTATAAAAAGTGGGAGGGGGACATTTGATAAGGAAAGATCCAATAATTCATCCAAGGAGCATTCTCCAACCATGAGCACTAGTCTCCCAGAGCACAAGTCTTAATAGTGGACTGAAGGAAGTTTAAAAGAATGGAAGTTGCATGCTCTAGAACCAAACATCAAGCTACTTCCTAGCTCATTGAGCTCATGTAAAAACATGTACACTGAGCTACTAATGGGTAATCAAACTCATGTCATTATGATTGGGTTACTTTGAATCTAAATTCCCACCAATGAGTTGATCTCTTGACTGAGTTATATAAGTGTGCCTGAGCCCAAAAGGAGGCATCGAAAGTAATTATGGTTGCATACTGAGCCATGTGGAAGGTGTCCAAGTTTCATGGTTGGATGATTTATTTTTCATCCAGAACCGAGCTGAGTCACATGAAGTTATCTAAGCTTAGGAGTAGGCCAAGCTCATCTTTGTCAAAAAGGGATGTATTTTCAGCTGATGCAAATGCTATCAAACTTGTTACTTGAGCTATACAAATCCATGTTCCATGCTAAATGATCTGTGCCTCATCAAATTCATCTATGTATTCCATTCTAGAAGGCCAAGTCATAGAGGGAAAGTTATTTTCATTGAATCAATCTCCTGGTGTAAGACAAGTATGAGCGAGATGGGAGAGATACCTTCTTCCACCATCGTGGAAATCGAGGGTTTCATGGTTGAGCTCTTGACCGAGCCATTGGGGAATTAATGAGTTGTAATGAAGACCAAGTCATATCATCATTTGGAGATGATAAGTATAATGAAGGAACTCAGATAAGTTGGCTATGAAAATTTCAGAGGGAAGAAAAGCCACATCCGAGACAATGTCAACTCTTGAATGGTTCCAAGTAATTTTTTAGAGATGCTCAAAGTTATAGGATAAGTGAGGGACAAAATCACAGGCCGTTACAAATCCAGGTCACTTCAATGTCAAACTATGTTGTATTTTAGATCAGATCATCGAATCACATTATAAGCGATAAATAAGAGGGTTATCAAGAATCTACATAACCAGTGATATAAGTTTCATGTCAAACTATGAGGTGCTAGTGAAGACCGTCAAGCTAAGTTTCCTCATGAGGAAAGTTTTTGAAGGGATTTGGCATGAGGTAACAAAGTCATAGGAATGGAGGCCTATGAATTAAGTCAACAATAGTCAAGCCCTCTGTAGAGAAACCAAGTCAGCTAAACAAATGTCAAGAGAATTTTCACTCAAAACGGTAATTGGCGAACGAGTTCAATGCAAGGACACAATTAGGCTTGGAGAGCCCGAGATGCACTCAAGACCCAAATGCGAGATGACAAAAGTGACCAAGAATGTCCAAAACATGGTAATGAGTGGGTGATACGGGGTTCGATGGTCCAGAGAGCCTAGAAAATTTAGAATGTAAATACCCAAAATCAGGCTTATCTAGCTTGGTGACACTGCGGTGATGATGGGGGATTTCAGCCCCAGTGACACTTAGGAGCGCGATGGAACCATGGAAACCTAAACTTTTTGAAAAAGGAATGAGTTCCGAGTGAGTCAGAAGTCAACGACCCTATTGACCTAGTCAAATGAAACAAAGGAAGGTGTTGTGGGAAAGGAGGTTAATGAGGGTATCAAACACCTGAGGTGGTTCAAGACACATGGGCCTAGAAATAATGGAGTCACTGAGGTGAAAATGTGGCTCACCAACACGATCAAATAACTTTCTGAACAAAAGGTTAAGCCAAAATGAAATGATAGTTGGTAACATAGAAACTCAAAAAACTCACCACATGGAAAAATCAAGGATATAAGGTTAGATCAGCATGATAAATAGAAAAGAGTTAACCAATGCCAGAGGTGGGAAGGATGGTCAACACCAGTGCCAATGAAGGAAAGGCTATGAGGAGGTAATGATCCACCTAGGAGCTTGAGTCAATACCGAGCTAAAAATGCCAAACTATAAAACATTAGTGTTCCCCTTCCAATGCAAATCCAAATAGCATAATGGTGGCCTCCAGGTTAATTTGAAAATGTTCCAAGATCATTTCTTAAATGATTATGGAAAAACTATGGAAAAGGAGAAAATAATTAAATGATATTTCCAACTACCAAATTTTAATTTTCAGTCCTGTAAGCAGTGAAGAGGAGCCCATACAACTAAAATAGCTACTTGCACTTAGAGGTCATAACTTGAGCAATTTCAATGGAATTTTGAAAAATTGGTGTTGTTGGAACCATGGATCCGAGCCGATGCACAACAATCAAGAAATCCAGAAATTAATGAATATTTGATTGAGATTTTTAAGGAAAACGAGCCCAATTCTGTTTGGTTGTTGGAAAGTGGTTGAAGGAGCATTCAATGAGCATGGGAAATCATTCTTTCACTACTGCAAGTTATGGGACACCTTGGGATTGCTTTTGTAGGTCCAAAATCACCAACCACATTCATTTATCATGACTTGAAATTGGTTGAAAAGTGGGTTTCAGGAATTACAATTCCCCTCTTTCTCTCTCTTCTCAAAATTTTATAAATTGGAGTGTTGGGCTCATTGTAAGAGGAGGATGATTTTGAGTAGCAAAAATCTGCCATTTTTTTTTGTGAAGCCAATGTGCTGTAGGCCTTTATAGTGGAATCCTTGCATGGTGATCTAGGCCTTTATTTTGTAATAGTTTGAACTGTGCATATCAATGAAGCAATAGATGCAAGTTTGTGGATGTATCTTCCCTTGCTGTGTTTGTTTGCATTCTTCTTTCCTCTTCAATCTTATTGCAAATGTATTGTGTCTATTCTATGCTTTTGCAGGGATTCATTATTATTGTGTATGCATGAGAAATGTGTTGTGATTGCTGTTATTAGATGGTGGAGAACTATTATCACCCTCTTCTAACCTGCATTTTTCTCCCATTTTCACACATTGGGATTATTCTCACACCCTCCTTTTCTGGTGTATCACCATTGTTAGTGTAGGCTTTATTTTCATGCATTTCTCTCTCCCTGGTCCCTTGGAAAGTTATATTAGGATAGATAGTCTTTCCTGCATTAGGAGTAGTTGTGCGCTAGGTAGTTTAGGAGCAAGAACCAAAATTCTCTGGAGTTCTATCTCAAGTATCAAGACCCATAACTTGAGAGATAGTACCCATGTTACCCAGTCACATTGTGAGCTCAAGCACACACACTTGTGACAAATCAGAGGGTGTTGTGATTTCAGTGATAACAATTTTGGCACACCGGTGGGATAGAAGAAGATTTTATTTTAGTTGCAACAATTTTTATGTGCTCTGTTGTGAAATTCCAACTTGTAAGAGGCTTTGAAATAGCACATCTAGTGACTCCAAAAGGGTAGAATCCATTGGTTTCAGTAGTCCAAGCTTGACAGATTTATGAGAAGAATTCAAACAAGGTCAAGAACTAGAGAGGAAGGAATTTTTGAATACTTGCAGTTATCTCCAGGTAGAGGAAGAAGGGGAAGAAGAGCTCAAAGGTCTCCATCTCCACCAAATAGAACACTATCAACACCTCTACCTGGTAGGCCTTTCATTCAATCAACCAAAGTTCTTAGACCAATTATAATGGCACATCTACAACAACAACCACCGCAAGGTCCACCAAATCCCTATGTCAACTTCACAGGAAGAAGCCCACTTGCTCTCAATACACAAAATCCAATTCTAATTGTGGCATTGAAGAACATTTCATATTTCACTGGAGAGAACCATACAACTCTGATTGATCACATTCAAGACATTGAAAATATCTATGTTATACATGAGGTTAATGAAATGGATTGTTGTTAAATTGTTGGCATCCTCCTTTCAAAGTAAATCTTTACAATGGTTCAGAAGCCTAACAACAAGATCAATTCAAAATTGGGACCATTTGTGCACAACTCTTCATGGTCAATTTGGGGAGAAGGTAGACAACTTGTCTCTGTTGGAACAACTAACCACAATCAAGAGAGCACCAAATGAGCAGATGGCTGATTTCAACTTCAGGTTTCAAAGGACATGGGATAGAATTCCACTTGCTTTGAGGCCAATAGTTGAAGGTGCTTTTCTCTACTTCCTAAAAGCTCTAAATTCTGATATTGCAATGATGATACAATCCATGGGAGGTACAACTTTACCCATAGCTTATAGTATTGCCATTAGAGCTGAAAATTGCTTGATTCAAGCTGGAAAACTTGCACCTAGGCCACCCATGCCTCTTTATCCAGAATTAGGAAGTCCAAGCACTAGCCAAGCACCTACATTAGCTCCCATTCCTACCCCAAAAAATCAAAATTCCTACTGAAGCTTCTACCTCATCTTCTAGTACCTCAAATGAGCTCCAAGAAGTCATGAAGAAGTTGTAAAACTTAGGTAATGAGTTGGTGACAATTAAGAGGCAACAAGCTCAAAATTTTAGGTCATATCAGCCTCAAACCCAACCCAATAGACCTTTGTATCAGCCTAATAAGCCACATTACTCAAGCTACAAATTAGAACCAAGTGAAACCTCCTGCTAATAGGCCATTTCAGCCTTACAATCCTAATGTTGCATCCACATCTAGAGATTTGGTGCCAGTGCAAAATAACATGGCTCAAGAATATGACTGGTGCTTCCCATGCAACCAACCTCATAACCAGTCAATGTGTTTCAATGGTGCCTTGAATCAAGCTCTAATGGTGACAAACAATGGGTGTGGAACAAGAGACAAACCAAGAAGAACATCAACAACAGGAAGCTACTCAAGAGGCACCTCCAAATGAGACCACACTTGTCAATTGGCAAGTTGAATATTTTTGTGGTATAAATCAAGTCCCTTCTCAAAGTGTGGTAGCCAATACATGATCTAAGAAGAGAAATATTGGAGAGGGAAAGTCATCCAATTCAAATGATTCACAACCCTCTATCACTCTACAAGGTATTAGAAATCAAAGTGTAGCTCCAAATGTGCAAAATCAATCCAAGCCACCTTCTAGACCACTCATATACCGGTTGTAACAGCCCATGTGCAAGAGAAGACTGTGAAAAGGTAAAGGGTATAGAAAGATAGCTCATCCCCATTCAATATTCATTGAGAAAATGAAGAAAACAAATGTGAAACATTTCAATGTGGGAGTCATTAGCTATCCCAGGCCAAAGAGATCTATTACAAGCTACCATGGGAAATTGGTCCACATCAAATCAGCCATCCAAAGAACAAGAAAATGTTCTTACCAATGCAACTCAGCAGGGAGGCAATCAAGGAGATCAACAAGGTAAAAACATGAAACCTCCCCCATTCTACATATCTCTAATTATTGGAAACAATCTTGTACACAATTGCATGATTGATTTGGGAGCAAGTAGCTCTGTCATGCCAAAACAAATAGCTGATCAGTTGGGTCTTCAATATGAAGTCATTTCTAGAGGTGTGGTGCAATTAGATGGGACAACAGTAACAATAGTTGGAGTAATCAAAGGATTGAGCCTCACATTGCATGCATGTCCCAATGTGACATCTTGCAAGATGTATCAGTCATAGACTTGCCACCACTCTTTGCATTATGTTTGTCAAGAGACTTCACCACTAAAATTGGAGGTTATTTGTCTACTGATTGGTCACACATGTTATTCAGAACAAGGTATGGAGCTAAGGCTACAATCAGGTCTGAACCAATTGCAAATTTCCACATTGAGCCTCATACACCAAATCCAATCAATGTAAATTGTTCAACATTTGATCAAGAAGATTTCCCAAGCACTTATGAAGTAGATACCAAACTTGGAAGCATTCCAAACTTAACTCTTAATGAATGGGAAAACAAGAGGCATGCATTTGACCCTTACAAGGAAATGGAAGAAGCTGAATTAGGCATTTATTGCTTGCATGAAGAGAATCCACCTCTCCCTAGCATCACCAAGCCAGATCACAAAGATGATAATGAGGTATGACAATTATTCTTTGATGGCTCAAGGAGTAGACAAGGTGCTGGAGGAGGAGCTATGCTTATTTCACCACAAGGTACAAAATATTACTCAGCTTTCCACTTTCAGTTTACTTTCTCAAACAACACAGCTGAGTATGAAGCCTTGATTCACGGATTACATTGGGCAAGAAAGAGAGGTATCAAGAACTTGCAAGTCTTTGGAGACAGTGAGCTAATTGTGAACCAAGTAAAAGGAAAAAATGCTGCCAAGAATGATCTGTTGAAGAACTACAAAAATCAGGTATGGGATCTCATTGAAGATTTCAAAGCTTTTAACATCAATTCCATCCCGAGAAAGAAGAATGAAGTAGCAGAAACTTGCAGCAATGGTAGCATTTGACATTGTGGAAAGTATCAAAAGTGAGAAAACTCAACCTCATATAAAGGTTGTGGTAAGGCCAGTTGTCCCAAACAATAATACAAGTTGGCAAGTCTTTGAGAATGATCAATAAATTGTCAATTTTCTACAAGAAGAAGTTGAGTTCTCTGCTAGAAACCAAGACAAGTTGGAGCAACAGTATGGTGACCAAGTGGTGTAGCTGAGAACTAACAAATTACCAAAAGGTCTTGTGACTTTGGAATCAATCTTCAACCCAAATGATCAATTCTGGAAAGAGAAGGAAAATATTCAGGTAAAGGGTGAAGATTCAGAGCCTATTTTAGTAGGTGAAGGCAAGACATTGTAAATTGGCAAAGTAAGTACTCAACAAGAGAAATCTGAATTTTTTCAACTTTGTCAAGAATTTATTGATGTCTTTCCATGGAATTATAAGGATTTAAAAGGTTTCAATCAAAATTTAGCACAACATACTATTAAGCTAGATCCTGAATCCAAGCCTATCAGATAAAAGCAAAGGCTAGTGAATCCTCACATTGAACCTCTCATGAGAAAAGAGTTGAACAAGCTAATTGAAGCTAGCATCATCTTTCCTATCAAACATTCAAGTTGGGTTACAAATTTGGTGCCAGTAAGGAAGAGAAATGGAGAGATCAGACTATGTGTAGACTTCCATGATCTAAATAGAGCTTCACTCAAAGATCATTATCCACTTCCTTCAATGGAGCAAATCCTTGCAAGTAGTAGCTGGTTCGGAAAGGTTTTCATTACTAGACGGATACTTAGGCTATAATCAAATAATGGTGAAGGAAGAAGATCAGTTCAAGACAACCTTCACTACAAAATGGGGCATATATGCTTACAAGAAGATGCCATTTAGACTGTCAAATTCTAGAGAAAAATTTTAACGAGCTATGGATATGGCATTCAAAGGACTAATCAATAAGATAGTGTTGGTATATCTAGATGATATCACTGTCTTCTCAAAGAATGCATCAGACCACCTCTTTCACCTCAGGAAAGTATTTCAAAGGTGTAGAAGATTCAGAGTGTCATTGAATCAAAAAAAGTGTGTATTCTTGGCACATGAGGGAAAGTTGTTGGGCCATATTGTTTCAAAAGAAGGGTTGAAAATTGATCCCAAAAGAGTTGAAGCTATCAAAACTTTTCCATTGCCAAGTCACAAGAAATCTCTCCAAAGTTTCTTGGGAAGGATAAAATTTGTCTGCAGATTTGTGCCTGATTTTTCCACTCTTGTGAAGCCATTAACAATGATGTTGAAGAAGAGCCTTGCATTCAAATGGACAATAGAAGGAAAAGATAGTTTTGAGGCTATCAAGCATGCAATATCACAAGCTCCAACTCTTATCAACCCATATTTCTCCAAGGACTTCATGTTATATGCTTTTGGAGGATCAGACACAATCTCAGCTATCTTGGTACAACTGAATAAGGAAGGTTCAGAACAGCCCATAGCATTCTTCAGTCAAATCCTAGAAGATTATGAAGTAAAGTATTCTTTCATTGAAAATCATGTTCTTGCTTTTATTAGGAGCTTGAAGAAGTTCAAACACTTGGTCTCGAACAATAAGATTCAACTATTAGTGTCTCATGTTGGTGTCAAGGACTTTCTCCTAAACAAGGATCTAAATGAGAAGAGGGCAGGTTGGATCACTCGGGTAATGGAATACGATATTGAAATCAAAGTGACCAAGCTGGTTCATGGAAAAGGTTTGTGTGAACAGCTAGCTTCCAAACAACATGATGAGTCAAAAGGTGAAGAGGAGGTTGTCCTAGTGCTACAAAATGATCAAGAACAACCAGCTGATGATGCACCCATTCCATGTTGGACTCAAGACATGGTGCATTATCTCCAAACAGGTTTGTGCCCTCTAGAATGGAACAAAGCTAAGAGAAGATATTTCAGATTGCAATCCATTCCATATGTGCTCATTGATGGCATCCTATTCAAGAAGGATGTGAATGGGGTGTTATTGAGGTGTGTCCCAACAAATCAGATTGAGAAGGTATTGCATGAGTTCCATGATGGGGAAGTGGGAGGCCACTTTGCTCCATGAGTAACAACTCTCAAAATCATGAAGGCTGGTTACTATTGGCCTACGGTGTTTAGTGATTGCTACTCATGGATTAAGAAATGTAAAAAGTGTGCATTCTTCATAGGAAAAGAAAGACTAACAACACTACCCCTTCATCCAATCTCAATAGATCAACCATTCATGCAATGGGGATTGGACTTCATTGGAGTTATCAATCCAAATTCAAGTCAAGGCCACAAGTGGATACTAATAACAACAGACTATTTCACCAAGTGGACTGAAGTGGTGCCACTCAAAGAGGCAAATGAATCCAACATCTTGGATTTCTATGAAGGGATAGTCACGAGATTTGGTGTCCCTACCACTATCATATCAGATAATGCATTGGCATTCCTTGGCACAAAAATCACTGAATGGGTTGTCAGGAATGGTATTTATCTCAGCACTTCTTCAAACTATTACCCTCACGGTAATGGCCAAGCAGAGTCCACAAACAAGAACTTGCTGAGAATCATAAGAAGAACTCTTGATGAGAATCAGAGGACCTGGCATATGAAGCTCAAATCAGCTCTATAGGCTGATAGATTTACACCTAAGAGGTCAACATGTATCTCTCCATACAAACTTGTATACGGAAAGGAAGCAGTGCTGCCTATATCACTTGAGTTTCCAGACATTTGAACTCATGAAGTAACTGGAACTAGCTGAGTTTGAGCCCATGGAAATCAAGTATGCATAACTAATGGAATTGGAAGAAATAAGAGAACATGCAATGTAAACCATGGAGAGAGATCAACCATTGATCAAGAGGAGCTTTGACAAGAAAGCTAAAGCCAAGACATTCCAAACAGGAGACTTGGTACTGAAGTGGGATGTTGATCATGAAAAATTGGGAAAACATTCCAAGTTTGATGCCATATGGAGTGGTCCATATATGATCACTGAATGCAAAAGTAGCAATGCCTTCTGACTAGCTAAGTTAGATGGTGAAGAATTACAGATTCTAGTCAATGGAATCTATCTCAAACATTGCTACTAGAAGGAAGAATTTCTCACCCTTGTACATATTAGTCTAGGATTTTCAATTCCTCTAAGTTCTTATGCACATTGTTACTATTGTTAGAATAAGTTTTAATTTCCCTAAGTGCCTTAAGCACATGTTCTATTGCTTCTAGTGTATGCTTTGTATATAGTTCACCATGCTTAAGGAAAGAGAAAATGACTGCATAGTAGGAAGCTCATAGTTTCTTGCAATAGTTACAAATTTCAAATTCAAAAAAAATAGAGAAACTAAAATATTAGGTCAAGAGACAAATTTCAAATCTTCAATTATTTTTCTTCCTCAAATTAGCAGTTGTGCTTCTCAAATCAAGAATCAACATTAGGGGCAGATTTGGTATTGTAGTAGATGGCAGTCCTTAGTGTTCAGTCAACCTTCAGTCGGTGTGTAAGCTGCAAGTATGAGCCACTATGCATATCTCTAGGGTTTGATAACAATCTTTGTAGCCTACAACAGTATCCCAAGATCGGCTCCAGTCATAACAGCCTATCAAAAGGAATGGAACATTCAGAAGAAGAAAGAAAGAGAAACTTAATAGAGTTCCATGATGTCCAAATTAATAGATGTTCATCATTCATCCTTGTGGATTGTAGTTACTGGAAGAGGGTGAAATCCAAGTTTTAAAACAATTTTCTACTCTCACAAATCTTGATTTCAATATTTTCTTATGAAAGTTGAGAGTGTGAGAAACGAAATACAGTTCCAGATGTGAGAAATGACATTCCAGGGTCAAGTTTTCAGAGTTCATATCAGTTCATGAGGATCATACAGACTCCATGCCCAATGGATAGCTTCGGGCAACTGTCATACTCCATTTAGAAGGAAAATGACCCCGCGAGTCACCAAATTTTTATCTAATTTCTCTACCCTTGTGAAAAATGAAACAACTGACAGGCTTGCATCAGGGTCAAATAGGGACTGAGGAAAGTTGAAGGTAAGAAAAAATAAAAGGGAATCTCAGCCTTAGCATGTGTCTTCCATGAACCCAAGTTTTCTGGCATGACCAAGTTGTTCAACTCCCTAGAACTGAGAAGGTAATTAAGCTCAAACCAGGTTAGACTAAGTGTTATTTAACCGGCTCATCTGAAAGGTTCATGAAAATAAGGACTAATCGAACTCATACAAAAATATGGTTGGGTTACTTTGACTCTAAATGCACCCACCGACACTAGTCCCGAGACTACTTGAGAGTTATATAAGATATGTGGTCGAGCTCAAAAGGAGGATCAAGCTCTTTTGACAAGAATGAGATCCCAGTCAGGTGAATTGGTTCGAGCCAATCAAGTGGATTGTCACCGAGTTGTTTTAAAGTGCATCACAGTTTATGAGAAGTCAAATTTAGTAGACAAGCCCAAGCTAGCCATTGAGTTAATTCCCAATAGTCTAACCAAGTTATGCACAAGAGGTAGGCTTGGTACGAGCTAGTGATACAAAGAGCCGGATGTTCCAACGAGTTCCATCACAATGAGTCATACCATCACATGAAGTCAGTTTTAATTCATGGGGAGAATGGGTGTTTCTGAACAAGCCATGTATGAAGCTGTAGTCAAAGTTCTTGAGCATTTCAAAATTGGGTGTGGGTCATAATGGCACAGAGTGGAATGGACATGATCCAACTTCATGAATTATCAAGAGTTGGGAATGGAAAACAACAAAGATGAGCCTAACTATGGGTCATAGAAAGTTAGTCAAGTCAATTGATCACAATGCAAGCCACTACATGATTAGAAGAGAAATCTAATTGGAGTAACAATGCTTGGGAAGATCCACTAACAAACATAGCGCGATTTACAGACAAGAGTCTTTAGCTCAAGGAGCATTAGAGATCATGAGTTAAATCACATCGGCAGACTCAACTCAAACTTGCCAATTAGCTTGTGATCAAGTTTTCTTGGTAAATGCAGGGTGAGCTATTTCTGAAGAGTTGGTGAGGCAGTGATACTTGCAAAGTCACAAGAGAGTAAAAGATTCGAGTTTGTGAAGTGACGAGTTACAGATGAAGAGGGAAATCGAGCCCAAAAGGCCTTAAATTTTGGGACATTCGTGTCAAGGACATTTTGTAATTCATTGGGGAGTGAACAACCACAAAAGGCACTCAAAAATGTGCGAGGAATGTCTCATGAGTTGGATGTTGCCATGACTGGCCAAAATAAGCCGATGACCAAGTTGAACTCACCGAAAGAATTGGGTAGCAACAGCCTGAAATTCAAACCGAGGTGTCATGAACCAAGTTGCTAAGGCTATAGGTTTGTGGGGATGGAGAATTGGAGCCAATGTGCTAAGCCACACTCAGAACTTGTTAGATGAAAAGGCCCAAAGAAACAAATTGAGTTGACGAGTGGACAATCCTTCATGGACATCAATGAGTGCAGGTTCAGGATCAATGTAGGAGAGTTTGTTTGACAAATGTGTACAGTTGAGACCCAAGTTGGGAATCACCATTCAGGAAGATTGACATGGTGGTGAGTAAGCCATGGTACTAGGCCATTAGGAAAATGGCACAACATGACACATGAAAAATCCAGTGGGCATAAAGTTGTAGTGATTGATGATCGGATGGCATAAAAAAAAGGAGGGGTTGATTGTGTTAATGTACAAACAATGGCAACCAGACAGAGATTGCGAAGTGGTGGATAAATCATGGAAAAGGACTTAAAGGGCTCCCGCCAATCAGATCAATATGTGAATGAATCCAACTGGGGGGTAGCAAGTCAAGGAGTGACAAGGAATGATAAGCAAAAGAGAGCCAACTCAACCGAGCTGGCTCAATGGAAAATATTTAAAAACATTAAACATCTACTCCACTTTCCCCAAACAAAGATGAAATCATATCAATGATGGGCCCACAATTTTAAAATGCTCCAAATAATTTTAAAGGAGGTAGAAAACATTAGGAAAAGGGGAGAAAATAATTTAAATGATGAATTTCCAACTGCAAGAATTTAATTCTCAGTCCCGTAAATGGCCAAACAAACATGTGTAAGACAAATTAGCTGCAATCACTCAGAGGACCATAATTGGAACAATTTTCAATGGATTTTCACAAAATCAGTGTTTTGGAATTGTGGCTTCAAGCCCATCACACAATAATCAAGAAATCCATAAACTGATGAAGATTTGATGGTGATTTTTAAGGAAAACGAACCCAGTTTTGTTTGGTTGTTGGAAAGTGGTTGAAGGAGCATTCAATGAGCATGGGAAATCATTCTTTCAATGCTGCAAGTTATGGGACACCTTGGATTGCTTTTGTAGGTCCAAAATCACCAACCACACTCATTTATTATGACTTGAAATTGGTTGAAAAGTGGGTTTCAGGAATTACAATTCCCCTCTTTCTCTCTCTTCTCGAAATTCTATAAATTGGAGTGTTGGGCTCATTGTAAAGGGAGGATAATTTTGAGTAGCAAAACTCTACCATTTTTGTTTTGTGAAGCCAATGTGTTGCATGCCCTTGTAGTGGACTCCTTGCATGGTGATCCAGGCCTTTCATTTGTAAAAGTTTGAACTGTGCATATCAATGAAGCAATAGATACAAGTTTGTGGATGTACCTTCCCTTATTGTGTTTGTTTGCATTCTTCTTGCCTCTTCAATCTTATTGTAGGTGTATTGTGTCTATTCTATGTTCTTGCAAGATTCATTACCATTGTGTATGCATAGAAATGGTGCTGTGATTGCTATTGTTATACTGTGGAGAACTATTATCACCCCTTCTAACCCGCATTTCATTCCTATTTTTACACATTGGGAAGTTATTCTCACACTCCCCTTTTTTGGTGTATCACTGATGTTAGTGTAGGCTTTATTTTCATGCACTCTCTCTCCCTAGTCCCTTGGAATATTAGGTTAGGATTAGATAGTCTTGCTTGCACTGAGAGTAGCTTGTGGCAGGTAGTTTAGGAGCAGGAACCAACCTTTTCTGGAGGATCATCTCAACCCTATAAGTCCCACAGCTTGCGCGATGATCCAATGTTACACAAATTACATTGAATGCCCCATTCCACATTCAAGCCATTCGAGGGTGCTGTAATTTCGCGACAACAAGAATTTCTCTGGGCTAACTCTGAAAGCCACAAGGGGTTTCATCGCGTGACATGATACACTTGTTACAGACCCAAAGAAGCATGTGACCTTGGCTTACTTGACATCAAGCTTCAAGGGTGAGCTCTTTGTGTCAAATGGCTAATTTGCAGCCTGGAAGGGAAAAAAGCCTAAAAGATTATGCTCCAACATTGCATCTGTCAAGACTTTCCTCTTGGAAGACAAACTTGGAAAGACCTCAACTTCCAGTCCCTTCTCATTTGCTTGGTTTTTGTCAAAATCAAAGGTACTTTTATAGCCCAAAGTATCTGGAAATCCTGGGAATTTCTTAAACCCCACCTCATTTGGAAAGGGGATGGCTTCAGATCTGGCCTATTTATTAACTCCTGTTCTCTCTAGTGGTCATCCATTTCACTTTCCACGAGGCGCCCCCTACTATAGCCTCTTGGGCTAAAGCTATTCAACTCTTCAAAAAAGGCATCAAAGTGGTGGGAGATTTATTTTGTAAGCATTCCAAATCCTAGCTTTCTTAGGGAGCCTTAGCTATTAAGTTTAACCTTCAACACCAAGATGTCGAGTCAATTATGAATATCATTGCTTACATACGTGATGAATTCTTGCACAAAATTGGTGTCACTTCAGTTGTCCCATGGTGGCACGATAGGAATTGGCCTTTCGTTACCCCACTCCACCATTACAAACCTTGTTTGGGTTACTCCCTTCTCGCGCCACAAACAGATGTTAGAACATTGCCTCCCAGACGAAGGTGTGGAATCATCGATTTGCAAGGTTTTGGTCAATTCTTGTTGAACCCAAAAAAACCCACTTTCTATGGTGCATTTTACACCAGGGACTTCCCGCTGGGATTGACTTAGGCATATGGGTGTGAATCCCATCTCCTCGGTTTGCCACCAACTTGAGACTATCAAACACATGTTTTGGTTTTACCCGCGCACTCAATCGAGCTGGAAATGGATTCATTCCCCTTTTCAACCATTCTCCCTAGATTTTTTTACCTGGAAGATGGGATAGAAATAAGGTCATATTTAACAATGTTCCTATGGATAGAATTTTTGTTGTTACTAGTAAAGTGACTATTCTTTCCACTATATTGCTTCAAATTTAGAACTAGGTCGAGAAGGTTCGACTGGAGGTTGAACACCTCCAACGCTTGCTTGACCATAGGGCTACCGTCCCCTGTGTGGTCAGTCGTGTTCCGCCTGATGCTCCTGCTCCCGGTCGCGGCTGTGCCGCTCCCCCTACTCCCCATGGACGAGGGTTTCAAAGATGCCACTCTCGAAGTCGGTGGAGCTCTTGTCCTCGATGACGGTGGTCCCCTCGATCTCGACCCTCCTCCATCGCTCAGGGTGGGATTTTCGGCTGCCTTGGTGGTTTGCCCTACAGTAGGACAAATTCCCGCGACTTTCTCTTGGCATCTCTCCTTCTTGGTAGCTTGATGATTTAGAACAACAACAACAACAACCAAACGAAACTGGATGAAAGCCCATCCTTGATACGGCTCACCCTGGTTCTGGCTGGGGAGTTCTCCTCCTCTGTCTTCACATGTTTGTTGCCGCGACCTAGATTTCTGGATCGACCTTGTTTTTCGGTGCCTTGTTTTGTTTGCCTTTTTTTAGAGTGAGGGCTGTACTTTTATTTTGTTTTGATTGACCTCTTTCTCAAGGCCTACTGGCTCGATTTGATTGGCATTATGGGATGGGATTGTGTCTACCGATCTTTTGTTCGATCATGTTGGAATTATGTGTTTTATAAATAAAAATGCGCTTTTCAATTTGTTTTTAAAAAGAAAAGGTGTCGCGGATATTAAAAATCTCTTCGGATTTCGAAATTATCATCCGTAGATGTCATTAAAGTCCTCCTCGTGGTAACATTGTCCAGGAGACGAAACCCATTTACACCTCGTCCATGCGAATGGAGCGCTTTTGTCACCTCAAAACGACAAACGCTCAATAATGACAAGGAGCTTCCGTGAGATAGCGACAGAGTCTGGCAGAACGAAAAGAAGAATTCCTTGAACATCTCAATTCTTCTTCGTTTTATTCATTGTCCATACAATATATAATCCTTCATTTGGTGGAGGAGGAGGAGGAGGAGGAGGGAATATACAGATTTACATAGCCTCGGGTCAGGCACCTTCTTCGTTTCTCAACTTTCAATTGCGGGTATCTTGTTTTGATTTTATCTGTTTTAAAAATAAATAACAACATGTAATCTGTCTACTGTTTGGGTTCGGTCACTGATCCCCTGCGCTCTCACTTTATATGCACTTTTGGCTTCCATCGATCATTATGTTTACATTGATATGCGTAGAAACGATTTCATTTTCGTTGTTCTTTTAAGGGGTTCACGAGGTCCAAATGTAAGGGCTTCTAAACTTTAACAATACTTTGAAAATTTCCCTTTGTCCCCACAAGATGGGTCTCATATGCTCACAAGATGTGCCCGCTAGGCTGTGACCTTAAAATGTCTTTTATCTGTCTACAGCAACCATGGATTCTGATGACAGCCAAGTTCGAGCGGAGCTGAATTTTATATTTTTAATTTCCCATGTATTACCAAGGGGGGTTGTATGATAATGGTAATAGGCATACTCTTCAAGTCTGATTTAGGTTGAAATTTGCCCACTGTAATTAGGCGGGCGACATGGTAAACATGTGATGATATTATGGTGTAACAATTATGAGGTCTATTTGATTGTTACCCTTTTTTCCTATATTGGAAGGGATCTGGGTGTTGTACTGATTTCCAAAACTTTATGAAATGAGCTTCTTTCAGGCATCCCAAGTGTTGGACTCGGGAATTGAACGCAGGCCTCCCTTGTACAATGACTACCCATGTTTACAAATCTTAACCTTAATAATGTGGACCAAACTTATCCCAAAGCCCATGACCTCAACCAAGATTTACCAAGTGATAAATATTGATTATTTTGTATAAAGGCTTGCTCTTCATCCCATGTATTCCTCTTTTCAATATCATTGAATTTAATTTCAATGCCCAGCACTATCTGAAGCTGTGCTTTACTATAGTGATAATGGACTCAAATTAGCAAATGCCTTATGGCTGTGGTTTTGATCTGGCTAACTCGCCTCTATTCAGTTCTGCTACTTTTTCTCACCACTTTAAACACGGTTCCAAATTATGCAGTGAATGCCCGAGTAGACAAATTTTGATACTAGAAAGCTCAGAAATATCATTTTTTTTGAAAAACTGATAGAAGCAACCACAAAATTCAGAACCAAAAAACGCATCACTTAAGATGGGAAAATAGAATTTTACTCCCATAAAATCCCTCGACTCTCTTTCCATATTTCTCTGTGTTTATATATATGCAAACATCGAATAGTTACATCGTAACTGATTATATCTTACATGCTGCAGTTGTATGCATTTCCTTAACCTGTAACCATGCACTATCCATAAGTGTAAACTATTCCACTACAGCATGCAACTCTCAATTCATGGCACTGCTAATTGTCCCTATAAATCTGACCTTCGTGGGACTTCACGTGGTTCTAATTTCTAAAGATTAGCTTTGCATCATCTTCGTTTTCATTAATACCAGCATTCTGGGAAGATGTGTTGACAGTGATCAGCGTCGGAATTTTCATTAATTCAACCTTCCATGATAGAACCGGATGAGCAATGGGTTCCTTTTACTTTTGAGTTCAGTTGGTTTTGTATAAATGAACGAAATAGCTTGAAAGAATAGGATGCCTAATGAACAATTGGCAGTCATCACTAACTAATCAGTTGACCAAATTTGCTAAGTTGAATTGCAGATATTTATGCCACTGTATTTTTGGAAATCAGAAAAAAGGTTTAAATAGGGATTATATTAGGCTTGACCAACTCACACCTCTTTTATGGTTCAAGAGTGCCCAATTGAAATTGTGGAAAAGATTACATCCGAGAATTTGAAAATTTCTTAGTTGAAGACTAAAATATGTAAATTTGAAGAAGATTATAGACAAAATGAAAATTAGAGAACAATTTTGACAATGTAATAGGACATTAAATATATTAAAATAATGTTTTCAGACATACATGGAAAAAACAAAACAAAACAAAACAAAAATGTCTCTTTAAATGTATGAACTCTAGCCCAGGCTTAAAATTTAAGAGGCTACAAGAGAAGTATGGATGCTGGATTGGCCAAGGACGTCAGTCTTTCACAGACCTTACATAAAATTTCCCAGAAAAAAACATCAACGCACATTAGGTTATATATATAAGCTAATAGTTCTAAACTTCTAAATTTAGCAAACGTTCTAAAATCAGCGTCTTTACTTTAATAAATATTCATCTTTTCTGAGATCCTTCGAAACAACTTACCAAAACTTGAAAAGTGCGTAAATGCAAACTCTAAGAATAGGCCATTTAAAATTAACCTATACTTAAATAGCTAATTATTAAATAATCCCCCTATTAATGTGTTTTTTAGTCCTACATTGACTAACAAAAGAGAAACCTTTCCCAGAAATGTGCATTTGGGTATATTTCATTTTCAATTCAAAATATTTTTGCATTTTTTAGACACATCAATAGCAGATTCATTTTGTGTTTGGGCTTGGGTATGGTGAATCAGCTTTTGCCGGAACGGCGCTTTTTTTGTGCGCCAGGTATGGCGACATAAAAACAGCAAAAAACAAAAAATTAAATATTCTCACAGAATCTAGCCTAATAAACAGGAAATAACCATATGGTATGCATAGAATGAACAAAATAACCACATAACACCACTGATAAATTGATAATGAGAGGCAAGCATGCAATGAGAGATAAGTGTGTTGATTTGTGTTTTGCTTTTGGCGAAATGAGAGTTAAGGGTTGTTTTGTGATATCTTTTTAAATTTTTAGCAATTTTTAGGGGTTCCTTTTGTGTTTCCTTTTTTTATTAGCCAAAGTCAATTTGTGAAAAAATTAAAAATAGGCAAAAATTCTGTGGCTTTGCCCAGGCATGGTTTGGGTAAGCTTGGGTTTTTCAGCATGGGCATACTTTGCCCGTTCCTGGCGACTTCTTGGGCGGATTGAACCCGTACCTGAACTGGGGAGGAAGGAGGATGAACTGGCTACTTAGCATCAAAGTATTTGGGGTGTTGGATTCTATGATATATTTGGGCCTCCATATGCAACAATCCTTTAAGATATAGAGTAATATACTGGAACGTAATCCTCTAAGGGTAAATCCTTCCACTCAATCGAATGCTTTCAACACTTATTTCCCAATTTCTTCATCAAGTGGCCAAAATATTTTTTAGACTTGTAAGAACAATGCCCTCATCAATGGGAGTTGGCAAGATATATGAATTTTTTTGTGTTATTATTTTCTTCAAATATCAGATGGAAGCTATCATGCAGTTAGGTTCTAATAGTTTAGCAGTTTATGTAATCTGTTGCAGTGTTGCTTTGGTTCCTTGATAGGAACCTCACATGAACAACAGAAAATAAGAACAGTAGAAAAACCGTAAAGAATTTAGCTGCCAGAACTGATGCGTTACACTCTGCATCAGCGTGGATTACATAGATGCACAATGACAAAGGTATGCGTTGACTGAATAAGGCCAAGCACATGCAGAATGACTAATAAAAAAGAGAAGAGCTAAAAGCTAGTTACAAAGAAATATTTACAATAAGGAGTCTCGATATTTCCTCCATGCTAAGAGGAAGTCGTCCCCAACTCCAGTGTTCAATAAGAGAACTCCCCAAAAGTGGTTTCAAAGAACCACTTAGCCTGTGTCAGTAGAAGACCTTAGTGACTGACTTGGTAAGTATTGGTTTGTTTCTTGTGTTTGGTGAGTCACAACATTGAGCGATGCATCCTCAGCCAATAGTTGTTGGAAACTTTCAATGGTAGCATCTTCCAAGTGAAATGATTCTTGCAGCTTGAGCTGGCTTACGGTGGGAGCATCATGGAAACCAAGCTTGAGCTGGAAGATCTAAGTGAAAAGTGTGGGCTTGATTGCTTAGAGAATAGTGTAAGTTCCAAATCTAATGGATTTCAACTTGTGATTTTGTTTGTTTTGAAACCTCTGTTTTCCCAAGTGAAGCCAAGTCCAACCACAGTCACTAAATTGGAAAGAATGAGGTACTTTATGACATCGATGGAGTGCCTCGAATTTGGCTAGAGTTTCTTGAAGTGTCCCGAATTTTGGAATGAAACTTGACCAAATTTTTGCACAAACAAAAAGCTTTGTTCTGCTTCTTTTGTTGGTGGGACATATTTGGAGTTGAAAGAGCAACCAAAATTTCTTAGGGCCCCAAAGGTGGAATCCATAACAGACTTCAAAGGGGAGAATGCCTTGTAAATACATGGGTAGCCCGGTTGTATCTACATCGAATGATATGCATATAGTTGTCCCATTGTTTACTTTGCTGATGATAAATGTGTAGAACATGGACTAAAGTGTGATTAACAACCTTAGTCTGGCTGTCAGTTTATAGCTGAAATGAAGTGAAGCACATTTGAAAAACCATAGAATTCCACATTGATCGGAAAAATGACTTGGGAAGCTTGAGTCACTATCTGACATAGTTGTGGGTGGTAAAATGACTCTAAACATACTTGAAGAATGAGTCAGCAGCCTGTGAAGCACGAACTGACTTGGTGTATGACATAAATATTGCCATTTTTGAGAACCAACACACTTGAACAAAGTTTCAGTCATGCAAGCATTGAGTTGTGGGCAGGTCACCAAAGAATTCATGTTAATGGATTTCCATGGTCGCAAAGATATTGATAATGAATGATAGCCCAGCTTCCAATTGGAAGGCTTTATGTGACCGCAAAGAGGGTACTGGAGTATGTGATCCGCAACCATCTTCCGCATAAACTAGCGTTACAAGTAACATCAAAGTTGCTGCAAGGTCTTTAGTATGCCAAAATGTTCAGCATATGAAGACGAATGAGTCTCCTTTGCAGAGGTTGACTAGAGTAGTCGACGGGAACATAAAGCTGAGCGAGCTTGTACAACAGTCCATCCCTGTAATGTTCCTTTCCGGGACAAATAATGACAAATTGGGTTTTCCAACGAACCCTTATACCAAATATGCAACAAACTGATTTTTATTCAAACCCTTATCAATACAAAAGTACAGCAGTCTGATATTTTGCTTTTACTTAAGGAAAAACAACAATTAGAGATACCCACAAGGGGCAAAGCCTTTTGAAATCCACTTGGCACATGATTATGAAAGAAAATAGTTTTTACAATCAGCGGGTGAATTTATTTCTGAACTGAAATTAAAAGAAGAATACAGTTGACCGTTTGATGGCAGATCTACAAAGAAAAGGGCTGTAGTTTCTGTCCTAGGGCAGATTAGGGCCTTGTGCAAGGCCTACTACCAAATGCATCACCCAAAACCCCTACAACAGCTCCCACAAGGGTTTAATGCACTCCCTTAGAGGGTTGGCCTACTCTAAAAGACCCCAAAACCACTCTCAAAATGCTCTCCAATGCTGTTCCCGCTGAATGATGGCTGCCCTAGCTGATATAAGTCTGAAAATCTGATCTCTTGTGGATGCTCTAGCTGCCAACTACTGAAATTCATCTTAAATCTGTACCCTAGCTCTGATTAACTGAAATGAAGCTCAAATGTGACCTCTGTATGAAGTTACCAAGGAGAAATTGAGGGTTTTTGTCCCCAAAATCTGTAGGCCAAGGAAGGTTTTCATCCTCAATAGCCGGATACACAAGAGGGTTTCTATCTTCTAATGCCAAAGTTGGAGGAACAACTCAAACTCTTCATGAAAATTATCATAATAGCCATAAGATGTCCAAATGAGCCCAAATGACCTCCTTTTATGCTTTTGCATGGCACATTTCCCAACACAGTCCTCAAATGGGACGTCCCACTTTGGTATTTTACTTTATTTAAAAATAAAGTAATACTTTACTTTATTTTGAAAAAGTAATGTTTTTATTTCTTTTTTATTTTAACTTTATTTTGTAAAGTCACTTATTAAATTAATAATAAACGTAAGTGCTTATAATTCACATTACTTTTGCATTAAAGTTAAATTATTAATTTATTTCCCTTTTTTCCACCCCATTAGCCCATGGAAAATACTGGATAGGCTAAGGGTCTTCTCCTGAATTAATCTTGAGCAGGGGACATTACAGTTCTCCCCTCCCAAAATTGCTTGCCCTCAAGTAATTGCAAGCTCAATTGCTTGAGCTCTCCCCAAATGGCCATCTCTGTAATACCTGGATCCCAATTCATCCTTGGGAGTTTACAATGCCATGTTCTGAATAAACTTTGTTTCACCCTTTCACCATTTTTATAATGCCTTCCATGATGACAACAAGTCTGAAATGGCATAATATGAAACAACAAATCTGAAATATGACCAACCTTTTCATATGTTGGGCTGCAAGCAAGATGTTTACCTCCTTTTGCCGATTTGCCTTGACACAACCATTCTTGTGATTCAGAATTTCAGAATTAGTGGCATCGTCAAAACCCTTCTTGTAACTCAAAATTGCAGAATTAGTTGCATCATCACAACCATTCTTCTAACTTGCATGCTCATCAACATAGTTACTTCGAAAATCAACCTCATATGGTAATGACTCAAGCTTTTCAATACTTGGAAGATTGATAGGTGTTTCTTGGGCTGAATCAACTTTAATTTTAGGCACTGGGCATTCAACATGTAATGCATGTTCTTCCTTTGCATTATTAATACAAACATTTTGTTTATCAAGAGTCATACCTTTTCTATTGAAGATTCTTCTCCTTCAAATTGCATGATGGAATCCTCAATGGGCTGCTTCCTCTCAAGTTTTTGCAGCTTTGATTATTTTTTTCGCATGTTCCATCATCACAATTGGATAATTATTTTTCTTAATTTCCTGTAGGTGTTTTGTCTTGCTTGAGTGGCTATCAACTTAGCTTCCTTAGCTTTTCTTAGCCATTCATCACACCTTTTCTGGGTCCTTATCACATCCTCTGCATTGGTCTGCACAGTAGCTGGTTTCTTTTCAATACTCAGATCCACTTTTTGTTGTTGATGGTAGATCATTCAATTTTGCCTCATATATGTGATGTATGCACTCCCTTTTTGTTGAACTCTTTGTGCAATCAGTGAATGGTGCTTTCTTCTTCACAATTTCTTGTAGCTGTAATTGTTCCTCTTCCTGCTTCAGGTGGTGGTGTATCCTTTTTACTTGTATCACTACCTTCTGACTTCCTTATTATTGTGATCTGATACTTTGCAATCCCATTGTAAAAATTTTGTTCAATAAAAACATTTCTACTATCAAAGAATGCTTTACCTTCATGATTTGCATGTCTGGGTTCTGTTATTACTTAACACTGATCCCATTGAAAACTCCCTTTCCTGGACAAATAGGGACCCACTTCAGATTTTCCAACAAACAGTTAACCAAGTATGTAACAAACTTGCCTTTATTATTCAGGAGTGTTATCAATTATTTTGTACTACAGTCTGATTTACTTAGTTTTACTTTAGAAATTCAACATTTATTTGATTGCTACAAGGGACATAAGCCTTTAGAAATCCACTTGGTTCATCGCACTATGGAAGAAGTTAATTTGTTGCAATCACACGGATTAACTTTGCTTGGTGCTTGCACTTTAACTTTGCTTGGTGAATCGCAACTTCAAGGTTATTTGATGCTTGCACTCTACAGAGAGAAGGGCTCTAATTTTTGTCCTAGGGCAGATTAGGGCCTTGTGCAATCCCTAATTTTTTCCATACGTTACACTATGATTTTGAGGTTTTGGGTTGCTACTCCTACTCCCACCTGGAGTGAGGAAGAAAACCCTCCATTGCAGCGAGGTTAGGGGATGAAAACTCTCTAATCCTTAGAGGCGACTCCATCCAGGGGTTACCATTGTGCTTTCAAACGCAGCTCGCAAATGCGAGTTTCAGTTCAAAGCTCTCAACCTAGGGCATGTTTTTAGCGAGCAGTTTTCAGAAGCTCATTACCTCCCATATGCGAGAGTTCAAAGCTCGTTAGTTCAAACTTCAGCACTTTTGAAAGTTTCGCACTTCGCATTTACTAGAAAAAGCATTTTAAAGTCAAGGACGACCTCAGCACTTTGGGAGACTATTTCGAGCTGCAATCATAAGGTGCATATAGGTGATGGGCCTTGCTTCATGCCATGGTTTGCCCTATGTGGCAATATTTGCAGCCGAGGTTGGGGCCTGCTAATTCACCTTCTTAATGATTATGCGGTTAGCTATATTTAATTGGCTTACTTTCAGGATGTGGTCCACATAAATAAAAATAAATTCAGTTTTTTTGTTGCAAAACTTATTTTAGGAAAACCAATTTGAATAAAAAGATTGCTCAATTGGAAGCTCCTATTTATGTGCCGAGAGGCTTTCTCTATGCTTTGCCCCTTGCCGCTATTTCTATTTTGTCGATGTTTCATAAATAAAGGAAAAAAATCAGACTGATGCATTTTGTCCATGAGGGTTTGAAGACAATTGTCATTTCCTATAAAAATTATGTATTTTCCCCTAGGGTTTGCAGTGATTACAATATCAATTTGCTTGAAGCAAATGGCTTAGATATTTAGAGCAATCTAATTTGGAGATGTTCTTGTATCACATATGCTAGACCAGAGGTATTTGATAAGGGACACTGCTTCCAGATCTGCTGTACTCCCTTGACAATGAATTACGGAAAAATCAGTTTAGTCTGCAATACTTCTCGCCCTAAGGTTCAAAGGGAGAGGACTTCTGTGGAAATTTGCTATAGTTTTGAAAGTACAATGTCTTACCGACACTACAGTCCCTCAGAGGGTTGCGACATAAGGGCCATCAAGACATTCAGATTGACCATTAGATGGGTTGTTGCAAAGCACCAACAGGTATTCCCATGCTCAAGATCTCAGGCAAATAATGAAATCTTGCATGCCTTTAAGACAATAGAGTAGTGCTTTCCATTCATCATGGGTGACAAACCAAGTGTCAAAGATGCCAAGTTCCTCAAAATTAGGACTGCTAAAAAGATATGGGACTTTGTTGGTGATACCCTTCTCTCGTACTTGATGACCAAATACAACTATTGGTTATAAGATAGATTCTTCAAATGTTGATGGTCCTAAATCTTAAACTGCGTTCAAAACTAAAAGGGATGGTAATCAATATGCAAAATAACAATCTTATTGAGAAGATAATTGTGCCATTGCTTAAGTAGTTGGATCAAGGTAACCTTCCTTGTAAGTTTATACTCCTTATTTTTCGCCCTTATTAATGATTTCTCTTTGTAGGTTGTTAGCACATCGATCTCCCTCAGTGCGTGCCTTAAGGGGCGTAACAGTAGCAGGGTTGGGTTGGTTAGCAGTACTTGGTGAGAGATTCGTTATGCATGGCATTGCCCTAGCATGCCTCCTTACTACCTTCCTTACTATCACTTTGTGACCACTTGATATCTTCAGTGTTATCACCTTCACATCCGCCTATAACACCTTTAGATTCCCTTCAAAACACCTTGCTACGTGCTCCCAAGTGTTTGTTTTACCTCCATTCTCTCCTCTTTACTTATCTTTAAGCCGGACTATTTGTGGCTGACGACAAGGTCAACCTTTTTTCCTTTTTTCCAGCAGATTGCATTGACCACGGTCATTGACTTCGGCTAAGAGAGATAATGACTTTAGATTATGTTATTGAATAAATAGGCATCATTATTGTCACTTCTCTATATCATCATCACATAGTCTGCTTTGCCTTTGCTCAGAAATCTGCCCAAAAGAGTTAAAGGCTTAAGAGGTTTAGGGTTTAATGGAGCTTATACTTGGAAGTCTGCTTTGGAGCATTGGGTTACCGCGGGCAGCAAGAATAGGAGCTGCATCAACAAGGTCTACCAAGTCTTTGCAGTCCCCAACTTTTGTCTACGTAGGTCTTCTACCTATCCCTCTTGTGACCTACAACAACAACCCTCCCATGAGGTGCTAGTAACTCTGCAGGTTAATGCGCTAAAAATGTCTTAACAAAGCATAGTTACCTAAGACTTTGGGACGGCAAAATTTTTCTAAATTTTGGGTACGACGGGGGGATGGCTAATTAAAAATTATATAAATATTTAAAATAAAAAGATATAGTGACTAAACTATATAAATAAGCTGAAATAAAACCATTTGAGATTTAAATAAGTTGAAACTTGAACTCATAAACATCAAATATATTCCTTAATATCATAATATCAATATGTCAATGTAAGTTACATATGTCATATTTGAATTTTGAATTTTGAATTTGAGACTCAAAATTAAATAAGTTGAAATAAATTATAAAACCATTCTAAATTATGATTGATCAAGTGACAATAGCTGATATTCATATCATTAATCTCATATCCAAATACACCAACAATTGTTTATTGTCAATATTACAAAAAAAAGAGGACAACTACAAGTGTCAGCCTAAAAATCAGAATCAACATCTGCAGCAATATCCATGAACTCCTAGCTGGAACTAGCATCCCTGTTCTCAAAGGTAAGCCTAATCAATCCTCGCTGCACAGTATTGTCCTCTTCAACTTGCCTCGGCTCCTCGGGATCTACATCCCACCTTAATGCTGGGGTCCGTTTGTACTCATGTGTCTTGTGATCCATAAGACGCAAAACACTGTGTACAACTACAAGCTTCTCTGCTTTCGCAGAGGTAAGCCTATTCCTTTTAACAAAGTGGATTCAACCATATGTAGACCAATTCCTCTCAGAGGCAGAGGAGCTAGAAACCCGGGAAAGGAGTCGAATGACAAGTGGTCGCAGCAGTCCTAGAAGCCCATACAGTGCCACCAACTCACTTCTCCCGTGCCACTGTTACCCTATTCGCCTTTGCTGATGTTTTGTACCCATCAAGTTCAGTGAAGTCGAGCCACTCCAACTTGATCTGTGAAGCCTCCTGTGGACTCTATATTTTTTTAAAGGCCTTCATAAGGCCCTTCTTCACCTCATCATCATCCAAAGGGATAACTCTACCTGGCCTCTCCACATACCATTTGGGATTTAGTGCATACGCAACCATATGAAGAGGGGTGTTCAACTTTTTCCATCTTTGCTGAATAATGGGCTGTATATGTTCATTATAGAATTCCAAAGTGAGGTCCCTCACCCGAATAAATGCCTTCATTTGCCCAAGCATGTTGTCAATGCACTCATAGATCTCACCAAGATTGGGGCTGTTAGAATCCCTATATTTGGTGACACTAAAAACTGGAGCTATGATTGATATGATGTATTTCATATCATCCCAAAATGTTTTCCTCAACACCACGTCCTTCACTCTTTTCCCTTGCTCTGTCTTGGACTCATGCCACCTAGTCCAATCCTGTGTCATAATCATAATTTGCAAGGGCTTCTACAACTTAGACATCCTCTCCAACAAATTAAAATATGATGCAAAGCGGGTGTCAACTGGTTTCAAAAACTCCTTTGAAATATTTCGAAAAAGTGCCAATGATGTGTGGTGATTGCATATGAACTTCTGCACGTCCTTGGCCTCATTCACTATCTGGTTGACCCATTGAATCTTCCCTATGTCTTTCAGTGCATTGTTCATGGCATGCACACAACATGGGGTCCAATAAATATGTCTATACTCTCGCTCCACTAGCTTGCCTGCTGCTCTACACACATAAGCTGCATCTGTGACAACCTGTACAACATTTGAAGGTCCAACCTCCTCAATGACATCTTTCAAAATCTGATACTGGAACTCAATATCTTTCCGCTTCCTAGAACAATCAATTGCTCTCAAGAAGTACGGTCCATCTTTGCTAGAGACAATGATATTGATGAGAGGACGGTGTCTAATATCAGTCCACCCATCCATGATAATGCTACATCCATGTGACACCCATGTGACCTTCATCTCCTCCATCAACAAATTAACCTTGGAATAGTTTCTATCCAAGTTTGTTGTCCTCAATTTGGTGTCTTCAGGAGGCACATAACTTGTACCTGCTTTTGCAACCTTAGCCATAGCCTCCATGTAATAAGGAGAGTGCGACATTAAATGGAATCCCAACAACATAGAAAAATTTCCCAATAGCATCATCTGCTTCTTCCCTTGCCTTTGAATCAAACATTTCTATAATTGCATTGGGGGCTGCCTCCACGACCTTTCTCTTCCCGTTGCTTTCTACTTCTGACACTCCAAAACTAGAACCAACCAAAGTATTACTATGCTTGCCAGTCCTATGAGAGCTCAAAGGAGTATTATCTGTAGAACCACAAACTCTTGGCACATTGTCCGTGGTATTTCCATTGAAGATTCTCTCCATCTCAGCTCTCTGCTCTAGTGAAAGGCCCTTACAAACGCCAACCCCCCTTCCTGTAAGGTGCAACAAGTGTGCATTGGTCCTAGTGATGCTGCCATGCCAAGTTATTGCACATATGTTGCACTTCCATACTTTGCTCCCCCCTCCAGACTTGGGGTTCTCAATTATCTGGGCAAATTACTGCAATGGCTTCTTCTTATCAAATGGTCCAATGGCAAATTTGGACAACATTTGAGAAGGGCAACTGGTAGCACTACCAGCTAAACTACCAGTTGCCGTTGCCATTACATCTTGTCTCCCTTCTCCACTTTTCCCCATTGTGGCATCAACAACACTTCCACCTATCTCAAGTTCCTGTTCAACCCTCTCCTGCTCTAATTCATACTCATACTCAGAAGAAGAACTCATGGTGATGATTGCTGCAATAAATAAAAAACAACCATAACTATATGATTGATTGATTATGTAATGAATTAGTTTAGAAAAAAAGTATAAGCAATGATCATAAATTTAATTTAAATTTATAAACAATGAAAACAACCACAAGTTACAACCAAACCCTATGCAGTTACCAGTATGCAATATGTTTTTTTAAAACTTTTAAAATGTAATTAAAAAAAAAAGTAACCAGTATGCATTTCGTAAAAGCCTACAAACTATAAACATGATTACATTGTGAACGCATATAAAAAACTTAAAAACAGCCCCAAAAAAATGCAAATATAATATAAATTTTAAATTGGAATTAAAAATAAAATAATAAAAAAAAACGTAACCAATTACAACCAATCCCTATGCAATATGCATTTTTTAAAATCCTATAAACTATAAACATGATTACATTGTGAATGTAGATGCAAATGCTAAAAAACAGCCCCTAAAAAATGCAAGTAGAATCTAAATTTAAAAAAAAAGACTTTAACAAGTATTGTAAGCAAATAAAATTATAAATACCTCTTGCTTGCTCTTGCTCTTGCTCTCACTCTTGCTCTTGCTTGGTGTGAATATGAAATGAGCCCAAAATGTAAATTTATAACATAGAATTGCACTTTTAGGGTTAGGGTTGAGTTAGGAATGTTTCTTTTAAGTTATAAGTGCTTTGCAATAAAAAAAATAGTTTAAAGTGTTTAAAGTATGTTTTTTATTAAAAAAGATGTAGACGTCGGGGACGTCTAGATGTCCCCGGGAAGTTCCCGGGGATGTCCAGACATCCCCGACGTCTCCAATGCTTCCGAAGCGTCCCCCCACCTCCTCAAACTAAACCAAGACGTTTCCTGTGACCTCTGCCCAATAGAAAACATGGGGGAAACGTTTCCCCCACATCCCCACGTCCCTAGGACGTCTGGGACGTCCTGGACTTGTAAATTTTGGGGGGGACGCACTGTGTAACACTGTAACAAAGGTAAGTATCCCCAAATCTTCTCTTTCCTATATGTTGCTGTGGTTGATTATGTTTGATGGATGTAGTAGCATGTCTTTGTGTATTGCATTATTTCTCTCATTCTTCTCTTCAAGAAATTAGATTTCATTTTTTCTATTTAGCAGTTTTAGAGTTGTAACAGTGGAGTATCTGATTAGAACAGCTACTATTTTTAGCGAATTCCATTTTTTTTTTCTTTAGATCTATAGCTCTAGCTTTTTCGCTATAGCATCTTTCTAACTATTGGGTAGATTTACAGCTGGTTCACTGGCTGGAAATCTTAAAATGAGCAGATCTTAGGAATCAGCTGTTAGTAGGTAACCTGTAGCTTTGTTTTCTTTATATAAATATTTAAAGTAAGATTTGCAGCTACATTCTTGCTTATTTTCAGAATTGTGCTAATATTAGCTGATTTTGAGCTAGTTTTCAGATTTGGTATATGGTAAAAGGGCTAAAGTTCTCTATCACGGATAACAACTTGTCCTTATCAGTCAACTCTATACTTTTAGAAGCAATAGACAGCTCTTTCCTATTGCTAGATGGATCAAGTTCTGCTATAATGGTTTGTGAGAATTTGGACATTTAAGTACTGGTTTAGAAATCAATACAATCTTGTGTTGGAATCTCAGCATTGTTATCTCTCTGTGTTTGAATTGACTCTCCTTTGCAAGATTGATAGGTGTCATTAGGTCCAAATCTCAACAAATGATCTGTAGAAGTTACATAAATCCTTCTCAACTGCTTTACTTCATAAGAATGGCTGGATTTTTTGTTGGGTCAGCTTTAGGTCTGTCTTTTTTTTTGATGTACACACAAGTTTACTAGAATCTTTGGAAATAAGGACGCCTTGTATAATTTAACACAGACTGTGGTATTTTTTTAATGATCGTCTTTTTCAGTTCCTAGTCATGAATGCACATATGGAAGGATCCATCCTTCTTCCTTGTCAACAGCACTGGAAATGCAAAAGGTTTCTTTCTTGGCATGATATAAGCCATGTCTGATGACAATACCTCATGATTTTTTTTTGTAATCCATCCTATTAAATATTTAGGGATTCTCTAGGGAGCAATGATGTATTGATTTCCATCCCAATGATGTGTTTGTGTCCCCTAATCTATTGTCAGGCAATGAGATAGGTCCTGAAATACTTCTGGGAGCTCATCAATCAACTACGTCATGTCCTATTTTGCTGTTTTTTGCACATTTACCTTGACACATAGACTCTTTATTCAATTACACTGCAGTTGAAACATAGCTCATCCCTAGCTAGCTGTTTGGTTGTTTTTTGTGCTGAGAGTAATATATATACATCTGGTTGCAGCTCTTTGTGTGATTAATTGCTTTCACTTACCAAATTTTCATATACAACTCATCAAGATTCTTGTAGATTCCACTCAAGGTCTTCAACCCTTGTCAACACTATGACGTGAAAACCACAACATATTTCATAGTTGTCCAGTCATATATTTAGTCTCCTAACATCCTCTGATAGTTGGATCTTTAATAATGGTTCTACTTTTAACCCAAAAATGCCACTGTTACCCTGTTTATAAAGTTACGAGTGCTGTTAGAATCAAGAAATGCCACCGCAGTCTTCCCTCGACATTTTTTTTACTTCAAAAATTTGATATTGGGTTATTTCCAAGTTCCAGCAAGGTGAATTCTTGGAATCTTTTGTTTTTCTTAATTGCATTGACAGCTTCCTCAACATTCACTAATTCCTGGTCATCATATTCACCCACTTTTGGTTATTCTTTATCTAAAACTGAATCATGTGGATCATAAAATTGAGTCACTTGTGCTCTTTAGATCATTTCTCTTTATAGTTGGAACATAGCCCTTTTGGTTGTGAATCATACTAATAACAAGGACCGCCACTTCACCCACTTCATGCTGCTGCCATGGTTAGGGGTCCCAGTTAAGAGATACGTTATGCCACACAACCTTCAAAATCCCATAGTGGAATATGCATAAAATGCAACACAACAAAGAAATGGAATAAGAACTCAAAGCTTTATTAATTCATTGAAATATCCCACTTCCGAAAATTATCCATGTCGAAGACCCCTAGCCCATTTTGTCTCCCCGACGGCTAAGGGATGAACACAAGGGAAACTTAAGCCATAATAAGTCATTATAAAGTGCATATAAAAGAAAAAAAATGAAAATATTATAAAGACACTTATAGTAAGTTATTATAGACTTAATGAAACAATAAAATTAGAAAGGGAAAAAAAGGCATTTGATAATGTTTATTTATCCTATGGAAAATGTGACCTCCTTAGGAGATGGAAATCAAGTGGGAAAAACATTAAATGAAGGAGTAAAAATCTGATCGGGAGTTGCTTGTAGAGATCATCCTTGTCTATTTTATAAAATCTGATTTGTATGTTAAGCTTTGCGCTTGCATCAATAATCTTCTAAGGACAAAAACCCTTAGAGATTCACTCTTGAGATCGAAAACCCTTTAAGAGATCTAGTAGAAGGACGAAAACCCTTCTCCTAGTTTAGAGGATTCTCTACACAGGGGTTTGCATTGCAGATCACAGAGTTAGTGGTGTTTTTCAGTGTTTTCCAGCGGTATAGAAGGCTATGAAAGTGCAAATTTGTACAAGGGTTTGAAGGTGGAAGCTTGTTGCAGATTTTTACCTCCATTTGCAGCCATATCTAGGGTTATCTACACCCTGGTTGATAAAGTTTGGTACATTCTAGGGCACGGCTGTCCCAGATTTCATCACCAACATCTTTATCATATTGTTAGAGGTCAAATCAGCCAACTTGCATAATTTTTGGATCAAGGGTTTTGTACTTTTTAGCTGTGTCTGAGGACAACTGTCTGCAGATTTGTATAAAATAATCCCAGCCTGTTTTGAGGTCAAGTATGGCATTTATCTGTTGATTCCATCTTTATAAAATTTGTTGAGTTGATTCCATTAAAGATTTAGTGGTTTTGCCTTTCATTTTGTGGGTTTTCATCTCCTATGCAAGTCGCCATGCATGTATAAAATTCAGATCTGCATTTAAATAACTAAGAAATTATTTAGAAATTGTTCTTTGGATTGGGGTTTTGCCAAAAATCCATTTGGGGGTAAAAAGTTTCCATTAGGGACGTTACATTCATCAACAAAATGGAACATATATGGCACAATACATAGCAGCAATCTTACAAACTGAGATGTGCTACTACAAATAGATTCTTAGATCTCTGTGTACTAACAACACAAACCAGCCTGCATTGACTAGTCTAGACTACAACTTTCCTATCGTGTGGAAGTCCTTTTCCATCCGCGAGTTGTCCCTAACACAAGTGTGGTGGAATGCTGCTACGGACGCAAGACCCACCTACTTGCATCATTGCCTTGATTTGACAAGTGACCCAAATGACATTAGATGTGTCCCAACCATATTTGCAAGATAGGGCCAGAATGACAACACAACTCGATGCACTTGAGTCGGCTTTACAGTTATAATTATGAGTTAGGTGAAATCCATGTTGACTTGTTCAACAATGTTATATTTTGAAACTCCAAAAGTTACGTTGTGGCGCCCTTGCACCTAGGATTGCGCATTGGCTTCTTCTACTGAGTTCCTATGTGGATGGATGCACGCGTTTTTCTTGTGCGTTGATCTTCATACCTCAAAAATGATGCTCGATCTAGAAGGTCCATACAACACTCTTTCACAAAACTTTAGAGGCATGCCATCAACTTGAACCGTTATTGACACTTGCATGCGTCTAACTCTAAAGACTACACGGGCTTTTCATCTTATAGGCACAATACAAGGTAGGTGCAAGACAACATTATAGTACTTGCATGCTTACTGATGGCATGAAACACCACAAAACTCTCGCGTGCTTACATGGTACACACATTACGAGACAATAAAAAACAAGACTTGTGCAAAATAGAACAAACAAAGACTTGGTGTAATCAAAACTTGTGTCTTGCTGGACTTGGTTATTTCCTAACTAACATGTTCTTGGGCAATACAAGAGTGCAAGTGAACCTGGATGCTCATACACCCTAGGTAACCAAGAAAAGCATAAGCTCTTGCTTGTGGCTCTGCTAATGGTATTCCATGTTTTGCAGCTTGAATGCCATTATCCAAGTCACATCCTCAATTTTTCGGTCCTTATATTCGATTAGATATTCCTTGTATTCCCTATCTCGTGTCCTCATGGTGAGCCTTGTGTCATTTACTCTCTCCACCTCTTCTCGTTCCTTCTTTGGCATTTGTGTTCTCCAGTCTACTTCTCCGGAATCTAAATCTGCGCTTCCTCCCTCATCTTGCACTTCAAGATATATATACAAATTTGCCACATTGAAAATAGGTGAAATGTCTATTCCTTGCAACAACTTAATCTCACATGCAGTCTTCACAAATTTCTGCAATACTCTACATGGTCCAATCTTCTTCACCTTCCTGCTAACGCTTCAAGACCATATCTCTAACTTGATATTCCACTTCTCTTTGCTTGATGTCTGCATACTACTTACATTGTGCTAAACTCTTGTCTAGTTGTATTCACACTTCATGCACATCTCTTATATGTTTTGCAATTTTTTTTGCGTCTCAGTTCTTATTTTTGAGCTCCTTATGTTGTGCAAATTCACAACTCCTCTTGGACGTGAATCCTATACAATCTAGGATGGTGTTTTTCTTGTATTCCTGTTAACTGAATGATTCTATGCGAACTCAACTTGCACAACAATATTACCCCATGTTCTTGGCTTACCTTCAATCGGACATCTCAACAAATTCCCTAAGCTCTCGCTGATGATCTCTGTTTGTGCATTTTTTTGTGGATGATATGCTGAAATGAACTGTAACTTGTTCAATTTTTTTATTACAACATTTTCCAGAAATGTCCAACAAAATTCACATCCTTGTTTGATACAATACTTTGTGGCAAAACATGTAGCCTCACAATCTCTTTGAAAAACTAAAACATCATCGCTAGTTCTCTTTCAAGCCACAAAATGTGCCATCTTCGAAAACTTGTCAACAACCACAAATACTAAATCATTCCCCTTCTGTGTCTTAGGAAACCTTAAAACAAAGTACATATTGATATCTTCCAATGCTCTCTCTGGGATAAAGCAATGACTGATACAATCTTGTGTTTTGACTTCTCCCGTTAGCCAATTGACAAACTCCACACTCTTGAACAAACTTGCACACATCCAAATTCATGCGCAGCCAAAAGTATCTTTCTGCCAACTGCACATATGTTTTGTCATAGCCAAAATGTCTTACCAATCCACAACTATGTTTCTCTTTGGCCAATTTTTGCACAATTAAACCTAGCTATGCATAGCTGCACTTTTCTGAACAATAATCCTTCCTACACAAAATAGTCTAACCATGGTGTTCAGTCCATACTTACTGGTTCGGTGTATGCTTTCCATGCTTCATTGAAATTGCCATCATTAGCATACTGCTCTTTCAAAGAATCAAATCCTACGACTCCAACTCTCAACTCATTCAACAATAAAATTCTTTTGCTCAAAGCATTTGCAAATTTGTTTTGACTTGCAGCTTCTATATCGCAACACAAGAATAGGTCTCGAAGAACTCAATCCATTTCATATGTCTTTGGTTCAACCTACACTGACTGTTAATGAACTGCAATGCTTGATGATTTATATATAGAATAAACTCTTTGGGTAGCTAGTGTTGCCATTTCTTAAGTGTTTGCACTATGGCGCGGATTTCTTGATCATGTACAACATACTTTCTCTTTGCAGCATTAAGCCTCTCAGTGAAAAATGCGATAGCTCTTCCTTCTCCACCCTTGCATAGATACATTGCTCCTATTGTTGCACCACTAGCTTGGTAATCAACTTGAATTTTTTTACCAAAATCTGGCAATGCCAATAGAGGTTGTTCTGTCACTTTTCTTTTTAGCTCCTGGAAACTTCGTTTTGCTTCCACGATCTAGACAAACTTCTTTTTATCCTATTACATCTTTAATCACTGCACATACTCCACCGAAATTCTTAATGAACTTCATATGAAAACTTGCTAAGTTGTGAAAGCTTCGCACTTTAAAAGTACTCCTAGGTGATGATCAATCAACTACTGTGTGCACTTCTTCATATCCATCTTCGGACCTTCTTAGGAATTCACAAAGCCCTAGTATAGCAACTCTTCTTTCAAAAAACTACATTTCTTCAGGGTTACGAGCAAGTTCTTATCTTGCAATCTCATCAACGCTCTGTCCAAATGTTCCTTCTTGCACATATTCCACTTAAATTCTTGATGAATTTCAAGTTGTGAAAGCTTCACATTTTAAAAGTACTCCTAGGTGATGGTCAATCAACTACGGTGTGCACTTTTTCGGATCCATCTTCAGACCTTCTTAGAAAATCACAAAACCCAAGTATAACAACTCTTCTTTCAAAAACTTCATTTCTTTAGGTTTTGGAGCAACTTCATATCTTGCAATCTCGTCAATGCTTTACAAAAATGTTCCTCCCTTGACTTACAAAAAATCAAAATATCATCTAAATAGACAATAACTAACAAACCTTAATATGGCTAAAGAACTTCATTCATCAAAGGCATGAATGTATTCAGTGCATTCGTTAAGCCAAATGATATCACCAACCATTTATGAAATTCTTGTGTTTTGAATTTCGTCTTTCATTCATCGCCTTCTCTTGTGTGTATTTAGTGATATCTGCTCTTCAAGTCAATCTTCGAAAAATGCTTTGTGGCACTAAAACAATCTATGAGATCATATGTCCTTGGTAATGGAAACCTGTACTTGATCATGATCTTGTTTATTGCTCGGCTATTTGTGCACATTCTCCATTTTTCTTTAGTGCTAATACTACTGGTATTGCACACAGAATCAAAGATTCTCTAATCAACCTTTTATCCTAGAACTCTTGAACTTGCTTCTGCACCTCTACATTTTCTTGCAGTGTCACTTGTATGCCGTTTTGTTTGGTAAATTTGATCCTGGGATCAAATCCATTTGATGACATACGCTCCTCATTGGTGGTAATACGTATGGTAGATTGTTTGAAACAATCTCTGCAAATTCATGAACCAAGTTTTTCACTTTGTGAGAAAATGTCTCTTCCTCGCCTTCTACTTCCGTTATCAACTTCTGCGTAGGCTTTTGCTACAACCGTAAAATAATTACACTCCACTTTGCTTAGGAATTGCTTTCCTACCATCAACATAATATTTGGTTTAGTTTCCACTTCTTCGCCTTTATCTTTCAAATGATTTAAAGTGTGTGTCACTCCGTCTTTTACAAATGTGTATGTGTTTGCATGACCATCATGTTGTGCCTTGCAATCAAATTGCCAAGGTCTTCCAAGTAAAATATGAAAAGCATCCATTGACATTATATCACACATTGCCTCATCCTTGTATGAGTTTAGCTAAAACTTTACCAGACATTGCTTGCTCACCAAATTTTGATGTCTTTTTAGCAACCATGATACCTTGTATGTATTTGGATGTGCTATCCTCATTAGCCCCAACTAATCCACCATCTCTTGGAAGACAATGATATTTGTGCTGCCACTATCTATTGTCACTTTGCAGACACTATCGCCTGACTTACGTAAGGTTTTGAACAAATTCTTTCTTTGCGCTAGGTAGTTTTCCTCCTTTATAGGCTTCAACAATACCTTCTTCATCATGAGATTTTTTCCAGTTTCAGGTTCATCTACGTTGTGAATAGATGCAACTTTTTTATCATCTCCTTGTGCAATATGCACCCTCGCATTATTGTGCTTACTTCCTTCGCTATACACATGTGGACACTCAAATGCTCTATGCCCAACTTCTCCACACTTGAAACATGTGCCGGTGAATCTGCATCCACATTCTCGACCTCTTCCTTTGAAATTGCCTCTATCTCTTTGGCGCCATCATCGTGCTTTGAAGTACTTGCCTCTTCTTGTGTAGATGTTCCTCTATCGCTTCCTTGTCTACGGCTAGGTGCGAACTTTCCTTCTCCTTGTGTTGTTTCTTGTTGCTTGCGTGTTAGCTTTTCTTTTGCTTTCAGTTCACACCAATAGGCTTCCTCAACTGAATGTGTTCTGATCATTCCAAATTCATCTTGTATTGCCATGTGCAGTCTGTTCATATAACCTGGGATCTTCTCAGTATCATCTTGAATGTGTCCAACTCGAATGATTAGCTTATAGAACTCCTTTGTGTAATCACTTACGCTCATCCCCTTTTCACAATTTTTGGAGCTTCTTGAACAAACTCATGTGATAATCTTGCGGAATGATCTTTACCTTCAGTTTTACAACAAATTTATTCCGAGTCTTGATCTTTTCTTTGTCTTTGTGCAATCTTTCACTTTGCACATGCTCCCACCAAAGAGATGCGTGACCTTTCAATTTCCCGCTAGCAAACTTGACTTACCTTGGATCTTCCAAGCTTTCACACTCAAATTATTTTTCCAACTCAGTGATCCAATTAGTGAGTTCTTCAAGATTCAAGCCTCCAAAATAATAAGGTGGATCCAATTTAGGTTTACTTGTCATTTTGACAACAACTTTTAGAAATTTGTCCTCATGTTCTTCAATTTTTTAGTTCTGTTACAATGATTTCAGGTGCTTCTTTGGCGGCTTTGCTATTAATTGTATCACCCACAACCATAACACCTCAATGTTTGTGCTGTCTCCATAGCTTCTAGTCGAGCTTGTGCGTCTCTCATCAAACCGGCTAGATCTGTAAGTCTAGATGCTCTTCCATGCCCTCGAGCAGGTGCTTCAATCACTCGTGGCCGTCTTGCATTATTACTCTGTTTGCCATTCCTTCCAAATTAAAGAGTTCTCTTGAACAATTTTCTCTACACCTTGTATCCAACTCATTTGCTGGAATATTCTTTCAATTATCTTTTGAGACCAATTGATGATGGTCTGCTACACCTTTTGTCCAACTTTTGCTGGAAGATGTTTGCATTTACTTTATGCTCACACTTGCAAATGTCGAAAGCAACAATGCCAAATGATGTAGTTAGAGTGAACCCGAGGCTATGATGCTAATTGATGCAGCCAGGGTTAGGGGTCCCAATTAACCGCCTTATGCCACACAACCCTTAAAATCACATAGTGGAATATGCATAAGATACAACACACCAATTAAATGGAATAAGAACTTGGAGATTTAGTAATTCATAAATTGAAAGGAAAATACATGCACAACACACAACAATTTCACAAACTGAGATGCACTACTACAAATAGATCCTCGTATCTCTGCTTGCTAACTTATAGTCTTTGCAAGTATAGCTCACAACACAAATCACTGTAAACTGACAAGTCCAAACTATAGATTTTCTATTGTGTGGAAGTCCTTATCTATGCTGAAGTCATCCCTAACGCAAGTGTGGTGGCATGTTTATGTAGATGCATGACCCACCTACTTACATCATTGCCTCAAATCCACAAGTGTCCCACATGACATTAAATGTGTCCCAATCCTTCATGCAATATAAGGCCCAAATAATAACACAAATTGATGCACTTGAGTCGGCTCAACAGTTACAATTATGAGTTAGATAAGATCCATGCCGGCTTGTTTAACGATGTCATATTTTGAAACTTTGAAAGCTACATGCCACAAAAATGAATTCTTGCCCACTCTAGAACTTGTGCTTCAATGGATGCACAAGTGTTTCTTACGTGCTGATCTTCATGCTTCAAAAATGATGCCTGATCTAGAAGTCCATAAGACACTCTTGCACAAAACTTTGCAAGCATGACATCAACTTGAACTGTTACAGACACTTGCGTGCATCTAAAGACTGCACAGGATATTCATCATATAGACAGACTATAAGCTAGGCACAAAGCAACATAAGAGTACTTGCACACTTACTGATGGCGTAAAACAATATGAAACTCTTACGTGCTTGTAGGATGTGCATAAAATTACATGACATAGCGCAAAACAGGACTTGCGCCAAATAGAACAAACAAAGATTTGGTGCGATCAAAACTTGCACATTGCTAGACTTAGCTTATTTCCCAATTAACATATTTGTGGGTGATTTAAGATTGCAAGTGAACCTGAATGCTCCTGTATCATTTCACTTTTTGTTGTCAAACAACAGGAATAAGAGAAACCAGAATGTATTGTACTTTTTGGACTATATCACGATAGGAGTTTTAGAGGAGGATCTTGCTATAAAGCAACTCTTTACAACCTAGGAATAAACTTCTTTCTGATTGGCCAGAGTCACAAGCTTCAAAGCTTTGGCATACCCCTTGACGTTTTTTTTCAATCCATCAAGATACACAACATACATGGCAAATACTAACCTGGCCTGATATGTACCTGGTACGGGTATGAATATGGTTCGGGTATGCTGTGGGTACATACCCACAGGCCCCATGTACGGAAATCCGTACCTGGGGCTTGTGGGTACGTACCCATAGCGTACTCACACGGTTTTTTTTAAATTGCAAAAAAAAAAACTTGAGAGCTTTGACTGAATTGAACCTTGGAAAGTTTGCGTGAGATTTAATATTGGCTATAGGCTCCGAAGGGTCAAGAGAGATGAAAAGGACTTCATTTGGTTGACTTACTATTTGTTAGCTTTCTTGTTGCTCCTCATGGGTCCTTTATTCTTCAGTCAATTTGGAAGGCTTGGGAACAAGTGAAGCACTTGGTGGTTGGGCAGCCTATCTTCTCTTCCTTTGACACTAGGTGCCAAGCCTACAAATCGATTTCGTCGAATCTGAAATATAATGACAAGATCCTTGCCTTGACAAGAGGCTGCTCTGCCCTCCTTTGGTTTGAGAAAGGACTTAAAATATTTCACGACTTATACAGATTTGGGAAGTGGATGGAATTGACAGGCCTTAAAGCTTTCTATACGCTTCCTCAATCTCAGTTCAGAATGTATACAATGCTCAGAAATGCTTTCACGGCTCCCTCTACTAGACTAATTATGGAGGATGAGAATGTCTTTTGGGATACTATTTGGTGGCTCAAAGGGCCCCCTCTCCAAGAGGCTACCTCAAAACAACTCTATGAAAAGATTGCCTTCTCCCCAAACCTTTCCCTGGGCCTTAACAATAAGTGGAATGTTTGTGAGCCCATAGTAGATGGACTCATAGATTTAATGTTTTGTGGTCTTCTTGTATTCAGTCAAAGAAATCTTGCTTTACATGGCTTCTAATTCATAATAAGCTTGTTGTTGGCTTCTAATATTTTATAGGTTGCTGAGACTGTAAGCTTGTTGTTTTCTTTAAAATTATATATATATTTATATTTTTTAATTTTTAAAAATATATTGTACGGATGTACCCACTGCGTACCGTACCCAAGGTTTTTAAAAATTTGCCATTTCAGCATACAGTATCCGTACCCATACCTGTACCGAAACAGTCTAGATCCCAATATAATATTTTTTACTGATAATCACTTGCATCCATTCACTTGCTATCAGTCAAACATTGATCCATCAAGCTGTAAAGTAGCAAATGGAATTGTCTGATAATCTTTGTTAGGACTTTTTAATCAGACAGAGGAACGACGTGTCTATTCAAGCCCTTCGTTTAAAATATGCATTGGTCCCCAAAAAAACCTATAAATGGGAATTCTCTAAATAAAACTAAGATTCATATGATGATCTTCTGGGTCTCTTTGGCTCCCTTGGGTTTGACAATTATCCTCCTTCTAATATCTTTGTAAATGGATTCTGATAAGGATCATTGTATCTCACCTATCTTTTTTGTTTTGACACCTTGGACCACCTTGTCACCACTTTTCTCATCCTCCATTTCCCTTCTTTCAGTTGGTAGTCAATGCATGTGGGCCTGGCCTACTTTATTTGTGGTTCTCTTGTGGCCACCAAAGGATTTATTTTTATTTTTATTGCTTCCTCATCTAATATCATCCATGTGAATGCTTACTGAATCCATCGTTGCTGTCCGCCCCCCATGAGGCCAAGAAAGTGCTCTCATATTACTGTTATATTCTGCCTTATGAAATTTGCTCCTATAGCTGAAAAACATAAAACCGAAAATCTGAAAGTGTGAATTCTTATTTGAAGAAGTCTACATTTTTTGAAAACCAAAGGAGAATTTCATAGTGAAAAAGCTAGAACAAATATCGAAATAGAACATGTATTGATATTAAATAAAAGCTTAAACAGTAAATGGAAAACAATTTTTTTTGAGAAGGTATTGATGCCAACACAGACATAAGAGATTCCAAGAGCGGAATAAAAATTGCATGACCATTTAACAAAAAACATCTTGCCCCATAAGTGTGTTACATATACATTGTGTGCTTCAGGTACTCAATGACATATCCCCCTGTAATAGTTCTAGATCGAGTCACGTTCTAAATTTACCAAAAATTAATCCTTTTAAAACCCTTCAAAAGCATCTCTTTAAAACCTGACACCTATGAAAATTTGAATGCTAAACAGTCTGTACTAAGGTAACTACTGCCAGAGGAAACTCCCTAAATACAGCTTTGGGAGTGCTTATAATGGACTCAATGAAAACAATATAATTGCCCTGTAATGTTCATTAGTGGCTATTTCATTTTCCACTAGAAATGGTGACATAAACTTAAGACATCATTACTCTACATTCTTGAATTGTAACTTTGGGGCTCTTTACATTGCTGTTCAATAACTTGTACTTCTCTTTTGACCTCAATATGGCTGAAGTTCAAGCTTCTATGGCTGTCAGCAAATTTCCTTTTTAGGGGCAGAGTTTTGATTGCGATTGGATGAGCCACAAATGACGCTTTTTGCATGTACTGCGACTCTTTGGTTCAGGACTCTTTATACAATTGTGATATGGATTTTCTTGATCTGGGCCATTTTGACCCTTAAAATAAAATAAGTACATTACATCCAGTTATGATAGAGTAGTACCAGGGTGGAAAAGAACCCTATATGCTGAAAAAGTGATTAAGACTAAGGCTGAAGTACTTAACAAAAGCACAAGTTCAAGCATCAAAATATATTGTAATAGGATGCTGAGGTTGTATTCGCAGTGTTGATGGTTTGTGAGAGTATTGTGGAGAGCTTTCAATAAACTATTGGAATAGAAGTTTACATAAAAGATATACGCCCAAAGTACAGGCATTTCACATTCTTACAAAACTTCAACCAAGTTTCTAAATAACACAGTTAAAAAAATAACAAAGTTGCAATCAAAGTCTACCATAAGTGTTTAATAAGCTAGCATAAAAGACATAATTCAGTCCTTGATCTCAGAAGGGCCTGACTCCTTGTCACCCTTGTCTTCCCTTCTCATCACCTGTCTGACCCACTGATTGTGCTGCAGCAATCCTCTATTCCTGTGCTTCTACTTCCCGAGTATACAACGTGTTTAAAATTCCTGCACTGTGTTGATCATATTCTGCATCCAATTTTCAATCATTCTCTCAATAGGAACAGGTAGGTAACCAGCAGTGATAACACATTCTCAGGTTCATGATAATTGGCCAATGAGACATCTGAGGAAATTGTACAATCAGTGATTTACCATTTTTCATGTCCCACTCCACAAGAGGAACTGCTCGAAAGTTGGGCTTGCAAAATCTCCCTCCTGCGCTCCATCCTCTCAGCCGCCTCTTGCAAGGCCTTCAAGGGTGCTTATTGTTTCCAGAAGTCTGCCCCTCATGTGGACTGCCATTATCAACAACATGCATTTGGATCTCATTGTTTCCATTTTCCATATGATTCTCCAAATCACCTTCAGCTATCTGCTCATCCACGTGTTCTTGCACTTGCTGTTGCACCACATGTTCATTTGCATGTTGAGGTAATCAGGCATCCAAAACTCATTTGGTACCTTATCCCATCTGTCTTCTGTAATGGTGGATGTGATGCAGGTGAGGGTGAGGGGGTCCAATGAAGGAAAGCCTTTCCCCATGGCCTAGATTCTACACCTATCCATGGACACTCTTTCAAGCATAGTACACTGAGATCTGGAAATAAGACTCACATATCATTGGGTTCATAACATCACTATTGAGATTTCACACACTCACACGCACACGCACACGCACACGCACACGCGCGCGTGCACACACACACACACACACACCGCTTTATTGCTTATTGAAAAAAATACATGAAGATGATACACCATTTCTACGTTATAATGTCTCAACGGACTTGATTCACTCTCTAGTTTAGTTCTGGATTTGCAACCTCCTAGCAAGGCCCCTCTAACTGCCGTGTTGCAAGATCTTACTTGCTTGTTCTTGAAAACTGCCTTTGACTGATCCCTTTGGATCTCTCTTGACAATTCCAATGTCGGTTCACCTTTCCCAAGAAGTTGGAAATGTGTGAAATTTGTGCGTTTTGGGCCGTTACTAGAGTGGAACAAGAAGTGGTGTCCACAATTCGCCAGGCAACAGTAGTGTTTGGGATTTTTCAGTCGGCTGTAGCATTTGGGATTCGTTGGTCTGCTGTAGAAATATAATTTTCCATCTGACGATGGCAATCGTGAGCTCAAAACCTTTAACTTCTGGGAATTCCGGGGCTATAACTTTTGCATACAAACACAAAAAAATCAGTGCGGTTTTTTTGCAAGTGCATAACTTTTTGAAGAGAAGCTAAACATGTAATCATATTCTACTTTTGATGTGTCCCCCATGGCATGTTTGGCTTTGTACTAGAAGTCATTTTAAAGCGATTAGGGTCTGGTTCAAGTTTGGGTTCAAAGAAACAAATTTGTCAGGACGGTGATTGTTTTTGGTCTTGGACACGTCTTGGGTTTAGCCGTGCAATAAAAAATCTAGAAATTCTCGCCTAATAAATAGGAAATTAGTGACACTAACCTCATAGTATGCATATAAAAAATAAATTTACCACAAAATGAAAATATTAATTAGATGCCAAATGTTATAATTATCATAAATTTTGAATGTCATGCGCTAATCATAATTAATTACATCAAAAATAATATTCATAGTCATCTTGCTCTTCATTGTCAATGTTTACACCCTAAATAAATAAATAAGGGTTTGATATATAGTTGACTTCTTATTAATTAAAAGGCATAAGATTGTATAGGTTGTATACTTCGAATGAATTAATCAACATTAATGTGCTTGAACCAAATATAGCTTTTAATACAGTGTGCAATATAGAAATGATTTCTTAAAACACAAGGAGGGAAGAATACTTAGCTGAATAGAGAGGTATAAAGGTGATATTGGTGTGTAGACTAGATTACAAATTAAAAAGGATTTGAAAATGCTTCTCCTTTGGAATTGTGTTAAAAATTGAATCTTGTAAATCCATATAGGATGTTTTGGGGCATAGTATGGTTTGTTCATGGGTTGTACGGTATGGTCTCAGACATGGATATCATGGGGTTATGTAACTTTTGGTGCTCGTTTGTGTCTTGGAAATATGCTTCGCTGTTTGATGCTAGGGTTCGCCAATGTATGACACCTCATTGTAGCAACCTGCAATAGATAAAATCCTAGATACCTTCACTAGCACTTCATAAATACAATTAGATAAAAAAAGGAAAAATTTGTGTGGAGTTGGATTGACCTTGGGGGTCAACCCCTGTTGAACCAATCCAGGGATTGTAGTACATCCCCTCACATGCGGCGGAAAACTCCATGTAGTTCTCCTAGTATACGTGCAATTGTTTATGCAAATTTAAGCCAACCCCCTATCATGCCCTTGTGTCTCTTGACACAAAAAATAATGAACGTAACTATAGATAAAGTAGAATGTACCTTGTGCGGTAGTGATGTAGTGTGTTGTGCTTTAGATGCTAGTTTGATGCCATTTGACCCTTAGAACTTTGGCAATGCTTCGTGTGACTTGCTCTTGCTATGACTTGGCTCTAGGACCTTTGAAGGCTTGTGGACGACGAAGCTAGATTCTTGAATTTGGTTCGAGTGTTTCAGACCTGAGTAGTGTCTGCTCTTAAAGACGTGTTGTTGTTTTAGGGAGATTTAGGAGAGCCTTGAGTGCTTTAAGAATGTATATCGTAATAGGTGCTCTTGAGAATTCCAAGTGAGTTCTTAAGTGTATTAGACTTGCTTATATAGGATTTTGTAGGTTAAATGTTGCATTAAGGCCGACCTATAAGATAAGAAATGACCCATTAATATATATATCAAATTGAGAAAGAATGTTGGAGAGTGGGAGATGGGACCATACGGGTCAGACCTAGATAGTACAACTTGGTCCCAAATCATGATAAGGTTTCAGATATGTAATTAATGATGTTCAAACAAGATTCTAGGACAATGAGGTGCCTACTAGTGTATGCACTGCTTTGGATAAACACCAAGGGAGTATATGAACATGACTTAGAATGTGTGTAATAAAGTCAATGTAGTGAGAGAGAAGGAATGTAAATTAGGGTTATTGTGCACAAGTCATAATAGAACGATAAACCAAACTTGGATAAAGGATAGTTTTAGGTGTCTACATTTGCCCCCCTTTAAGTGTGAAATCAAAAATTGCATACTTAAAGGAAAAAATACCTGAGTGTGTACACACACTTTGTCTTTACTCGTAAGTTGTTGACATTCTTGTGTTAGTGTTGGAATGCTCCATGATGAAACTTACAACACAAAGTGTAGTTCAATGTCCATAAAATAAATTGAAACTATAATCAAATATGAATAATATATTTGTAACTTTGAAAATTAAATATTTTACGTAATAAAGGAAAGGAATATAAAACATGGAAGGAATACACTTGTTCGCTTTTACTAAGGGAGGAGCTTCCATGTAATTTGTTCCACTAAGATTCAAATTTGTGTTATGTTATTGAAGGATTCGAGGGTGACCAATCCTTAGTTTCCCTAAGGAGAAGGATGAAGTAGGAGAGGAGTTGAGTGTGCTTGAACCAACATAAGAAAAGAGGTGCCATAGGACATTTTCCCAAAGAACCCCAAAAGAAGAGGAAGAACATTCTATAAAGTATCTAGCCACTCTGATATCTTCCCATCGCAAAAAGAGTGATTAAGAAGAACAACATACTATAAGTATCTATCCACTTTGATATCTTCCCACCCCTACATACCACACTGATGTAGATGGATCTAGGCCCAAGTTTCTAAATAACACAAAGTTCAAAAGGGAATGAAGTGTGTGTAATTCCCTAACCATGTGTTGTAATTATTGTACACGATGTATGCAAATATTGAATAATGTGAAAGGGAAAAAGGATCCATGTGCCCCATACCCTAAATATGAAATTGTATGTATCTAAATAATGTAGTGAATAAGGAATGAAGTAATCACACCCCTTGTATTATGCTGTAATGGATGTAATCTAAATTGAACATTTGTCATTATGTCTATGATTTATAATAACTATTTTGTTAATTTAAATGTTATGAAAATTTGAAATTTATTGTAAATTTCCCCTCAAGATAAACACCCATCTTGGACCATACCATATGATGGGTTCATTCCTTATAAACAATTTTGTATTATTATTGTCAATATTTATTTTAGGTATTTGGATTTATTTTTGAGGATTTGTGCCATGTATAATTGTATCTGAGTCTTGAATTCTGTTTGTGTCATCAATATTGTGTAATATACCCATTAAATGCCCCCTCTTTTGAGGTGCATGTGAGATGTTCAATAGAGAAGTGTAGATCAGAAGAAATGATGTGTACCCATGTTGGATATATCTCATAGTTTGTGTTGGATCACATGGAGGGTTGTCTTTGGTGGCCACTATTGAGATCCTGTTCCTACAAGGAATATGCATGGTAGAAACCATGGCATACAAAGATAGCAACAAACAATCATCTCAAAAGCAATCATGTATAGTAGTAAGCAACATAAGGCAAACAAGTATAAAGTAATCTTACATACAAGTACACAAACAATGTCACATATGTAAAATAGTCATATCAAGGCATAATAGTTGCCACAAACATGGGACACATAAAGTGTCACAAGCAATAATACACATAGTAAAGGCACATAGGCCACATACAAGAAAGTCAATACATAAACTAGTAATCTAATATATAAGTATACAAGCAATTTCACATGAGACATTAAAGGAATGAGCCACAAAAATGGGATAGCCATAATGTGTAACAAGACATGCATAATATATGCCAAATACAATAATTGTCAATAAGAAATCAAGCAAGTGAGTACAATGACAAATAGTAGTCTTAGAGGAACACATAATCAAGATAAGCTAGTGTTGCACAAGACATATGTTAGTCATATTATTCCAAAAAATAACATATACACAATATAAATCAATTGAGCATAATGAGGAAGATAAAGTAACTGTAATGAAACAAAAGCACCTAAATAGTGTGGGAGATGCCCCTAGAAGATCAAGGTCAACTGGGAAGGGTCTAGGCCAACACCTATCATCGTGTATCAACTTATGTATGTCGTGCATCAAGCTCAACATACCTCATGAATGCAAGTGTGTAAAGATTATAGAGAAATATATATTATCTATCAAACCAATATGAAAAATAGCATATGTATAGTAACAAGCTAACAAATCAAGTCTGTATTAGGTCTTAATTTTTTATTTTTCAAATATTTGAATTTTTTTTATGATTAGGTGATTATTTGAATTTTTTTGTATTTTTGGAATAGTTATATACAGAGCAAGGGCAACACATGAGCTACCCTCAATGATGGCCTCATTAGGAGGTATGGGCAAACCCATCGAAGGAAAAGAGGCATAAGACTATCAAAAAGTGTATGTGTAGTAATAAGTAGGATCTCAATAGAAATGGGTATTCCCATATAACAAATAGGCTCAACGTCATTAATGTGTCATATGCATAGTATGTGTAAGGATGGACCTTAGGAAGCCATGCTAATGATGTGTGTAATGTGCCACCTTAGGTTGGTAATAAGGAAGACCTAATAAATTCCGATAGGCCTGAGGAGATAGAAATGGTATGTGGAGTAGGAGATACTAGGAGAATGGCTTACATTTTAATTGGTATAAACCAATACTAGAGGTAACAGGGTGTAGGTGTGACAGGATTAGAGTAGCAACCCACTTCTGCTTTAGATATTGTGGCCTCATATGGGATACCCTTGAAAGTAACAACTTGCATGATTGTAAATAAACTTGTACACATTGCATGGATAGATGGTATAGCCTTAAGAGCTCGCATCCAAGGGCAACCTGGACACATATCACAAGAGTCAAGAGAAGTAGTGATCGAAAAAGGAATAGCCATAGTAGTAGAGCCAACCATAAGAGGTATAACAATATGCCCTAGAGAGGTCTTAAAGCAATGTCACTTGTTTCTTAGTATACATCAAGAGAATAAGTAACTTGAATGTGCACATATTGCATCTAGCACCATTGTCAATCAAAACACCATGAATAGGGCATTGACAAACAATCAAAAACATAATGTGTAGTGTTGAAACAAGATATATGAGCCATATCAGTATCATCAAATGTAATAACAGGCCTAGAAGGTGGCATAGTAGTAATAGTGACATGTAATAGAGTCTAATGGATTATCAAATAGGAAGGAGGAGGTCAATAGATCTTGATAGGCATGGTGCACTTCCAGAATAGTTAGATTTAAATTATTGTGATAAGAAGTGGGTGCATTAAAATATTTAGCTTGGAATTGTCTATTAGTAGGCTTAGATGTCTTCAGGGGGTGAGTCCCATTCAATAGAATTAACATCAATAAGATCTTGTATCAACATTGAAAGATTGATACATCAAAAGAAATTAGTAGAATGGACCAACACATTTATGATAATTCACAATAGGCATTAGTGTCAAAATATTTACCATGAGGCTTAATTTGTATAACCTGTCAATAGAGAGGGAGAGATACAAGAATGAACAATGGAGTAACTCCATTTAAGGCACCAATTTAAATGAAGCACAGGGAAATTCATCATGAATTTTCTATCCAGGAGGAGCTTGTAACTAAGTTTTAGGTTTGAGATACAACATTGTTAACAATAACTTTAACCATCAATTTTTTGTCATTAGATTTACCTTGAAGGAGGTTTAGATTGAGATGTGTTGGGAGCAATAAATACTTCAGCTTGTTCATGATAAGGAGCTTAGCTTCATGACTCTTTTAATGTGATGACAAATGATAAAATATTAGAACTTGTCAAAGATAACATATTCTTGCAAAGGGGCAAGAAGGATTTGGGTGAATAGATCTTGGAGCTCATTGTCAGCTAGGATATTTTTCATTTTAGTAAAGCATAGTTTTGTAGCGTAGAACATAGTCATTGATGGGCTCATTGGAGCCTTGTCGCATCTTAGACATTTGAGCATAGAATACTTTGTCCCCAATATTGATGGAGAATTGATCGCAAGGAATTGATTAGCCAATTGTGTAAAATCCATAATGTAAATGAATGGGAAGATCATAAAACCATTGTAAATGCAAAATCCTTGAAGTGATTATAGGAAAGAGCTTAGTAAGTATATTGTTATAAGCATAATCCAACAAGCAACATGAAAAGCATCAAAGGTGCTGTTTAGGATCTTAATTTTTTCCATCATAAATAGGAAGCTTAGGATTCAAACAAAACCCATAAAAAAGGATAAGAGAAATCCATTTCGAGTATAAGTGGGTTGTGAAGATCCATTGCGTAGAGTCCAAAACATTAGAAGAGGTAGAGGCACCTTGTAATGTAATTGTAAGATTTGAGCTTGCAAAATATGAAGCACAAGGGTTTCAAGAGCTTGTGTATTAAGAAGAAGAATGGGAAAATACCATGGGTGTATATAGCAGATGTGGGAATAGTAGTAGACATAGGAATAAACATAGTAACATTGTGAGGGGGGGAAGTGGTTTCAATTGAGGATCTATACAGCCCCGTTAGAGTGTAGCACTAATAATAGTATACAATGGTAAAAGGTGGAAGGGGTAACTGGTTGGAACACCCCCAATTAGATCTCATTTAAATGTGTATAAAAGAGTAATCAATGACTTCGATGGTCCCAGGAGTGATAGAATAAAGTGTGTAGTCAATTGGGTGTTCATGTATCCTAAGTATAAATTGATCTCAAAGATTTGACATCATTATAAGATCCTCTTCTTCATTTGGTGATAGTAGAGAGCCATTAGGTCAAAGACATAATATGTGGGTCCCATCTCTTAAGATAAACAGTATCAATGGGCATATCATTATAAGCCTCATATGTGACACTCATATTGATTATGGTAGCCAAAATCATCATATAAGTGACATGAAGCCCATTAGGATTGGTTTCATTCGATATGAATAAGATAAATTACCATGCAGAATGAGCTCCATGAAGATAAAAAATTGATCACAAAGTCAAGGGATATCAAGATGTTGATCATACACCAAAGAAGAAAGGAACCCTAGGGCTACTAGGGTTTGAACAAGTAATTTGATCAAGGTCGGGTACCAATAAATGTTTACACCCTAAATAAATAAGTTTTTTGTATTATGGATTATTTTCTTATTTATTTAAAGGCATAAGGTTAGTACATGTAGTATATTTAGAATTAATTAATAAACATTAACGTGACAATAAATAATTATATAACTTTTAATAAATAGCAAGACATAGAAATGATAGAAACAATTGCTTAAAACATAAGAGGATAAGTGCACTTTAGTTGAATAGAGAGGTATGATGATGATGGTGAAAACTAGATGTGTAGACTGGTAAAGATCTAGAAATGATTCACCTTTGGAACTATGATTGCAAACTGAACTTGAGTATGGTACATAGTAATATATTATGGCATATGGTACATAGTTTGGTCCTTATCCATATGGTTTAACACCTACATTTTCTGTGGGTTCTATAACTTTGGGTGGTCAATGGTGGCCTAGAAATATGCTTCGCTGTCTAATGTTAGGGTTTGCCAATGTGCGACACCTCATTGTAGCAACATGCAATAGAAAAAACCCTAGATATCTACACTATCTACACTAACACTTCATGAACACGATTACATAACAAAAGGAGAAATTCGTGTGTGGTGGAGTTGGAGTGACCCTGGCAGTCAACCCCTACTTAACCAATCTAGGTGTTGCACTACATCTCATTGCAAGTGGGAGCAAACTCCATGTAGTTCTCCTAGTGTATGTACAATTGTGTATGCAAATCGAAGCCAATCCCCTATCGTGCCCTTGTGTCTCTTGAAGAAAAGAATTGCAAATCATAACTATAAGATATAGTCGAATGTAGTCTATGTGCGTTAGTGATATAGTATGCATTGTGCTTCAAATTCTAAATTGATTCCCTTTGATCCCATAGAAATTTGGCAATGCTTCATGTATCGACTTATTATCTTGTTAAGAATTGGATCTACGACCTTTGGAGGCTTGTAGATGGTGAAGAGTAGACTCTTAAAACCTAGTTTGAGTGCCTGTAGACATGAGTGGTGGCTTGTTTTAATTAATGTGCTGCTACTTTAGGGAGATTAAAGAGAGTCCTTAAGTGCTGTTTGTAGTGTAATATTACAATAAGAGATCTTGAGAATGACTAGGTGAGTTCTTAAGTGTATTTGACTTGCTTATATAGGATTTTGTATGTTATATTGTTGCATTAAGGTTGATCATATAGGATAAGAAATGATCTAAAGAAAGATATCAAATTAGGAAAATAGCCGTTGAAGATTGGGAGATAGGACAAGCAGTTCATGATGTTTGAGCAATATTTTGGGCGAGGTGCTTGGGAGTAATGCACTGCTTTGGATAAATGCAATTATGTGAATGACATAGTAGTGTGTGTTGTAAAGTAAGTCACGTAAGGGAGAGAGATACGTCAATTAGTCTTAGGATGTGTGCACAAGTCATAGTATAAAAACAAAGCCAAACTTGTCATTGCCAAAGGATAAGTTGTCAAATTTGTGTTTACAAAGAGCATCGATAGAAACATTAACATCATGATGTGGTTCACTAGAACCATAAGGACTATCACTTCCACTAGCTGTGCCACTGTCGCTAGCTACAAGCAATGTGTCGCAGAGGAGTCAATTAAAAGTGTTCTTTATTATAATTTATTGTTTCCTTATTCTTGAGCAAAAATGGAAAAAATTAAAAAAATGTTTTTAGGCTTGAGTTCCTCATAGGTTCTTCTTGGGAAACCTTGATTTACCCAACTCTTCAGCAAAAGAACCCAGTCAAATCTGGATTCCCTAGGCTGTACCCTACTTTAATCTCAGAGAAACCTGAACCACTCCTCATACCTGGTCCACACCAGGGCAAGGTCCTGCTGCATACTCAGCCAAATCGCTATCTTAGTTTTTAGTTCTTCAATGGACCCAACCATGTCTCATGTGCTACTTGATAGTCCTGTGTAACTATGACCAGTCTCAAACATAAATACCATGTTGATGCCTATACTTAATCTTCTTTAATGTCTATGCCGTGTTCAATATGTATGTTGATATGCTATATTCTTCCCATAAATAAGGAAGTCAAGCCTTTTACTTCGGGTAATTACAGGGGCACTACGTAGTCCCCACTAGACACGTCACTGGACTTGGGTCTTTTGCCCGGTGAGGCTCCATGATGAAGTATAGAATCGATAGATGCTTTTTGGGATTTGTTAAAAACCATCATTGCAGCCAAGGATAGAAAAATGGAAGGGCTGTTTTTCATTAAGGTAAGGGTGAGCCCAAAGTAGGGTAATTCTGTTATGGACAATTTATTCAACCAGAGAATGAATCCCCTTTCTACCTTGTTAGGTACCTATGAAGATTTTTCGTTTGTCTTTTTCTCCTTTTCCAGCCACATGCTGAATCATAGACCATCCTCTGTATAGCTCTGGTTAACCCTTATTTTTACCTCACCCATAGTTTTGGCATGGTCCGTCCACCTCCTCCAATATGTTATCTTCCTCATTTTCTGTTCTCTTATGGAATTTTTACCTACCTTTATCCGTCTGCCTCTATCAACTGTATTGAACACCATTGTTTTTGCAGCCATGGGTTTTGAACCGACCACCTTTGCCCAAGCTCAACATCTCTTTTGTCCCTGAAATTTCTCCTTTAGAAGCAAGCAATTCATGCTTTCCTCCCTCTTACAGCTCATGCATTTTCTTCTTCACTTCTACAACCACGACCCATGCTTGGAATCAAAAGGCACATATATTTGAATTCTCCTTCACAACTCTCTCCTCTTTTTGTCGCACATTCACCAATACCTGCAACAAAATCAGCAAACCAAAAATTCCAAGAGTTTAACAATGCCCATGTGCACTAGGTTTTTCTACAACACCACTGCTGCAACATCACTCCTTTTTATCTCCCCTTTTGCTGCAACTTATCTTTGCATTCTTTCAACCTCTATTCATTTCTCAACTCTTGCAATAAACTCATCATGCATAGTATCGTGGAGATTAGTCATTAGACATTCCCATATGCATTTCCTCCAATGGTATCTCTGATGCAACACTACTTTCTTCTTCATTAATGCTTCATGTGCATTCACTTGCATTTCACTCATCATCCTCTTCTACACATGCTTGGGCTGATAACATCAGCTCCTCCATTTCATTGTTTTCTTCTTTTCTTATTTCTTCTCTCTTCATATTCTCTATAGGTTGACTGATACCTCCTTTCTTCATCCTCTTCGGCATCACAAGCATGCCATGTGCAAAGATCCTTGCATTTGCATTGCCCATATGAAAGCAATGCAACCCTTGACTCATGACAGACCCTTCTTCAACTTGTATGTTGGCTGATCCCACCCATTGTGCATCCCTCACTGTTCTTGGTAAAAATATATTCACCATCCCTATCTCATTCTTTCCCTCTATGCCACATGTGTGCTATCATTCATCTTCCCTTGTGGCCCAAATACTTTTTTGGATCAACCTCAAGCAATAAGTTCTGAACTTTTCCTTTGACAACTTCACTCTACCCATCTCTCAAGATGGAGAATGAATGCATACTTTTCTCTATCAACTACTATCCCATAGAGAATGTTTTCTTCTTGCCAATCTCCTTCAATTTCTTTTGTGAGAGTTTTCTCACCCACCTTCCAACTGTTTGTCCTATGGAGAATGTTTTCTTCTTCTTGACAATTTCCTTCAACCTCTTTTGTGAGAGTTTTCTCACCCACCTCCATCTGTTGTTTGAAAGTATTTTCACTTATGTGTACATCACTTGAACAAAATCATACACTGTCCACTCTTGTTTTCTCAACTTGAAGACAATCTTCTACTACTGTCACGCCCATATCAAACAACTCTCCAACTGGTGCAATAACTTCTCCTTGTTTCATTTGAGCTCTCTTCTCTTTGTTACTTATGCACTGCTGTACTTGCACACAAATCAACAATATTATGGGAATCAAGAATTCCCACACTTTTTTCCACCTTTTCACCATTTCGAGCAGGCATGTTGTCCAACTTTGCATTCACATCATAGCTTGCACTCACATTATGGACTATCAATGGACTTCATCAACCCCTATCACTTCTATTTCACCATTCTTCACTTGTTTCTCTTTTTCCTCTGCAAATGGATGGTCTTCAACCATAGTTACCATGTTTGGCTGAATCGGGGAAATGTTCGCTTTGAACCAAACTTTTTGGATCCACCAAACTGAACATGTCTGGTTCAATTAACCCAAAAAGAATTATATAACATAAATGAGAAAAGATGAAGTTTTTCTTCTCGCTGCAAATAGTATAATCTATTTTCTTTTTATATGACCATGACTAGTCTGTTCAAGGGTTCAGAGGCAGAGTGCATCCAAACAAGAAATGCTTGTTTTCATAGAGGCCCTTAACGGCAGAGTGGGGTTAGGAGGCCCATGGAGACCAAGTAGGACTTGAGTATGGCCTCGTGTCTTGCACAAGCGTGAAGAGCCATTGAGGACGAATGGGCATGGAGATGCCCTTGGGGTCTTGAAGGGGGCATGAAGCATCCATATGCTTTCAAGCACACATCTATACCTACAAATCAATAACAAGGCCAACAAAACAAACAATACATACTTAAAAATAGATCTAAAACAAATGAAAACCCCTTACACATGGGGTGAAGCCTTGGGAGGCCCATGAAGACAGAGGAGGACTTGAGAACGGCTTCGTGTCTTGTAGAAGCGTGAAGAGCCATTGAGGCCAAATGGACATGAAGATGTCTTGGAGGTCCTAAAGGGGATATGAAGCATCCATATGCTTTCAAGCACACATCTATACCTACAAATCAATAGCAAGACTGGCAAAACAAACAATACATAATTTAAAAATAGATCTAAAACAAATGAAAACCTGTTGCACATGGGGTGAAGTCTTGTGGGATTTTACTCCTCAAATGAAACTAACTCTATACTAAAATTATGAAGCCTCCACCTTAATGACAAACTTTAGCTTGAAGGTCCATGCAAGTTTTATCGATGTTTGAGGGAGGAGGGACAAGGCATGGGCAAGCCTTTCCTCTCTCCCCTCCCCCTCTCCTCTCAACCTTGATCATGTTGCAAACGATCCTCCAAAGCTTAAGTTGGTGTTTATGAGGCATATTTATGGATTAGGGCAACTTGTAGGGGTTTTTGGTCAGTCCAATGGTTTGTTGGATGGGGAAAAACTTTTTAAAGTTAAGTTACTTTTTAAGGTGTTTTTAACTTGACTTAAACTTTATTAAGTTGTGCACCTTATGTTTTCATGTTGAGTTATTTTTTAAAAGGGGGGAGTCACTTAAGCGACCCCCTCGGTGTAGCTTTACGACTTAAACTTTTTTGTATGCTGGTTGAGCCAAGTTATTTTTGTTATAGAGTGAAATTAAAATTAGAACCTAAAGATGGCATGTATGTTTTTTTTCTAACTAAATTTGAACTTTGCATTTTTTAATATTTGTATAATTTAATTATATTTTATGTGTTCAAATATGTATATAATTTTTTTTAGTTTTCCAAACTGAACTGTTTTTTCCTTAAAAATATGAATTTCCAAACTTTTTTATCCTTTCGAACAAATCAAACTTCTCGAACACAGTGACTATGTCTTCAACTATCTTTTTGTTCTTATAAGGACATTCTTCAATGAACATTTTTTCACACGTCTTTCCATCTTCAAGTTGTTTGATCACCTCCAGTGGATGGTTGAACTCTTTCTCTTCACTTCCTCTATCTCCATCCTCACTCACAAGGACTTCTTTCTCTATGGGATTCTCAAATCCTTTCATATTCACTTCCTTGCTTCTCAAGATTGTCTTAAATTGCTCACAAGGAAACTCCTCTTTTGCACTCTTCGTATTTCTTGCTACGCACAAAATTCATTCTATACGCACTAATATTAAGCTGACTTAGATTAGCTTAATTATATTTAGAGAGCCTTGTGTACATCTCTAGGCTTAAAATAGGGTAGGTGTGCAACTAATGCCACAAGCATTAATTGCCAACAATATTAATAAATGCCACCTTTGAGTGGGCAATCATATGTGCCTAATAATTGGCCAATAGGTGTTACGCCCTTAATCCTAGGTCATATATCAGGATATGGATGTTGTGGCTAACATAATCTCTTATCATGTCATATCACATTCATTTATGCTTTCATAGGCTTAGTAGGTTTACCTTGGTGCTTTGGATAACATAGTAGGGTATATATAAGAGTTAGTAGCTAGTAGATGATCATCATATTGAGCACTTGAGTCTTATTGTATGGTTTGGAGGTTGCCCCTTCGAAGTGGCTAAGTCATTCTACTTGCATATTGTGATCATTTCTCTATATTTTGGTGTTCATGGTGTTATATTTCTGTTGATATTCAGATCTATCTAAGTATTTTCATTACAAGTGGTATTAGAGCTTCGATTTGGGCCAAAATTAGGTCAAAACCCTAATTCTGAAGATTTGGCTATATCTCTCAAAAGGTGGCGATCTTTTCTACAATTATTTAACTGAAGTTTCAAAATCATTCAAGGTTCTCTCCAAATTTCAATATCTTTGACCGATTTTGCACAAGTTATATCCATTTTAGTGTTTTTCATAAATTCGCTACACAAGTTGTGATTTTTGGAATTTTTAAAAGTTTTTATATTTTCGGAAAGCTTGCCAAAAATTAGCCAGGGCTTGTTCTATGTGCTTCTCTCTATTCGGCCAATAACTATATGAAACCCCAAACCCTAAATTCCTACCCTAATCCCTGTACCCCAAGACCTAAACCCTACATCATGACATGAAGATCAACTAGAGCTCGAGGGAAGGGTCAAGCCACTCTAGGAATGACTCCAAAAAAGGAAGATATGGATTGTGAATCTTCAACTTTTGGGGTATCGGAGGTAGCCATTCAACATTAGGCAAAGGTTAATCATATGGTGAATAAGGATGACCCCCCTAAGAACTTCAAGAACTGAAGGGTAACCTTAACCATGATCTTCATGAAATGAAGGTTGAAATGAAGGTAGAGTTTGAATCAATGAGGAAGGAGTTAATGTTCACTATCTCAAGCATGAAGACTGGCATGAATTCCCATTCAAGTCACATAGGTTCCTCAAGCAATGCACACTCAAATTATATCACACCAACCAAGGGGGATCCTCTTCTTGGATCTTTAGCTAGTAAAGAAACATGATTCCAAAAGTAGAAATGTGTAAGTTCAATGGGAATGATCCAGTCACTTGGATCAACCAAATGGTGGATTTTTTTGATTTGCATTAAGTCCCAAGTGGAGAAAAGGTTGTAATGACATCTTTGTATTTGGAAGAAGAATAGTTCATTTGGTATAGATGGATGTGCGAGCAAAAGGGTCTCTCTATTACTTGGTCTATGTTCACTGATGAGCTCAAGACACACTATAGTAATGGTGTTATAGAGAACTATTTTAGCCAGATAACCAAACTACGAAAAACATGGACAATCAAGGATTATATTTAGTAGTTCCAAATTCTATCCTTATGAGTGGATGCCATTTCATAGGATCATGTAAATGATCTCTTCTTGGGTGGACTCAAGGATAACATCCAACTTGATGTTCACCTTCTTAATTTGGGTTTGATATTAGAATTCATGATAGTTGCTCGTCGTGTGGAGGAAAGAAATATGGTAAAATGAAGGTGTCTCACTACTCACAAGGAATGCATGATTCTAGTGCCATCATTTCCCCACCCAACAAGTTCGAATCCTCAACAAATTGAAGAGAAGTGAACAAAAGGCGAGAAACACTGAAATAGTTGTAAAAGCAAGTGAACAATTGAAGTTGGAACATAAAATTCCCAAGGAAGAAATTAGTCTACAGTTTTACGGTCAAGAAATGTGAGTATAAGGAACGATAAAAGGAGGAAAACTATTTGAAAAGGAAAAGGCTCCTGGAGAGGCAGAGGCTTAAGCAATTTCAACTATCTCTTGAATGACAATTTTTGGAATTAGCACACAACAATGTGATTTTCCCAAGGTTGTTTCCTCTGACAGCAACAATATTTATGAGAGTACTTAATTGAACTCTGGTAGACTCACAACTTCTATCAACCATACAGTTGACCATCTTCACTTGTGTAGGAATCAAGGGAATTGATCGTTATTTCCAACTTGGATGTTGTCATCAAATGCTCTAAGAATTTGTAAAACATAAGTTGGCAATATTTTTTCAGTTGATAAAAGCTCAACATCAAACATGTCAACGTAATCAGATGCTACTAGCATATTTTTAATGCAATATTTAGTTGTTTTTGGGAATATGTCATTACAACAATCTTACCTAACCAATAAGAGATCACGACATTCAATTTAAGTGCTAAGCCATCCACCCAACATTAGAATTGGCACCCTTACTACAAAAGGGTGAGATTATGAAAAGATGGTACTTAATGAGATGTTGAAAACATGTATTAGTCCCATAGTGAAAGTTGCTTATTCTTTTTTGTGGTCCCATTCTCCGATAAGAAGGACTTCCATATTTGGCACATGTAAAACTCTACTACAAGGAGCTCAACAAATACTCTATGACATATAACACATATTCCTGTCATTAAATTTATCATATAATAACATTGTTGTTTATTAGACATGCAACGAAGAGGGTTGCATTAGGATATCATAAGATCAAAATTTGTGATGAAGAGTATGCATATTATAATAAAATTTAGGAAACATTGAGTCTGTTCTCACTATGAACTAGTACATGCCTTTTGAGATCTTATAAGTGAAACTATTACTTTCAAAGAGTTTGAAGACAATATAAATCTACTAGGCAATTTTTACGAAAGTTTGTCATGAAAAGAGTTGCATGATTAATATAAAATGTTAGAAGTGAGGTTTGGTAGTTGAACAATGACAACAATGTTAATATGTGTTTGCGTGCAACACTCTTAAGAATCAAATGTTTATGCCAAGCCCTGTAAGTTGCTTTTGTATTTTTTGGAGGTAGAACACTCGGGTCATATTGATAGAAATATCCTTCACTGGGGATCTATATGTAGAAAAGTCGATCGTCATAAGAGTTTTAAGAGCCATGGCGGATCTGGATAGATTCACTCTTCAACCCTCAAAAAACTACATAGACAATCTTAAATCTTACTAAATATGTAGATTTGGAAGAATTAGTTGCATGAATTGTAGTAACCATGTCACAAGTGAGGTTTGTATTCATTGAAAGACTCTTTTCTTGGAATGAGTGTAAAAACTCAGTACATTTGATGAGATGAAGAAGGCCATCTGTACCAATCTAGTTTCACTTTTGAATCTTATACATTCACGGTGCAAAATGGTTACTCATTAGATTATTTTCTTTTCACATTTATTAGTCGTCAACGTCAAGAGGTAAAAACACTATCTCCTTCCACTTTGAGTAGAATGATTGCTATAGATCTTCATGCAGTCAAACCATTGACTATTTGTGAGTCATCACTACTAAAGTAAGAAAGTCATGACAAGTTTGAAGCATTGAACTTGAAAAATAACCAACTATCACATTCACAATGAACCAACAACACACATGGGATAAAAACAAAGTGGGTGCAATATTATATTTGACAAAATTTTCATAAGTTTCGGAAAACATACCTGGTAGTTGCAAGCACTGTTCAAGAGTTATAAGTTGAAACTAAAAATTGTTATATACCAGTTGTCCATATTCATATGTAAATTGGGTAGATAAACATATCAAAAATGCAAGCACTGATGCCGAACTCCCACTTTCTCAAACAGAATAAACTAGAAATAACAAGAATAGCGTATTCATTTAAACACTACTAAAATTGAATGGAAGGCATATGCCCTGAGATACAAGGATCATGTAACGAACATTTTACACCAAAACCTATGAGGCGTTAGTGAAATCCACACATGAGGATCATAACATCCCACCACGCTTCCAAATAGAGCCCGACTAAAGGCTGGGTTTGCGCCCACACTCCCATATGTACGAGCCCTCGCTTCACTGACATTTTAGGCGCCCCATGGGCCCCGGTTGACAATGACATGACCAACCGTAGTGGGATTCACACTTATGGTCGCTTTCATCCCAAGATAACACCGTTCACACCAAAACCTTGAGGCGTTAGTGAAATCCACACATGAGGATGTAGCTCAAAATCTACATGTGCAAGCAAAGCATATCAAGGAATCTCAAATGGATGGTAAGAATGAAATTCAAGTTTTTGAGTATTTAAAGCTCAATATGGATAAATATGTTTTACATTCAGATTTTTATGCTATTAGATATGGATGGTATGGATATTGTTCAATGGATATAACCTGGTTAGAGGCATTGGGAACATTTAATATTAATGTGCAAAAGAAATTCATGAAATTATCCCATACAAGACTAACAGGAAAATTACATTGCAAGATATCACACTTAGATAAGGAAAAAAGTAATGTAAAATTGGATCATGAAGATGAATTTGAACATGCCAAAGAAGGGAATAAGGATGAATGGAAGGAGAGGATGAAGAACATGCATGAAAAAGTACAAAAATCCATTTCTCTACTCAAGAATAGGTAAATAACATCCTTGTAACTGAAACTAGTAAGAAGAGGAATTATAAAGAGGAGGAAAAGCTTGATAAGGTTGATATAATATACTGAAGACTGTGCACCATATCGACACCCACACCATCATGAGCGGAAAAAATCATGGGGACATGTTAGGAAAACATGAGGATAGATTTTATTCCATATGGATATATAGGGAATCATTATGAATACAATATATTCCACATGGAATCAATGGAGCAATAATTATTATGACATGGAATCATAGGAATAATAATTATGGATATGCATGGATGCCGAGTAAGGAACACCATATGGACCAGTATGGAACCAAATGAGCACAATGGAATATGGAATCATTGTTTGGAGTAGCATCACCCACTAGTATTTCATATGGGTGGATGGATGATCGAGCATGACACCATTTTGTGTGCAACTCCTAATTTAAAGCTAACTCATTATATGTCTTCTTCTTATGTTTTGGGGACGAAACATGTCAAAGACAAGGCAACATGCTATGTACCTTGGGATATGATAATATAATATATATGGGTTGATGGAGATGCTGACATGTGGCATACATCCCCTTAGTTATATGTATGGGTTCACATGGGATATAATATTATAATGTATATGGGTTGATGGAGATGCCGACATGTGGCACACATCCCCTTAGTTAGTTATATGGGCTCACATAGGAATTAATTATATTGGGTAATGGGTCGGCCTACATTGAGATTAGGTGTTACCAATCCTATTTAAAGGATGTGAGTATCATTATGAGGGGGTCATGTATGTATGAGTTGAGTCTTCTACTTGGTAGAGGTATATTGGAGGTGTCCCCCTCGAAGTGGATTCCCATCTTGGGAGATTGTGGAGTTACTCCTTCCTTAAGGAGCATTGTATGGTGTTGCCCTACCTTAAGGGTATTATTCTGAATATATTGCATATTAGGGTATCTTGGCCCCCATATATCGTGTTGTGTTATCTTCTGCAATTTATTGATTTATTATATGCAAGGTTCATATCAAGTGGTATCAGAGCATCGATTTCGGCAAAAAATTGGGTCCAAACCTTAATTTTAGTGATTGGGCTATATTTTTAAAAAGGCTTCGAATATTTTCTCAATTTTTTTACCACAGTTGTGAAAGGATTTTAGAAAGCTACAATATAAATTTTAGAATTTTTTGAGGTGTCATGTGGAAGTTATTGCATTTTTAGGGTTTCACCTAAATTTGCTTCACAGGCTGTATTTTTTGGAATTGATTTTCTAAATTTTTACCAACATTGCGAATACCCTTCATAAATATATGGTAAAAATTTCAGAATTTTTGGATCTATTTTGAAGAAGATATTGACAGTTTTAGGGTTTTACACATAATCGGCCTACAGGTTGCAATTTTCCATCTTTCCTTGATTTTGTTACATATTTGGAAAGCTCTCATAATTTTAGCAGGGGTTAATTTTTTGTGCTTTCAGATTGGAGGCGAAATTATAGACAAAATCATCAGGTCAAATATTGGCCAAAGAGTAAGTTTGTGAAACCCTAATTTTTGTGCATGATGGATATACCAATTTTCTATGGCAATGGGGAAATTGATGCAAAAAAATGGCGGATACAATTTAAAAAAATGTATTTTGAAGAATGTTTAGTATGGGTTAATTTTTGATCTTCATCTTTGTGGGAAAGCCATGTACATTGAAATTCTTATTTGGATATAGATCTATTGGATTGCGGATTGTGGAGCAAAATACTGAAGATATTTTCAATAGCTTATTGGGAAATAAAAAAGAAACATAATTTAGATCCAAAGAATTCTGAAGAAGCAGTGGTATCAGCAGAATAAGAAGTACCAAGAACCCCAAGAAGAATTAAATTTGGCATTATTCAAAGATATAGATGAAAATGTAGAATCGTAGAAGTTGTTAACCCTAAAATAGTGACACAACTTCCACAAGAAGGAAGCTCCAAAAAATCTTTAATTTGAAGGGAAGTATTCACTTGAAAAAAGGTAATTATCCACTCCATACAACCCTAATATCAAATATCTCAATGTTATGATCCTCATTAGTGCGGATTTCACTAACGCCACGAGGTTTTGCCCGGGATCACTGCTCTGATACCACTTGATAAGAACCTTGCATATAATAAATCAATAAATTACAGAAGATAACACAACTCAAGAGATATGGGTGGGCTAAGATACCTAAATATGTAGAACAATACCCTTAAGGTAGGGCGACACCATACAATGCTCCTTAAGGAAGGAGTAACTCCACAATCTCCCAAGATGGGAATCCACTTCGAGGGGGACACCTCCAATATACCTCTACCAAGTAGAAGACTCAACTCATACATCCATTACCCCCTCATAATGATACTCACATCCTTTAAATAGGATGGGAAACACCTAATCCCAATGTAGGCTGACCCATTACCCAATATAATTAATTCCTATGTGAGCCCATATAACTAAGGGGATGTGTGCCACATGTGAACATGTCGGCATCTCCATCAACCCATAAACATTATATTATCATATTCGGTGTTAACCCATACATATAATTAAGGGGATGTGTGCCACATGTCGGCATCTCCATCAACCCATACATATTATATTATCATATCCCAAGGTACATAGCATTGCCTCCCTCTTTGACATGTCTCGTGCCCGAAACATAAGAAGAAGCCATATAATGAGTGTGCTTTAAATTATTGCACACTTGTCGCCATGCTCGATCATCTAACCACCCATATGAAATCCTAGTGGGTGATGTTACTCCAAACATGATTCCATATTCCATTGTACTCATCTGATTCCATCATGGTCCATATGTGTTCCTCCTTGGCATCCATGCATATCCATAATTATTATTCATGTGATTCCATGACATATAATTATTGTTCCATTGATTCCATGTATAGCCAAAATTATTACTCCTCTAATTCCCTGTATATCCATATAGATTGCTGCCCTTGTGTGTCCTAGCATGTCTCCATGATTTTTCTCTCTCATGATGATGTGGGTGTCTATATGGTGCAACCTTAGTATGCTCAACCTTATCAATCTTTTCCCCCACTTTCTTTTTCTCTTCCAACTTGTTTTCTATTTCTTTTTTCTCTTGAGAGAGACTATTTTTTACTTTTTCATTATGTTCTTCATCCTCTCCTTCTGATTCATCCTTATTCCCTTCTTCACCATCTTCAAATTCATCTTCATGATCCAATTTTACATTACTTTTTTCCTTGCTAAGTGTGATATCTTGCAATGTAATTTTCTTTCTCTTGTACCATAATTTCATGAATTTCTTTTCCACATTAATATTAATTGTTCCAAATGTCTCTAACCAAGGATATCCGAGAACAATATCCATACCATCCATATCTAAAGCATAAAAATTTGAATGTAAAACATATTTATCCATAGAAAGCTTTAAATCTTCAAAAACTTGAATATGCTTACCCTCCATTTGAGATTCCTTGATATGCTTTGTTTGCACATGGAGATTTTGAGCTACATCCATATTGATGAAGTTATATTTGCTGCTAGGGTTTATGGAAACAATTACTTTTTTTCTTTGAATGCACCCTTCAAATTGAAATATTGAAGCTTCCTTCCTTGGAGATGCAGTATCCTGTGTAGCAGCTTCATCATCAACATTTTCTTCTTTTGCACCATCAACATGTTCTTCTTCTTCTTCTTTTTTAACAAAATTGTGTTTCTTTTTTGTTTCCCATCTAGCTAAGAAAATATCCTCCATTTCCTCCCAATCCCAATCCAATAGATCTATATCCAAATAAGAATACCAATGTTGCGCTTTCCCACCAAGATGAAGATAAAAACTAACCCATACTAAACATTCTTCAAAATACATTTGTTTAAATTATATCCACCATTTTTTTGTATCAATTTCTCCATTACCATAGAAAATTGGTATATCCATGATGCATAAAAATTAGGGTTTCACAAACTTATCCCTTTGACCAATATTTTATTAGATGATTTCGTCAATCATTCAGCCTCAAATCTGAAACCACAAAGAAGTAACCCCTGCTAAAATTTTGAGAGATTTCCGAAAATGTAAGAAATTATGGAAAATTTCTCAAATTGCGGCCTGTGGAGAAGAATAGTGAAAAATAATAAAACTGAAATAACTTTGTCAAAATAGATCCACCAATTCTGAAATTTCATTGCATCACCGTTTAATACATTACCAACAACCCAAAAAAAATTATTTCCTAATTCGTCATTATTTAGAAGATATAGACGAAACCTTAGAATTAGGGTTTCAACCCTAAAACGGACAGATTTTGCAAAACAGCTCCAAAAAATCTGAAATTCAGAGGGAAGATCACTTGAACTATGTATCCACTCTCCACAAAAAATATCTGTAAAATTCCAAGTCTATCTCAAGATATAAACGAATCACAAGAGATATGGGGGGCTAAGATGCCCTAATATCAATATATGCAGAATAATACCCTTAAGGTAGGGTAACACCATACAATGCTACTTAAGGAAGGAGTAACTCCACAATCTCCCAAGATGGGAATCCACTTCGAGGGGGACACCTCCAATATACCTCTACCAAGTAGAAGAATCAACTCATACATACACGACCCCCTCATAATGATATTCACATCCTTTAAATAGGATGGGAAACACCTAATCTCAATGTAGGCCGACCCATTACCCAATATAATTAATTCCTATGTGAGCCCATATAACTAACTAAGGGGATGTGTGCCACATGTCGGCATCTCCATCAACCCATATATATTATATTATCATATCCTAAGGTACATAGCATTGGATTTCACTAACGCCTCGAGGTTTTGGTGTAATGGTTTGTTACATTTGGTATCAGAGTGACCACTCGTGTTCGAATCCCACTCGGTTGGTTACGTCGTGTAGCCGGGGCCTATGGGGCACTTAAACGTTGGTGAAGCGGGGTTTGTACGTATGGGAGTGCGGGCGTAAACCCAGCCCGAGTCGGGCTCTACAGAAGCGTGGTGGGATGTTATGATTCTCATGTGCGGATTTCACTAACGCCTTGAGCTTTTGGTGTAATGGGTTGTTACAGATCGGATGTACTTATGCAAGAACTCTACCCTTAAAAGTCAGGTTCTTTCAGAGCTTCATGCTTCTCCAGTGGGTGGGCATTCTGGGTTCTTGAAAACTTATCACATAATAAAGAAAGATTTCTTTTGGGAAGGGTTGAAAGGGGATGTCCAGAAATTTGTGACAAAATTCTTGGTGTGTCAGTGTAATAAGGGAGACAGCTATTAAGTCGCCAGGCCTTTTGCAACCTCTATCTATTCCTAGTGTGTAGTGGGTAGAGGTTTCCATGGATTTCATCATAGGATTGCCGATAATCTAAAGGGAAACGAGTAATTATGGTGGTTGTGGATAGATTCACCAAATATGCTCATTTTTGTTCCTTGTGACATCCCTTTATAGTGAGTATAGTCGCCATATCTTTTATGGATATAGTTCAAAAGCTACATGGAACACCGAAGATTATAGTAAGTGATTATGATCCTATTTTTACTTGCAATTTTTGGACTGTTTTATTCTCATGTTTGGGTACTCAATTGGCTTCGTAACTTCATCATACCATCCCCAATTTGATGGACAGACTGAGGTAGTAAACAAATGTTTGGAGGGGTATCTCATGATGCTTTGCTTCAGAGAAGCAGGATAAATGGGTTCAGTGGTTACCACTTGCAGAATGGTGGTATAACACTTCATTTCATACCTCATCCAAAATGTCCCCATTCTTGGCATTGTATGGTTACCATCCACCATCCACCATCCACCATCCACCATCCACCATCCCTTGCTTCCAACTTGAGGATCCAACCTAAAGAAAGAGTAGTTGAAGGGCACTTCAACACCAACATGAGGTCCTCTCTAGCCTTAAAGAGAATTTGGTAATGACGCAAAACCGCATGAAGCAACAAGATGATCACCATTGTAGTGAGCGAAACTTTGAAGTTGAAGACTTTGTTCTTTGTACGATTGCAACCATATAAGCAACTGTCTTTGAACCAACAATAGAAAAAGATAATAAGCTTTCACCTAAATACTATGGCCCTTATCAAGTGTTTGCCAAAAATTTGTTGTGTGGCATATAAACTAGAGCTTCCTCAGTCAACTAAAATATATCTAGTTTTCCATGTTTCTTGCTTGAAGAAGGTCATTGGGCAGAAGGTATCTTCTCAGTTAGTGTTACCAAAGCTTGATGAGGAGGGACGCATCATCTTGGAGCTTGAAGGAATCCTACAGACCCACACTAAGAAGTTGAGGACAGGGGTCATCACTGAGTATCTGATCAAGTGGAAGAATTTGGACTTTAAAGATGCAACATGGGAAGATGAAGCATTCTGGCAGCAACATCCAAAGATTACCAACATTGGGGACAATGTTGCTTTGAAGGGGAGGGGAATGCTATGCCCTTAATCCTAAGCCATATATCGGGATATGGATGGCAGACTTGTGGCTAACATAATTTCTTATCATGTCATATCACATTCATTTATGCTTTCATATGCTTAGTAGGTCCGCCTTGGTGTTTTACATAGCATGGTACGGTATATACAGGAGTTAGTAGCTGGTAGTAGATCATCATACTGAGCACTTAAGTCTTATTGTATGGTTTGGTAGCCCCCTCAAAGTGGCTGAGTCATTCTACTTGCATATTGTGATCATTTCTTTATATTTTGGTGTTCTATGGTGTTATATTGCTGCTGATATTCAAATATATCCAAGTAAGTCCATTACACTAGGGAAAAAGGAGCTTGCTCTTGCACAAGCTATTTACACCACCTCATCTCTTTGTATTTTGGATGCATTGTGTGATATATAGTATCCTTTCCTCTATTCACAATGTTTCAAGTTTCAACTTGGTGTGAGTTGTAACTATGAAATTTATATTCCTATGGGTTTAACCATTCTTACAGGATAACATAGCCTTGGATTTCCTAATTTGAGTTGTGGATTTTTGATTTTTATTCAAATCTAAATTTGTACACTGATTGACAAACACTCTAAGTTCATCCCAAGTATTTTGTTTCCAAACTCATTCATTTCGGGTATATTTAAATTTGGGGATCAAAACACTGGCATTCTAGGGGGGCTTGAGATTTTTTTTCATTTCTTTGGATCTAATCATATTTTTTGCAAAAGCAAACCACTATTTTAAATATTAAATAATGCTTAGAAAAAATATGAATTTAAAAAAATACTTTGTAAGTTTTCGGATCTTCTTGTGAATTTTTATTCAATTTTAAAATTTCAGACATTGGAAGAAAGCAATGAGGAGCACTATATGAATAGCCAACACTTTTTGTGGTTTTTTGCAAAACTATAGATAAAGGCCTAGCTCAATGCGTTCCTCCTGTCCAGAGCTTTTCAAAAAGTACCAGTTTGCTAAAATCTGAGCAATCCTTCTTGACCTAGTTGAAGGTTGCAGGCGTCGAGGAAGAGAGACGAGTAGTAGAAGACGGTCATCACTTGTTACATTTTTTTGGCAAAAATGCGTGACATGGCACATTCTCATTGGTTCCATCTTGTCAGAGAGCTTTTTATTAAGTATTGGATTTGCCTAAAAATTGGAGCATCAAGACATCCTGTGGCGTTCATTTGAAGACCCAGGTTAGTTTTAGGTCTCTTGTTAGGTGAAGGACGCACTATTCACTAGGCTCTTGAGTGCTTAACCCTCTGGTCACCCTTATGTGACCTAGCTGGTCTGTCACAACCTTGAGAATCTAACAACACTCAGCACATGCAACTTGCCGCTCAACTATGAGCCTCCAAATGACTACCCTAGGCCAATGGGTACATTTTCTTTTGAGTTTCAAACTTAAGAGATACATAACTTTCAAACTGTAAGGGCTACATTGGATGAGTTTTTCCACCGTTCGTTTCATTCGAGCTTCTTATGTTGGTACAATTCAATTTTTTTCTATTTGCAACCAGATTCTCCTGAAAAATTACAAAATTTTACTTTGATTTTGCACACGAGTTCTCAATTATTTTCAAACTTCAAATGACCGTAAGTTTTGACCCGTTCATTAGAGTCGAAATGCCATTGTTTTGAAATTGTGTGTATTTTTCATGCTCTACATTGCTGTCACATCATATCAAATCATTCTGTAACAAAAGTATAATTTTCTTAATTTTATAAAAATTGCAGTATAAATGAATTTATAATGCACTATTTATAGTGCCATTTGATTTCTGCTTGGATGGTTCATTATTGAGTGTAATACAAATTCTGGGAGGGCCTTTTTTAGTCTTTGGGGCAACACATTTTTTGGGGTACATCGCTGTAAAACTACGAAATTGTATGTAGTTGGAGAGAGATTTTTTAGGGCATATTTCATTAGGTCATCTTCCTGGCTTTTTTTCCTCGATACTTAGTAATGGCTTTGAACCATGTCTTCACACTGTCACACAGGCCAATCAAAACCTGCAGTCGGAAAACACCATGCTCTTTTATGAAGTTTGTGCTCTTCAGGAAGACATGATTTAGTATGTAGAAGAAAATATGAAAATAAAAAGTATAACCTATTAATCTCCTTATTTTCCGGTAAGGATGCCCTCCTACACTCACTGTAGGACATAGTTGCACATTTGCAGCATTATATTGACATATTGGACTCACATTTCATTGAGCCTAGTCCACTTATTGTCACTGATCCAGTATTTGAGTCACCCATTGTATCTGATACACTTGTTATTGCACCTATTGCAACTCACACATCAGAACTATCTACATTTTTGCTTGGCTCATTTGAGAAGCACACAATTGGTTTTGTTTCTCGCATACTCCATTCAATGGATCACCCTGGCGGAGGTATTGGTAGGCACTCACAGGGCATTGCTTCCCCTATCCAACTCATTAATTGGACTGTTCGACATGACATTGGCTATAGAATAGGTGCTTCATCATCTTTGGGATCACTTAGCGTGAGCTTGCCAATTTTTCCATGCTCTACTCTTCGAGAGGACATTGAGCAACACATGAGTTCATGTACACATTCACTTAGGCTTGAGAAATTTGAGACAACACTAGTTAGACATGATACACTTAACACATCATTGAATGAATCCTTGCATTCACTGTTTGTGCACACCACACCAAATCACATGCAGGCAATCCTCTTCTACTATCCGAATTCACTTAGGATGTATTTCAAACCAGTTTGGCGGTGTTGTTAGTGTTTTTTGCATCAACACTACAGACATGTCTATTGCTCAGCTGCATCATCTGCACACTTTTCATACTACACAGTAGTGCTTCCTTGATGAAACAATTCTCACATTTGATGTACGGTTGCCTCTTTGGGTTTGTGGTTTGTGGTTTGTATATTGTTTTCTTCCTGATTTATAAAGTGCTATGGGGGATTTGCTGTTTCAACTTTGTTTACCTTCTTGCGTGTGTGTATCTTGTTGCACACTCTTTTTTCAGTTGTCTGGTCCTTTTTCTCTCTCATCTCCTTTTAAGCCATCCTATAACTTTTAGCTATTTGTGAGATATTTTCTATATTTTCAATAGATTGAAAATTTCTTTGGAGCTATAGTTGTATTTCCACCATCTGACTTTTTTCGTGTTCGAATAGCGGCTTCACTTCATTCATGTATATATTTTATGTATTTTCTACACTTTTTAAATAGCTTGACAGTTTCCTTGGTGCTATATTGGTATCCCAAACATTTTTCATTTTAGTGTTCAAGTAGTGGCTTCTCTTCACTTTTAAAGTTTTTTTCATCCACTCCACTCTTTCAACATTATGTTTTGTGTTCCTTTCTTACCCTTGGCCCATATCCGGATATCTACTACAATCAATTTTTTCAGTTTATAAGAGTCATTTGGTGATCTCTTTTGCAGTTTCAGTGGCAGTCATGCTCTCCAACCTATCCAATGCATTCTACAGAGTGTTCTCTTTTGTGCTTTTAATGGTAGTGATGGTCTCGAACCCATCCTATGCACCTTAAGTGGCAATAATGGTTTTTAACTAATCCCGCGCAATCTTCACGGAGTTCTACATCTAGTTTTAGTCAGTTGCTTGCACTTCTAGTGGTAGTGATGGTCTCCAACCCATTGATGCACATCTCCGAAACATTTAGATATTCTACTTGTATGTTGTGCTGTTTCTTGGGACGCTTTGCAGTGTAACTGAGCACCTCAGACACTTTGCTGATCTTCTGATTTTTTGAGAAACGTTGCGGTGACTTGTTTTTTCAAATTTATACTTCATTGTAAATGGGTGCCTCATTAGACCTAGTTGCCAAAGATTCTTACCCTTGTATACAATCCTACCTAAGTTGCACTTGGGGCACGTGGGGGGGGGTTGGTGTATTATTATATATGCATTAATATTAAGTTGACTTAACATAACTATATTTAGAGTGTCTTGTGCATATCTCTACGTATAGAATAGTGCAGGTGTGTGCATTTAATACTACAAGCATTCATTGCCAGCAATATTAATAAATACCGCCTCTAAGCGGGCTTTTCATATGTGCCTATTAAGTGGCCAATAGATAAAGGGGAGCTTGCTCTTGCAAAAACTGCTTATACCCCCTTATCTCTTTGTATATTGGATGGATTGTGTGATGCACCTTTTTGATACATATTATCCTTTCCTCTATTCACAGTGTTTCAATTTGGTGTGAGCCATTCCTATGGAATTTATAATCTTGTGGGTTTTAACCATTCTTACAATTTGCAGCTAAATCATCTTTCTAACAATCATGAGATTTGGCATCTCCCATATCCTTCATTGTTACCTCGGTTGTACCATCAACTTCTTGGAATATATTTGCTGCAATCTTTTGTTCAACATTCTTTGTCATAAGGAATTCATCCTGCATAAGCACTTAGTTTATTTCAATCTCAGTGGGCTGCTTAAAGCCTCTTACACTCACATTGTTCCTCAGAATAGTTAATGGTTGCCTCCATGACAGGCTCCATTCTTCTATGCCCTTTAATGGAAATCTCGTCACCATTCTTCAAAACATCATTTGGGAGAACCCCTTTTACCTTCTCCCCTCTTGTTGTTCTTCAAAATAGATTCAAGTTGCTTTCATAGCAACTTCACCCTCTCATTGGCTTTCAAGACAAAAGTCTTTTCTTTACTTTTAAGCCTCAAGATTTGAAGCTTTTCAAACGTACTTGCATTCTCGGATGTGCTATTTGCTCCAACGTGGAAACCAAACGTTCCCATCTTCTTACCTTTTCTTTTACTTTTTCTTGTCTCCTCTCTTGGAGATCTCTCCAACATGCAACTGCAACTCCACTCAATCTTGTGCTTGCAAACTCTACCCTCTTGGGGTCTTCAATCCTTTTCTCGTCAAGGCAACATTTTAACTCCAACATCCATCTTGTTAGATCATCCAGGTTCTCTTTACCCGATAACAAAGGCGTATTGCTAGTAGGCTCGCCTTCTTTTTTCACCATAACCTCTATTGGTTTGTTTCCACTATCGGGATCTTCTCTTGGCTCCATGAGATTTTTTCTCAACAAATTTCTTTGATTTATTTGCTAATCTTATTTCTAAGGCATCCAATTTGGATACCATTTCTTTTAATATCTTCTCTACTGTGACACTCTGTGACTTTGGGTCACTTTTGCTCTCTCCTAACTCTTCTCTTAAGCCATTTCTCTCACTCTTTGTTCTCTACCCATCAACATGTGATGGAGAACAAACCCCTCTTCCTTCTTATGTGTAAACTGCCTCAAGTTTGGCATTCTTCCTGCACCTTCCTCTAAGAACATCTTTTCAACTACTTTAGTTCTTCCTTTTCCTATACTTGCAAGCAACTCTTCAATATGAAATTTTGGTGCTTCAACTTCATCTTCACTCACATCTTTTACAAATCCTCCACATTGTGCAATGTCCAGAACTTCCAATTTTGGACTCCTCTCAACATCTCTGCGAAGTCTGCAATTCCATATACTCTCCTCTTTGTTCCATTCCTACAATTTTGTGTCTCCACCCATTTATCAAGAAGGAGAACATTCAACTTATTCCTTGTCTTCAACTCGCTGTTTCACAGTGGAAGACACTTTGTATACACCTTATTTTTTCACCATTACTAATGATTTCTCTTTGTAGGCTATTGGTGCATTAACCTCCTTGTGTGCGTGTTTTAAGGGGCATACTAAGAGCGGGGTTGTGCTGGTTGGCAGTACCTTGTGAGAGTTGTACATGGCATTTCCTAGCTCGCCCTAGCATGCCTCCTTACTACCTTCCTACTACCTCCTTATTATCTCTTTGTGATCACTTTTTATCGTCAGTATTATCACATTCACATTTACCTACAACACCTTAAGCTCACCTTCATACCTGCTCCAAGTGTTTGTCCTACCTTCATTCTAGCTCTTTTTTTTACCTATATGTCAGACTATTTGTGGCCGATGGCATCGACCATGGTTGATGTCAAGTAGAATCTTTTATCTGGCCAACTACATCAACCATAGTCAATGACGTTGGCCAAGAGAGATCACGACTTTAAGTCATGTGCCTCCTAACTACCTTCTTACTACCTCATTATCTCTTTGTGATTACTTGTTATTGTCAGTATTATCAACTTCACATTTTCCTACAACATCTTAAGCTCACCTTCATACCTGCTCCAAGTTTTTGTCCTAGCTTCATCCTATCTCTTTTCCTTACCTTTATGTCAGACTATTTGTGGCCGATGGCATCGACTATGTTTGATGTCAAGTAGAATCTTTTATCTGGCCAACTACATCAACCATGGTCAATGGCGTTGGCTAAGAGAGATCATGATTTTAGGTCATGTGCCCCTATTTATAGGTGCCATTGTTGTCATCTTTTTTCTGTAATCATCACATAGTCTGCTATGCTTTTACTCGCGAATCTTGCCTTTAAGGTTTAGGATTTATTGGAGCTTATACTACTAGAAGCAACAAGAATAGGAGCTGTACCAACAAGGTCTACCAAGTTTTTGGAGTTCCCAACTTTGGTCTACTTAAGTCTTTTACCTATCCCTCTTTTAATTTACCCTCACATCCATCTCACGAGGTGCTACTAGCCCTAGAGGGGATAATGCACAAACAATGTCTTCACAAAGGTAATATCGTTAACCCTTCTCTTTCCTTCATGTTGGTGTGATATATCATGTTTGATGTATCATTTGTTAAACTAGGATAGTGTAGCATATCTTTGTCTATTTCATTATCTTTCACAGCCTCTGCTTAGCCACTGAATGACATTACAACTGTTAGTCTAGAGTTAACTGTTGCTTATTATCATTACTCTTGTAGCCTTATAATTCTAGTAAGATCCCACCCCCTTATCTTAGACATAGGCATTGGAACCCTACACCTTTGATATAAGTGTGGATTACTCTCTACTAGATCCATGACTATTTCACCCATAGGTTTATTCTTGGTTGTGTGTTGGCCCTAGAATGGTCCTTTACCTATATCCTAATCTATATTACTGAAAGGAGAGGATAATCATATTGACCCTCTTAGCTAACATATCTTTTAGTGAAACCGATGTGAATCTTACTCCACCATTGACTGAGTCATCTTCACGTTTCTTTTTTATTTCCTATTACATGAACGATTTATTTTTCTTATTTTTCATCCTAGTTTTTTAGCATTACCAATTTGCCAAGCCAGCCTTGCTTATCAAATTTCTCTTCTAACTTCTAGGCTTGATTCTTATCATTCACTGTATGCAATTCTCTTATATATTTTCACGTTCAATCATGCCGCCTCCTAGATCTTCCCATGATGACCCCATCAATGATTGCATCATCAAAAGTCTAGATAATAACATCAGTTTCATCCTTACCGAGTATGGAAATTATGAAATGATTCCCGAATCGTCTCCCATGGTCATAGATCCACAAGAGATCTTCTCATTTCTTATCACTCTACTATGGCTGAAGATCCACAAGAGTATCTTCCTATTTCTTACCACTCTATCATGGATGAAGATCCACAAAAGGATCTAACCATTTCTTATCACTATACCATGGCCGAAGATCCATAGGAGGATCTTTCCATTTCTCATCACTTTGCCATGGCCGAAGATCCAAACGAAGATCTTTTCATCCTTAACAAAGATACAAATGATGATCTTCCCATCTATGATCCATTCCAATATCAGCATACTGGCTTTTACTTCGATATTAACTCTTATTTACATCTTTGAACTCTCCTGCTCGCCCTTTATTAGAAACACCACTTGGGTAATTCATAAAATTTCAAAATTTACCTCCCAATTCAAAAAACTAGATTAAACTGATTGCAGTGACCATCTTTCTGAAAAGCCCCATGCAGCTATAAATCAGTCCGACAAAATCAATCGCAGCCAGTTTGTAGAGAAGGCCGATGCAATTTTGAATAAACATATTGGGGACAACTGCATCGGACACCCTAATTATATCATGGCCGATGCCTTATAAAAGTATGTTGTTTATGCTTCAACAATATCATGCATCATCCTTAACCCTCAATCCACTGATTTCAGCTAGATTCATGCATTAAATCACCATACTGATCGGAAATACACGGATCTCAAACTTGACACGACCTACAATGGTCCATTACATCACACTTTCTCACACTTTGGGGCATCTTCTAATGCCCATTCTTCTCTTTGCTCACATTTTGGGGAATCTTCTGATGCCCATTCTTCTCTTTGCTCACATTTTGGGGAATCTTCTGATGCCCATTCTTCCCTTCTTTCAACCTTTGGGGCATCTTATGATGCCTATTCTTATCTTGCCTCAAGTTTAGGGGCATCTTACGATGTCTTCCATCTTCCAATGCCTCATATTCCAACCAAAAACCATCTATCGATTAAATCCAAACAAATCTAACTCCAAGAAATCTTCAAAGACTAACTCCTAGCCTCTAAGAGCATACCACAACAAAGGTATGTTCTTTTCATGCATTTAGGTATGCATATCATCTCTCATGGCATAACTATTTGCATTCTACTTTGTTTTACATTTTATCTCCTTACCTTACCATTTGATTGGACATCACATTTGTCTTAACTACTTGAACATCACATTTTGTTTTACTTTTCTCCTTGAATATCTCTCTTTACTATCTTATTTAACAACCTCCTTTGGCATATTATCCCCCCTTGGGTACATCTTGCCATTGTCCTCTTTATGAGCTACTTTGGTAATTTATTGCTTTTTACAAACTATTTTTATGACATGCCTTTAACACCTGCCCCCATGCGTTTGTACAGACATTGTTCTCTTTATGAGCTACCTTGGTAAATTTTTTAACAAACTATTTTTACAACCTGCCTTTGACACCTTCGCCTTGGGTCTATACCACCATTGTTCTCAAGCTACTTTCGTTATTTATTTTTACAAATAATTTTTACAAACCTCCCCTCTTGGATTTATACAACCATTGACCTTTCTTTTAGCACTTTCATAATTTACAATCTTTCTTACACACTACTCTTTTCTTCTTAGGTGTAATCCGCCATTTGCTTCCTCTTCGATTCTTTTCGTACGAGTTTATCATATTTATGACGCTTTTACCTCTTGGATTTTTTCATTCTCTATACTTGTGTTGCACTTATCGTAAGTTTACACTCTTATCTTATGACGTCTAGTGATCTACAATTATCTACACAACTCAGTTCATATCTTTCAACCTTCATTCCTTGTAAAACAAAAACTCTCTTTGTAGTTAGTGCCTAGCTTTATTCTTTATTGTATCACTCTCCCTTGCATTTTCACTTTTACCGCTCCCTTTCTCACTTAAGAGACACTTAGGTTGGATATGAAATCACACTTTTTTTAGGGTAGGTGTAGAGGTGCCTATATATTTTGGTTGTAGGTTTTCCTTTATAGCAGTTGAAAGTAACCTCCCTATCATTTTCATCTTTCACATCCATTTGATTAACCTTTTGAATCCATATAAAGAAGGAATACAAGAAGCCAAAAATTCATAACTTAAAAAAAAAAAAAAAAAAAAAAAGCAAAATGCAATAAAAAGGCAAGTTATTATAATAATAAAATTCAACCACAAACAAATATTCTCTATGTCACTACAAATATTCACCTCCCTTAGTACTGGCTCCAGCCAAAGCTTTTTCAGTTACAAATTGTAATACTTTTGGGCCTTCATCACAAATAGTCTCTCTGCATCTGTACTATCTCCATTCACCTTAATAATGACATTATATGGTCGTGCTTTATCCTTCAAGAAATTCCAACACAAATACTAATTTGGTTTTCTTGAGTTCGATGTTTTCTTTTATCACATCCTTTGTTTTCCTTTGATTTCTCTTGATTGCATTGGATACCTTGGCCACATCTTTTGTTTACGAGGTTCTGCATCTTTTTACATCAGATGTCCTTTATATCATATATCTTACTTTGCCACATCTTTTATTTTCTTCGATTTATCTTTAATTGTATTAGATGTCAATATTGCCTACTTTAACACGTTTTTTGTTTATTGGATTCAATATCTTTTACATTAGATATTGTTTTACCTACTTGTACTAACACATCTTTGATTGATTGTATTTTCCCATCTATTTTTTCATTAGACATTTCATTCTTACCTACTTTCTTTTACAATTAGCCTTTTCATTTATTGTTATCACATTTGTGCAAAATAGAAATGGAAACATGGATCAACATTTAACAGAAGTACAAACATCTAACATAACACTAAATTTCGGATATTTTTCCAGGCCTGTAGGACTGACTCCGTTGATTGACTTCATGCCTTATATCCTTCTTAGCGTTATTTTACCTTTTTACAGGCTTGCTAGATAGGTTATTTCTTGTCGGCGCACCTTTTATTGTTTCTAGGTACTTCAGCTATAATTTACCTACTATAGGCTATCTAGACATGACCTAGTCCTATTTTTATGGCCCTCCTGTTATCAACCATAGGCTATTTGGATCTGACCTAGCCATCTTCATCGGATTCATCCTAACACCCTCTTATTAGATTCCATAGTCTATCCAAACCTGACGTAGTTGTCTTTCCCGTACTTGTCCTATCACCCACTCATTACCTACTACAGGCTATCCGGACTTGACTTAGCTGTCTTTCTTGGACCTGTCCTACCACCCACTTATTACCTACCACAGGCTATTTGGACCTGACCCAACTATCTTCTTTAGACTTGCCCTAACACTCTCTTATGAGTTCTCTTTACATTGTTTTGCTTATTTTATTTACATTTATTTGTTAGTATTGTTTCTTTAGTTTGGTATCATTTGGGTTCATGAAGCAGCTTTGTGCCTTCCATGGTCAAGACACGAGACTCACTATGCATCTTGATTTGCGGGAAGATAAGTTAAAGTGAGTACATTTCATTTGGTTTTCTCATTTATTACTTCATTTACAGTTATTTCCTTTGATTTCGGTGTACTATGTTTCTTTCTTGAAGACCATTTCACATTACATTGTTGTGACATGTGATAATCTTTGGTTGGGACATATGTATGCACCTCATTTTTCATTCTCATTGATTTCTCTATGCATGTTGTTGGCGCATTAACCTCCTTGAGTGTGTGCCTTAAGGGATGTACCAAGAGTGGGGTTGGGTTGGCTTTCCCTAGCACGCCTCCTTCCTACCTTCCTACTTCCTCCTTACTATCTCTTTATGACCACTTGATATTATTAGTATTATCGCATTCACATCTTACCTATAACACCTTTAGATCCCCTTCAGATCACCTTCATACTGGCTCCTAGTGTTTGCTCTGCCTCCATTCTCTTTCCTCTCATTACCTATATGCCGGACTATTTGTGGCCGACAACATTGACTAAGATAAAACCTTTTACTTGGCTGATTGTATGGACTATGGTCAATGCCGTCGGCTAAGAGAGATCACAAATTTAGGTAATGTTCCCCTATTTATAGGCATCATTATTGTCATCTCTATATCATCATCACATAGTTTTCTATGCTTTCGCTCACAAATATGCCCTTAAAGGTTTAAGGAGTGTAGGGTATAACAGAGCTTATACTTGGAGGTCTACTTTGGAACTTTGAGCTACTAGGAGCAACATAAATAAGAGGTGTACTAGCAAGGTCTACCAAGTGCTTGGAGTCCTCAAATTTGGTCTACTCAGGTCTTCTACCTATCCCTCTTCCTATCCACCCAACACAACTCTCTCACAAGGTGTTACTAACCTAGGAGGGTTAATGCATCAACATTGTCTTCATAAAGGTAAGTATCCCTATTTTTTTATGTTGGTGTAATTGATTATGTTTGATGTATCATGTATCAGACTAGGATAGTGTAACATTTATTTTTCTATTGTATTCTCCCTCACACCCCATGCTTAACCGCTAAATGGCATTGCAAACTTTAGTCTAGATTTAACTCTTGTTTATTATAATTACTCACGCATCCTTAGGATTCTATTAAGACCCCAACCCTTTATCTTAGACATAGGATTTGGAACACTACGCATTTGATACGAGTGTGGATTAATTCTCTTCTAGATCCTCGACTATTACCCTCCAGGCTTTGTCCTTGGCTTGTGTGTTGGCCCTAGAATTGTCATTTACCTAAATCCTAATATATATTATTGAGAAGAGAGAGAGAGAATAATCTTATTGACTATCTTAGCTAACGTGCACACATAGCTGCAATACCTACCCAACACTTTTTATTGAAAGACGTCTTCACAACTTTCTGACAATGTTGTAGGATACTCATACTCTGATATCAAATGATGGAGGGCAAGTTGAGGGGGTCCAATGAAGGAGAGCCTTTCCCTACAGTGTAGACGCTACACCCATCCATGGAGCACAATACACTTCGACTTGAAATAAGACTCCCATATCATTGAATTTATAACAATACTATAGATATTTCACACACTCACACATACACTGCTTTATAATTAATATTGAAAAACATATATGAAGGTGATACACCATGCTACATTATGGTCCCTCAATGGACTTGCTACATTCTCAATTCAGTTTTGGATTACAACCATCTAGCAAGCTCCCGTTAATTGTCCTTTTGCAAGACCTTGGTTGGCTCTTAAAAATTAGTTTGGACTAATTCCTTCGCATCTCTCTAACATCTCATGACAATTGCAATATTGGTTAACCTTTCCGAAGTGCTTGAAAATGTGTGAAATTGATAATTTGCGAGTTTTGGGCCATTTCTTGTGCACATTGAGAAGTGCTGTGCATGATTCAACAGTTGGCAACAACATTTGGGATTCGTTAGAAAGCAGTGGCAAACATGATTTTCTAGCCGACGAAGGCAACTGAGCTCGAAACCCATAAATTTTGGCTGCCATAATTTTTGCATACAAATTCCAAATTAAGTGCCGCTTTTATTGAAAGTGAATACCTTTTCGAGGAGAATTTAAATATGTAATCATACTCTACTTTGGATTTATCTCTAGTGTTACACGGGTATGCATCCCCCCATTTTCCATTCATTCGGACATCACAATGACTGGGGATATGGGAACAAAACATTTCCCCCACACACCTGATAAGGCAAAAACATATTGGGAACGTCCCTGGAATTCTAGGGACGTTTTTGGGACATCCCCTAAACGTCCCCTTTCTTAGAAGACCTCCTGATGTCCCCAAAAAATAAATTTCAACTTATTTTATTCGAATTGCATTTTCAAATTTTAAAGAGTTAAATACTAGCACATATACCTTAAATATATCTGTGTGAAAAACACCAATATGTATCAATCTCAAGTTGCTTATCTTGGATTTGTCACATTGTTTCGCTCATTGAAGGATTTCACATTGATTAATGACTCCACCTTGAATTTCTCAGTATCTGGTGATGGATGGCCTCAGTCTAGCTGCACCACTACGTTAGTCTCGATTTTTTTTGGGTAGTAATAAATGGGCTCCAAACTCCACTATACATCTAAGATATTGCAATCTTTTGATCACCTTCTCCAGACAGGAAGACAATTATAACTGCCCTGACAATGAAGTGGACATTATATTTTAAATCAGACTATTTTTATTGACATCTCACGCTATTATACTCGCACCTCCTATCCCCCTTGGCATCCATTGAAAATTATGCCTATTGATGTAATTATTTTTTGTTTTTTTTATATATTATTATATATATCTTTTAATATATTATTGAATATTTTAATACTTGTTCCCTAGTCATACCCCTGTCGTGCCCAAAATTTGTGAATATTTTTTCTGTCCTGGAAATCCCGTGCCCATGTCCCCATGCGCCCCCTTTTCGGAGTCTTACGTACCTATGTTCACCCCTCATGACATATTTGGCTCTATACTAGAACCTATCATTTTTAGGTCTTCAATGGACACCACCACTCCCTGAATGTAGTGAAAGTCTAGTAACCCAAACGCCTCATTTGGATCCATGTTGATACTTGAATATGATATTCTTTGACGTCCTTGCCACCCTTGAAGTGTTGGAATGTTGATGCTTCCGGTGGATCAACTTCAGCCATACCAAAAAGGAAAACACACTGCCTAGTCTATATGAACACACCCCTATTGGTTTTAGGGTTATGCAAGATTCCCAGTGCCCCTCGGATGTTCTTGCATCAAGACATCACATAGAGCATCATATGTGTCCAATCAGGAGGTGGGGGAGTGCTGGGTAAGTATCTTGTATCCACTAAATACTCAGGGTCAAATCTGAAAGAGCCATTGTGTCTCCCCCATTCCCCTCGTTGACCATGCAACCCTTTCCTTTTCCTTGCAAGTTACCCCTCCCCATTCCTTGACCCCATCCCACGCCCCCTCCTGTACCATCTGGAAGTTCAATGCAGGTGATCCTGTTGACTTCTCTTTTCATCTTCGCCAACTTCCCCCCCCTTTACCCCAATTTGCACCCCTCCCCTCTGACTTGATGTTTGACACCCTTTCCTCCGACGCTGCTTTGTGTTCTTTCCCCCATGTCACTCCCACCCTTCCCTATAAGTGGACCTGTCGTGAACCAGTGGTACGACAAAGATTGCAAAGCCCTTCACTGTCAGCTTTGCTTCGCTTTCACACATGCTCTTCCCTCCTTCCTTCCTATCAAATCCAATTATTGTCGTCTCCTTCGCCACAAGAAGCGCACCTTTATCTCTCGTCGTCGCTTGGAGCTCTATGCATCCTTTATTCACTCCCCTAAACATTTATGGCGTACCATTCTTCCCTGTCATTCCTCTTTACCCGAGGACTTGCACCTTAGCTCCATGTTTACTCATTTCTCCACCCTTTATGACATCCTTGGCTAGCCCCAGATCCAGGTTGTGTCCCCTCCCTCTACCTACACAAATGTGAAGAAAGCCATTTATGCCATGAATAGCAGCAGGGCTATAGATGAGGAGGGCCTCTAGGCGGAATTCCTCAAGCATGGTTTGGACACTCTAAACAACTATCTTGTGGACCTCTTCAATCAGGTGGTCTGTACGGGTTTTCCGAAGTTGTGGTCCCACCGTATCATTCACCCCATCCACAAGTCGGGCCCCTCTTCCGACCCGAACAACTATAGGACGATCATGCTGGGCCATATGTTCTCTAAGCTCTATGCCTCGGTTCTCCACATGCAACTTTCTTAGTTTCTGGAGTAGCACCATTACAGAGCCAAGGGCAAGTGGGGTTCTGACTTGCTTACCAGACCATCGACTATATTTTACCCTTCGTGCCATTATCGAGGAGGCTCGTCACCGCTCCTCCAAGATTTTCTGCTGCTTCATGGATTTTTGGAAAGCCTTTGTGTCGGTGCCACGAGAAGCTCTTTTTTGTAGACTTAGAGACATTGGTATTTCTGAAACTCTTCTTGTCGCCATTATGCGCCTGTACGAGGAGGTTTTGGGCCGCCTTCACACTGCTGCCGGTTTCTCGGATTTTATCAGGAGCACCATCGGGGTTAAACAGGGTCTGCCCCCTCTCGCCTACCTTGTTTGGTATTTACATTGATGCATTGGAGGAATTTCTCAAGGACCATATTCAGGAGGAGGATGGTTGCCTTCTTCACCAGGTGCTAATCTACATTCTCCTTTTCGCGGATGATGTGGTCCTCCTTGCCTCTTCCGCGGAGGGACTTCAGAGACAACTGGATGCCTTAGCCCTCTTTTGCGACCATAGACAACTGACAATTAACCTTGGTAAAACCAAGGTCATGATCTTCAATGGGTTGAAGACTTTTGATTTCCACTTCTTCTATAGAGGGGAAGAGATTGAGATCACCAGTTCCTACACTTACTTGGGAGTTGTATTTACCGGGCCCTGTTTTAGTCTTTGACCTGCCCTTCAACCCCACATCAACAAGGGGTATGGCTCTTTGGCAATCTTGAAGAGACAATGCTTCCGCCACCACTTCCAAGACATCTTGTTGAAGATGTCTCTCTCGGATTCTCTTGTGAGGCCCACAGTTCTCTATGGCTCTAAGGTTTGAGGGCCATCCCTGCTTGATTCTAATTAGGCCACTGTTGAGCAAGTCCAGATTCTCATGCTCAGATGCATCATAAGGTGTAAAGGGATAATTCCACACAACATCCTCCTAGCTGAGTTCGGGGCTTGCCCCTTTAGATTGGAGACCATCTTTAGCCTTGTTTTGCTTTTGCATTGGGTTTGGGGACTTTCAACTTCCTTTGCAGGCAGGGATAGGTATCTCTACCTTGCCTACCGTTCCTTCTAGGCCATTGCTCTTTCTGACCACAGTGGCTGTTCTCGCTGCTGGTACGTCAGAGTCTCATGACTTCTTGGCTCGTTCGGGATTCAGATGGACCTCCTCCCACCTTACAGATACTCCATGGACGCTCTTGCCCATCTCCTACCGAGTAAATAGGATCTGCACAGAATTATCAGAGACGACATTTACAGGTAGTTCATCCAGCACACATGGATCAGCCCTCCGGAGGGATTACGCCCCAAGATGGCTTTCTATGCTGCACATTTCCTTGTGATCAATGATGGGCTTATTAGCTGGCCCACGTATATATCCCGACATTGGTTGCAGGCACTCCGCATACCCCTAGGCCAGTTCAGAGTGGGCTCTCATAGACTTCGGGTTGAGGACCACCAGCTAGACCGCTCAAAGAGGATTTGCCAGCTTTGTTCTCTTTAGGAGGTTGAGACAGAGGAACACTTCATTTTCAGGTGCCCTATCTACTACGAGATCAGAGGGAGATTCCATTGCCTTTTTCGAGAGCATTCGTCTTTTACGGCTTTCGTCAGGTATCGTGATCAGCAGTGTCTTGCCCTTTATCCACAGGAGGCTCTCAGACTTCGGAATGGGTCCCTTCAACCCCCTCCCAGACAGGTTGCTACTCGACATATCACATCTTTCTTAACGATGCTCTTACCGGAAAGGGGCACTAAGCGACACCTTGAGATCAGTATGGACTCTCAGCCCAGATCCGTTAGGACCCGAGATGCGACCTCCTAGTCTAGGAGCTTTCATATTCGTATTCGGTTAGAGCCCCCCCGGACCTGCCACCCCCATGGTCTACGGTCAGCTAGGAGGATACAAAGACTCGTACTACTCGTCCTTCTCCCGGACACCGACATTCTAGACCCTCCACGGTTTCAGCTACAGGACATGCATATCACTTGCTACTTCCACTCGGCCTCGGTTGCTAGGTGACAGCGATCGGAGTTGGGGCTCTTCTTCAACTCCACCCATTTGCACTCTTGTAGCCATTTTGGCCCTTGCTTCTCATTCTTCTTTCCTTTCTCTTCTCTCTTTTCTTGTTGTTCGGATGACCCTTTCAAGTCTCCCTGCTGGTTCTTTTGGCATTGTACTGTGCAGTCCCATTGACCTACTTTTGTGGTCATTTGTTGGACATTAATATAATTATCTTATCTTATTTACACGCTCAGGTACCGTCAATTGTAAGTTAACCTACAAAGAAACATGCAAGACTGTGAGTTACCTTACAAATTTAGTAGGAATTCTCCTCACATTGTTAAAGCTATCATTATTCCTTTTCATCCATGAGAACCACAATACTGCAACAGACATTATTATTAACCATAGCTTACAAAAGAAACGCTTGGTATATTTTTGCATGTTAGCTCGAATAACCCCATTCCAAATATCACATTGAGTTATAGTGTAATGTCCCTTTCCGGGCTCTAACTGAAAACAAAGGAAAATTGCACAAACCCCAATAGATGGTAAACTGAAATTAATGACAACCAATTGAAAATTAGGACAGAAAGGTACAACAGTAAGGAAAATGCAATATCTCTTAAAAAATGCATCATTCACACCATCCAAAACATGCAGGGCAACTTAGAAATATTTTAGAACAATTATTGACCAAGAAATATGCCTTCAAACCACAGCTGGAATTTATTTAATTAAATAAAATGACAAATGTGAACACCCTTACAAAAGTGGCTGGAAATGAAGGATTCCAAGCCCAAATGTAATGTCCCTTTTGAGGGTTTCAAACAAAAATGCAGATCTGAAAATAAAATTACAGGAGACTGTAGAATAAAATCGGCTACTTGCACCAAAAATTACCAAAATCACATAAAAAACAACACCAACCAATTCACCAATATTTTATATACGATTAACTGAATTTTAGAAGCCAAAATAATAAGAAACATTGAAGAATACACTGCTGGAAAATTAAATATGCACTGGAAATTGCAGCCATAAATAAAATTAGATATCTAGGGTATAGAAACTCCAAAAATCACCAAACTTCAGATTTCGACCTTTAAAAATAGTGCAAATCAGATTACAAACTCAGATTTATCAAATTCTTCTTCAATGTTCCCAAACCCTACCCAAGGTAGATCGCTCCACCCAAAATAATTACAATAATGGCTGGAAATTACATAAAGATCTTCAAATCAGCTCTTCTCATCAATACCAAAGGATGATGAAGGGTTTTCGTCCTTCACCTAAGCCACATGAAGGGTTTTCGTCCTTAAATGAGGCCTTAGAAGAGGGTTTTTCGTCCTCAAGTGGAAGACCAAGGAACAACTAGCTCTCTTTGCCCAAGTGTAATAAAATGTGCCAAGACTCCCTCCAAATGGTGCCCTCTAATTCCCTTTTATATCCTCCTTTGGGCGCCAACGCACAAATAGAAAAGGCCGACCTCTTAAGGATGTTCTTTGCCTTCATTAGCTTCCTTTAATTAATTAAAACCCAACCTACCCGTCAAATGCAAGAGAACACTAAAGAAATATAAAAATATTAGTTAAAATATATTATAAAGAACCCCAAGGGTCTTCTCCTTCATTTTAGCTTCTTTGCCAAGGAGAAGGAATGGCAAGAAGACCAATTTCTAGCTCTAAAATAGAAAAAAGGGACATTACACCAAATTCAAAGTCCAAATATAGATTCCGGCTGCTAAAAATACGAGGAATGCAATGATCGCTGATTTGGATGTCGATGTGCCACAAGGTGGGTCGCTCCCCTAGGAGAGGGGCTGAAAATCACTGTAGAATCAAACCCTAGCTGAAATATGCAAAATCAATTTTCTTGAAGCTCTTTGGAAACCCCAGGATGAAGAATCCTCGATGAATTGAAGAGTTTTCATTCTTCAATCAAACAAGGGTTTCATCCTCCTTATTGGCCACACCAAGATTTTCGCCCTTAAGTGGAAGTAGTTGAGCAATCAGTCCAAAAACCAGGAAATGCTAATTTTAGACAAGATGTTGATGATCAAATGAGCCAAAAGACCCCTTCTTATACCTTGATGTGGCTCCAAAACCAATTAGAATGCCCCCAATTAGGACCAACCTGATAATGGATCTTTTCTCTTCTATTTTTCATTTGTCTTTCTTCTTAACACATGTGATTTGACTTTATATAGAAAACTATTAAAGAAGAATGCAGTGCTCACAAAAATAACTGAAAAACATGACAATTACTCCCCTTGCTTATTTCCTTCTTGCCCACAAGAAGTGGCATGGGCTCAAAGTCTTCAACTCGAACTAGCTTGGAAAAGCGAAATCTATATAGTTATGTCAGACCATATAATAAGTATGTTATCCCAGACAACTTGAGCAAAAGGACAATCATAGAAAATGTGTTTGATAGTTTCCTCTCTTCCTCAAACTGAGCAATTTCCAATGTCACATCCAATTTTAACAAGCACAAAGCAAAGTAAATAACCATTTGAAACAAGCCTCTTTAGGTTCAATGCATGATGACCAAATCAAAGAGTATATATGAGTCCAAGCCTTGGGAAAATCAGTAATGCCCCACTGTTTATTAAGCTCAAGACAAATAATTGGTTCAGCTTCCAGATTATCATACAACCGTTTGAAAGCAATTTCAAGGATAGATGGGCACGTAATCCATCTGATATTGTCCGAAAATTCAGTGTAAAGGCCTTCAGGGTTGAAGGAGAGGGAAGTGGGAGGGTTTCAAAGCTTTCATCATAGTTGAATAGGTTCTTTGCCATCTTTTAGGGACATAATATCTCCTTTACAATCATGTCGACTAATCCACTGATCCCTTGCATATATGCCTTCAATAGCCCATCCTTTGGCAGACATCCTTGATTAAGTGCTAAAGGCTTGTTCTTAAACTAGAGATTCCCCCACAAGAACCTATAACCTTGAAATCTAGTTTCTTGAGTAGAGAACACAACCTGCTTCATGGCCATGCTGTTAACAGATCCCCAAGCCGATCAAAGGGAGGCAAATATAGTAGAACCCTCAGGCCTAACCGACAAGGGGGCAAACATCAACTCTAATGAAAAAATCCTTTTCCATTACATCTTGCTTGTAGGCTCCCCATTAACTATATTATGTTTGATTAGGGTCTTCAATGGAGCATTTCCTAAAAATACCCTTGAAATCCACTTGATAGCAAGTGATAACTCTTAAATCCCCAAATTCTTGAGGCCTAAACCATTGACCTTCTTGGGCTTGGAGCATACCTCCCAGGCCACTGCATGCCTTTTGTTATTGCCCTTTCCCAATGTTGTCCGGGTACGTGTACCCGCCCATTTTTTGGGCACAACGGACATGCACTCGCATCGGGTACGTGGGTGCGGGTGCGAAATGCACCCATTTATGTGCTTTTCCCACACCCGATGCAAAATGTCGCATCCCCCACAACTGGGTGCGTTTTTCCAAATATAATCCTCCACACTCCTAATTTTGCATGTAAAATAAAAAAACATTTAATAAAAAAGTATAATCGGTAGGTTGTAACCCTAAAAGCTATCCAGAACAACTAAATGCTTAAAGATGAAAGTTAAAACATAAAGGCAATGTGTTTTTCATTGACAAAAACTATGCTTTACAAAGTTATGATTATATCTAACATGACCAAGTTTTAAGGTTTTGCACTTGGGCACCTTGCGTATCCTTGTACCCTCGCACACTCGAACTTGTGTACCCAAGTTTTGGGAGCTGCACCGGGTGTTGTGCACCCATACCTTGCGTACCCCAGCACTTGTGCTCCTAGGCAACCTTGCCTTTTCCATGTGACCACCAATAGTCTCTAACTAGCTTGTGCATCTGTTGAGACTGACAACTGCTAAACACCCAACAGGATGAAGTAGTAGATGGTATATGAAGAGAGGACTTTCTAATACATCTGTAGCCTACTAGCAAGGGATAGTGCATTATGAGTCCACTTACTATTTTCTTTTGGAAAATCTTCTGAGCAACCTACTGCCACATGCCTTTGAATGAGGGATTAAGGGAAAAAGGGATACCAAGGTACCTCACAATTGTATTGGGGCCAGCCCATCTCCATTCCTACTGCTTTATGCATCTAGGGGGGTTTCTTCGAACCAAACAAAGAGAACTTTTGAATTTCAACTTTAGATCCTGATGCAGAGCAATATATTTCTAGTCTCTTATTCATCTCTTGTAAATTATCATGATCTGGCATAGGAAATAAAGTGGTACCATCCACAAAGTGCACTTTGAACAGGCCATCATTGTTAAGCATAGTTACCAAGAGATGAGAACGGGTATGCCATTTTTCAGAAAAATAGGAGACAAATACTTGGAGATATATGTGTGTGTGCACGCGCGCGCACACACGTGTACACATGTATGTATATTTATAATGTAAATTTTAGAGAAAATAATATTTTACAGCCCTATATAGCTCAAGGAAAACATTAATAAATATTTAAGTAAATATATTAGATCTTGAAAAAAGACCAGAGTAATTATGTTTGATGTCTCACCATATCTAGGGGGAGAGCACAAAATATATTTAAAAAGCCACACTGAAATGCAAGTCTCTAAGATACACACCAAAGGAGGAGAATGGCAGGCTCTTATGTCCTCATTTTAGAGTCAATTGAATGACTCGGTGCACAAGTTGCAGGGCATTGATCTGCGAGATCAATGGAGAGTGTTTGCTAGATTTTGAATCCTTCTAGTGCCACTCCTTGCACCTTCTTCACCAAATTTGTCTTTCAAGGAATTCCTAAATTTAATCTATGAAAGGGGTCTTGCTCAAAAGAAAACTGAAAATAAAGAAAAGGCAGAGAGAAAAGAAACCACTATAAACTTATGGTTCAAGGAACTGATATCTAATCAATAAGAAATTGCATGTTTTCCTTTTAATTTACCAAGAACATCAAATTTAGTCATACTCAAATATGTATGTTGATGGTGCAAAGATTCGAAGGAGTTGGAAACAAGCAAATTGTAATTTAAATATATCATTTAAATTGTTGTGACGCACATCTATTTGATCAATCCAATATACAATCTACCAAGGTGACCTTATTTAAACTAGCAATGGCACAATTTAAAGATCACAAGGAAAACACAGTCATAATTCAAATATGATGACTTCGCAGATAGAAATTCACAGTAAAATGTAGATGAGCAAAAGACAACTTTGACTTGCATGAGTCAATTTTATAACCGGCTTGCATTCATTTATCAAAATTTCACCTCCTCTTTTTTAAAAACAGGAGCATACATACTTATACCATTCCAGGATCATTCCACCACCCTATCCAAGTGATGACCGCATAGAATCAAGGAATATTACAAAGACAATTGGCCTTATACAAAATATCCTAACTGATTCTTGTTAGGACGATTACATCGAGAGCAAGGCGAGCATGCTACTAGGAGTACAGAATATTCTCAAGAACTAATCATGTTCTTGCTTAACCAGGGGTCTCTATTGAACTAGGTCACCTTGTGTGGGTCCCTCCTGAGCTAGATCAGCTGGTGTTGGCCTCTTTCCTACTCCTATCAAAGCTTCTCTGCAAATTTTATAATCTTCATCGAGCTTTGTGAGATCAATTATAGGCTTCCTAGAAGAGTTTAGGGGCCTTATCCAGCAAGGTCTTCTAAGAAACCATGATTTTCCCCGTAATTTCTTCTAAGCTTTCTATTTTTTGGACCTTCTCCCGATTTTGTTAAACAATTTCAATGACCTTGGTTGCCTTTGTTTCATTGGCTTATGTAATATTTCTATGGAAATGTGTCATGAACAAGCTGAGTAACTTGGTAAATTATGCCATAGATATCACCTCTTGATTCTCCTTGAAGACTCCTATCAAAGTTGCCTCTGAAAGGTTTGACTTCCCCTTGAGATAACATCATCAAGTTGTGGGGGAAGTCTACTCTTCCCACTCCTTTAGGGATTCCTTCATATAATTGGCATATGTTTGACATATGCCAATATCCTCCATTGTGACTATGGCAAAATTTTTACAGATTCCCTCATTGATAGCCTAAGCCATGATTCTTAACATCCTCTGCATGACACCCATCCTGTCAATGACTACGTTGGTTTTTCTGGAGAAATCCTACCCCATTTTCTTGGCATCAATGCTCTCCTTGATTACATCATACAGACAAAGCAAGGCTTCTTCCACATCAGAGGCAATATTTTCCAGGACTGTGGCCTTGGCTTGTGTTTCAAGCTCCTTGTTTCTTGCCTGCATTCCTCTCACCATTTCTACTGCGAATTTTGTTGAGGCCTTGATGTAGGAAACAAGGTCCTCTTGGTACTTTACCACCTGAGAGGCCTTGGCTTTGTTTTTCTTGGTAAGGGAGAAGAGGTGCTTAGATGTTTCATGCCATATAATGGTCTGTTGGGTGGACATTCTCTTCCTTGTCACTCTTTTTAAAGTCCCCGTCCTTGGATTGAATTCTATGTTGATTAGGGGTTCCTCTTGAGCTACCCAATCTAGTCGCTTCCTGTGGGTGATCATGGCCTACTCAACCCAATCTTGTTGAGGCTCTAGTGCAGGAACATTTGCAAGGACTACTTGGTCTGGCTCTGATTGTTCCATAGTTCAGGATGCAATATTTTCACTAGCAATTTCACGAATGGCCTCATCATCTGAAGAAGACAAATCATATGCCACGGGCCCCCAGCTGGTTTAGGAACAACTTCTTGGACCTCTAAGATTCCTTTTGTCTCTGTTGGTCTTGGAGAAGGGGTGGGAGAGCTAGGATCTTGAGGCTGGTTTGGTGGCTCCATATCACCAGGTGCCCCTCTCCTTGTGAACTCCCTCTTGATTATTCCTCTTGGGCGAGGAATTGCTCATGTGGTCTTCATATTTTTTTGGATTAGGTTGTCATCTATTTGAGTGATCCACACCCGAGCATTGACATCAACCTCGTCGACATATGAAACATTGATTTGCCCCTTGAATGATTCCAAATGCTTTGGAACTCTCTTCCTTGAATCGTATTTTCTCAAGGGGTGTTGGGTACATTAAAAGAATTGCGGTGGGCAGCTACAACTTTAAGGTCTGGCCATCTTTTGAACTCCCTACATCCCAATGTTACTGACAAAGGAGGGTGAGTTCTTATCTTCTATTCCTTACATTTGTCAGCTATGCCATTACAGATTTGATAAGCAACCTCCTGCTCAGCCAATTTATTGGGCACATGGTAAGGTAATTGTAGTGGTGGTGTGAGAAATCTTTCAACTATTATCACTATGTATCCAAGGTAAAAGAAAACAACTCTCATCTATCTGATAGACTTAAGCACACCTACAAAGACTCTTGGCATCGGTGCTTCATACATTTCTTTGTATAGTGGAGGCTAGAAAGAAGTACAAATGTCTTCAATATGGGCTTTGAACCTATCAGCATATAAGTCTGAATATACTTCATTTACCTCTATAGGGCATGAGGAGAGCTAAGGGTCATAGAATTCAGAACGTTTGAGGAATCCACAAACCGCATCCAGTAGGTAAGAGGCCATGAAAAATGGTTTCTTGTGATCAACAAAAGAGGCCCTTTGGGATACCAAATTGGATGTAGCTACCTGTCCTAAAGAAGGGATTTTGTTTTCATCTATAATCATGACAAGCAAGGGAATACAAGCTACATCTAGTTTTGTGATAGAGGGGTTCCCATATAGTTTGTTCATCAATGCCATACCAATCCAGACTCCACGTCTAAATCTTTGAATAAGGATGTCATTTAAATGTGCATCATCCAGATGATCAATTGGGTCCTTAGCTCAATTCTGCAAAATAGCCCTTCTTTGTCGTGTGGCCATCCATGTTTCAATGGTAGTCAAGTTGTAAACAATGTCGGACTTAGGCAATTTGTAATAATCTTTGAAAGCGTATCCAACAAAGAAAGCTATCCTATTTTCCTCAGTTTGGGAATACAAAGCCCAATTTTTGGCCTTAGCATGAATGAGAAGGACAGAGAGTAGGTCCAAGCATGGGAATACCTCGGACTTGGTTGCAATTTAATGGAGGTGGGCACTTTTTAATGCCCTAAGGTCTGCAGCTCTTTGTGCTTGGTCGGCCGATATTCCTGCTTCATGTATGGTGTTTGCATCAAGCCTTTCCCTCTGAACGATAGAAAAAATGGCTGAATAGTGTTGAAACTCATGATCGAGTGTTGCAGAGTCGAACACGATATCCCTTAGTACTCTTGTATGTGAGTAAGAATATAAGAATGTGTCCACGTTCAAAGGTCTTGGTTCTCCCGCCATTGTTGATGATAATTAGCTTGCAAAGTTACTATAAACCTCCCTGAATAAATTCGATTGATAACAAGCTAAAGAGATTAAGCTTTTACATGTGATCCTGCAACTTAGCAATTTGGATGAATTGTCTCGATTAATGCAGTATCATTATAAATTGGGCAATCTTTCGTCTAAATTGGTGTGCTCTGTATTAATGGCGCATAGTATATGACTTAATTTTTTTTTCCTCAAGGACCGTTGCTTTTTTTAATTAATTAGCCTTTTGAATGTGGGCCTTACACCTGTGCAAGATAGGCTAAATCATAGCCGTCATTTTTAACTAACCTTTCCCTTTTGGAGCATGCAAGCCACGTATTCCACAGGTGGGATGCCACGTGTAACACCAAGATTGACTTGTCCTTCCTGGCTACTAACGTGTCTCTGACTTTTTCTTGACTTTGGACTTTTCTCGCCCTTGGAAATGCAAGTTGATTTGAGCATGAAGTGTGAGGCGCGAGCCTCGAAAATTTAAGTACTCGCATCTTGGTGAGCGATCTTTTGAATACTTGCACTTGGGAAGTGCGAGTTTTAAATACTCACATCTGCGGGCTCTTGTTTTTTAAATTCTCGCGCTTTGGAAGTGTGAGCTCTTGTTCTTTGAAATTCTCATACTTTGGAAGTGCAAACTCTTATTCTTTGCACTGCGAGGAAAAAGTCAAACTTCGAGTTAGCAAAAACAAAATTTTAAAATGCGAGAGAATTTCAAAGTGTGAGTGTGAGGAAAATTTTTAAGTGCTAGTGCAAGGGATAAGAAATAGCCAAGTGCAAGTCCTTGCATATAGGAAATGCAACTACCAAACTTTTGAAGTGTAGTGTTTAAATTTTAACTAAGTAAAGACTTAACTCAATTTAGTGCAAACACTAGCAACTATAAAGTAAGGTTACCAAACAAAGACCTTAGGTAAAACAAAGATTAGCTTTAAAACAGAAGGTAGATATTTGAATGTTATCAATTCGTCTTAAACCAAAGAGGGTCTCTACTTAAAAAATGCAACCATTTTCAAAGGTGGGGGGTGCTATGTAATAACAGTTACCAAGACATGGCCGGTGGTAGACAAGTCTCCGCATAACACTGCAGTTAGGCAGCCTATTAATTTACATTTTAATATTCTGTTCTGTTATTAGAAATATACATTAGTTTTAGTTCCACATAACAAGTGCCCTATTTCACATTCTTTTACTTGATCCATGAAACAGATTTTAATACTACCCCACATTACGAAAATACAATATTTTTAATTTTGGCAGACTGTACCCTCTTCCATTGACACTTGACTAACATCTTCATGTTTGAAGACCTTGAAATAATTTTCCTGAGAAAAAGCAAGAGAGTGCTCAGCCCAACTCAAAGCTCCTCCAAGTAGCATTTTGGGTTGAAAGAGGACACTTGATTATGTTAATTGACAAGGCATATGGGAAACTCAAGTAGACGACATGGAGGTGGATTTGAAGGGATTGGTCACAAGATAGAGTGGAGCTGATGTTACCATCTAAAGGCTATATTGTAAATGTGCTTTCAAGACCAGAAAAGGGATTTTATATTTTTGAGTGAGGGTATTGGTTCATAGGTAGGAATGGCTGCTAGGCTTTACCTTTTGGCTTCTTTTAGGGTTAGTGTCAAAAGCTACCAAAGAGAAGGATAGTGTTATTTACAAGAATATGCTCTAATGTCAATAGTAAGAAAGTATCATAAAGAACTCTGAATCTGATACTGGACTATATTTGGATAAAAATCATGGACTATAAGAACAGACACTTCAAACCTAGGGCATTGGCTCATAGGTGGGAACTGATTATACGTGGCATATGCTAGTTCTACTTTCAGAATTCTAGAACAAGATTGTGTCTCAGGATATTAAATCCTTTAGCTAGTTTAAACTTCAAAATCTACAAAAGAGAAGGGTACTGCACTTTGCAAGTATATGCCTTAATATTAACTTAACGTTTCGTTTATTAAGACTTTAAGTCTGATACTTGACTATGCTTAAATGGACAATAAAAGTAGTTGACTAAGAATATACACTTCAAAACCAGGGTATATTTTAACCTCAAATTATACGCACATGGCTATCGTTATTGTAAAACTAGTCAGAATTGAAAGCCCTTGGTACCTATTAGTTTTAGAATGTGTCATTTTTGTTCTTCCTTATACACCATAATGAAGAAAGTTGCATATGCAGAACTCAAACAAAATGAAATTAATTGGCCTGCTTTGTGGGTTGATAATTTATAATATTATTTCCTCCTGTAGGAATTCTAGAAAATATGCATGAACAGGAAGATATGCTAGCTTTATAGTTTTATAATTTGGTTGCTTTATTTACTTCTCAGTGGGTATGCAAATATTTGATACTCTTGTGATGGGGTCATGGAATCTTCTTGTAACTGACAGCTTGCTTACTTATATCACTCTGCTTGCTCAGTTAATAGATAACGATGCCAAAGGATGCAAAGCAATGCAATAACTCGAATTCTCTCAAGAATGAGCATGCTCGGTATCATCCTTACAATAATCTGCATCCTGAAGGAAGCACATCGAAAGATGGAGAAATGAATGCTCAGAAGAAAGAATGGGATGCTGCTGTGTGCCCTATTTGTATGGAGCATCCACATAATGCTGTCCTCCTCATCTGTAGTTCTTATGAAAAAGGTTGTTGTCCTTACATGTGCGATACTAGTTATCGACATTCAAATTGCCTTGATCAGTACAGAAAGCCACGATTAAACTGCCGAAATAATTTACCTCAAAGTCTTGAAGCCTTTATGGACAATGAAAGGAGTCAAGTTTTGGATGTCAGAACCTCTAGAAACATTGATGAAGTTGCAGGAATAGGAGGGCCAGAAAATGCGAGAGCAGTTGCTTCTGACCCACAGGCATCAAGTTCAGAAGGATCTGAAGATTCACAGAATATGATTGCTTTGCAGTCAGGGAGGACAAGTGCTAGACTGGTAATAGAGAATACAAATGAAGGAGAAACACTGTTCATGAATACTCAACATCATAGGAGTGGGACTGATGTTTTCCTGAATGATGACATTGAATTGAAATGCCCTCTTTGTAGAGGCACAGTGAATGGCTGGACAATTGTAGAAGCTGCTAGGGAGTATTTGAATATGAAGACAAGGAATTGTTCTCATGAATCTTGCTCTTATAGCGGAACTTATGAAAAACTGCGCAGACATGCAAGAAATGCACATCCCACAGCTAGACCAGCAGATGTGGATCCTTCTCGTCAACATGCTTGGAGGCGTTTAGAACATCAGCGTGATTTTGGGGATGTTATGAGTACTATACGATCAGCCATGTCCCGTCCAGTTGTGCTTGGGGATTATGTTCTTGATTTTGAAGATAGTATTCATTTTGACCCGGTAAATGAAAGCGACAATTTAACATCTTCTCGAAGTTGGTGGACAACATTCTTCTTGTTTCACATGATTAGTCCCATTTCTTCACTTGCAGATGCTAGAGGATTCACAGCGAGATGGAGGGCTGCAAGGCGGCAACTTGTGTCTCCTGGTATGCTTTCAGTACAACCCATGTTAGCTGAACATATAATGGGCACTGCTGAAGAAGAGTTGGACAGTGTTTCAACTAGGGAGGCAGCTAATGGAGCTCCTGGACCTAGTAGGAGAAGGCGATCGACAAGGTTCAGACCTGATGGTGAATTGCCATAAGTTGTTTTCTGCCTCATATTTTTAAGTGTGCAAATTGGCTAGTGCTTTACAATGGAGTGGTGGTTTTTCAACTGTACATATAAATGAGCCTTTTGTTTGTTAGATCTGAATTATCATCGAATCAAAGAAAGGTCTTAATTGATTCTGGCTGAAATGCTCCATTGCCTGAAGCTCTTGTATGTGAAAATGAAGCAGGCCAGCCTTGGAGAAATTGATTCCTTGAACCATTTTTTCTTGATTATTTTATATGCTCACTTAGCTAAACTTCCCTGGGGCCCAAGGAGTGGATTCAAATTTCTTAATCGTATAAAGGATCCTTCTTGACTGAATTTGGAAATAGAATGCCTGTCATTATCTTCAGGCAGGCTCGATTGGATCAGAAGTTTAATTTTTTTAATTTACTGTTCTATATCCTCTCAGGTCTCTTTGACCTGTTCAATAATATAGACACATTAATGTTGAAGCAGTTTTCTGAGATCCTGTATTAAGATGACATTTCTTGAGTTTTTTTTCATTTTGTTGTCTTGGGAAATCTGTATATTTCAAAATTTGCAAACATCCCAATTTTGATTCTGTTCATTTCTTATAAAGGGTTTCGGTTAGCATAAAATTTTCATTTGATAATTCAACATATGATTAGTGAACTCGAGGAGTATTAGACCAATGCGCCCTGGATATTTACAACAATGAAAAAAGCACTACTTAAATGGCATGTGATCATATGATACATTACTGCCTTTATTTTTTGTGCACGGTGGGAAGTATGTTATGCGGCTTGATTGCCAACATTTTAATTCTGGTATGACTTGAAAGGAGAAACATACTAATCTTAGTGATGATCACACTAGCTGAGAATTTTTCAAAACACCTATTGAACTTGCAATATAAACTAATGGGATAAATCTGACCGAATTCATTCTGACATTAGTTAACAAAATTAAATCTTTAAATACTTTTTTCTCTTTCTTTTTTGCCATTTTATGGTAGATCCGTTTTCTCTATTTTGCTTTCATGTCCTTGCTCATACAGGCAGGGACATTCTATTACAATCCTTTTGCTTATTAAGTGTTTTTTCATTGTTTACGCCGACACATGGCCTCCCTCGAAGATAAATTCTTCCTATTTGAAATCTGTATATGTGATCAGATACAAATGATTTATTCATGTAGGTTGTGTGATGGAGGTCATGGAATGTATCAAGACCATCATGAGCAGATGGGTTATTAATATTTAATAACAATGCATTTAGTTTAGGGCCCACAACTTTGGTAACTATTGGGGTATTTTGTTTTTTTTACAAGAACAAGTCTTTTATCAACCATAAATTCAAAAGTTACAATGCACAATTTATGGTACCATTTAAAAAAAAAGTGACCTACATAATGTCATGGTCCAACCCCAAAGTGAATGAACAACTATGTTGGTTAGAGTAAGACCGGTAGGTAGAGGAATCATATTATTCCCTCAATGCTCCTTGATTGGGAAGAGCCAAGTGAGTGAAGACAACAAACCAAGAGCTCACACGAGCAAACGTCATTGAACACTACAAGCAAGGGAAAGCCAAACATGACTACAAGAGAAATCAAAGAGAGAATCCATCGAAAAGCATGCCATGCATCCTCCATGAAAAACATGAATAAACACAAAAACCCTCCTTAGCTTGAACACAAACCTGTGAAACCCCTTGATAATTAAAAATCCATGGACATTGCTCCTCCCCAAAAACCATAAGCGCTGATCTATAATAGTAATTAAAGTAGATATGTTGCAAACTAGATAACCACCACATGTTGCCACAACAAGCAAAAAAACACAGAAAAAAGGGCCATAACCAAAGCAATTCTAAAGGGCAATCGCTACAAAGAGCCAAATAGTCACCACTAAAGAGTAAAGTGGACGAAAACTATGCGAAACAAGAATGGTAACATGGCCATAAGAGTCTAGTTTTCCTCCCTTGGATAGTGCCACAAGCCACACTTGTAAATGACAAACCCTAGATCTAGGGTTTCAAATGGAGGAGAGAGGATGCTGAAGAGGAGTCTCTTGGATTTTCTTTCACATTTTAAACAATATATTTGTTAATATAAATATTTTGTTTGGAGTGTTGTTTGTGCTCCTATTGGACCATTTTCACCTTAATTATTTGTTGCGGGAAATTAGTGCAACTCTTTTGGTTCACAACTATTTTTGTAATGAGGGTTGGTGTAGACATCTAATTTTGGCTTATTGACCATTTGTTCACATTAAGCTCATATTAGTGTGGTTTTACTTTTGATGTGTTTGCTTGTGTTTCGCATGACTTTCAAGCTTATATTATTCCTTCAATTGTATTTTTTTTTCCCGTTGCCTCTTTATTTAATTTTGTTACCTCCTATTCTCTCTCTTCTGCATGGCTTTCTATCTCTTCCCCTTATTTTTTGTTGTTCTTTGGCCAATTTTTGTTACCTTTTGTCTGGGCCCTTTTGACCCTCATTTTAGGGTCTCCATGGGCTTGTTATCTTTTGTTAGCTTTTCTTGCCTTGTGTGTTGGCTTGCACATTAATAAGGTGCTAATCTAAATTCAAGATGTCTATAAATACATAAGTGTATTAGTGCAACTAATTACATTCACATAATTTATTGAAGTTGTAAGAATAAGTAATTTATTTATTTATGAAGCATCCTTGTGCCAAAAGCAAATTTCAAGCATTTAGAGAAGAGCCTATAACATTTACCACTCGTTGCATCCATTAAAGAATAAGGGTTAGGATGCTTGCATTACACTAGATTCATGTTGGACTTGCATTGTACTCGACGTGCTTTTTTCAAGCTGTATTCTTTTAAGGAGCTAATGGAGATGTCCTCCATTCCACATCACCTTTTAAAATTGTTTTTCAAGATGTTGCAAGGCGATTAGAGTTTCAAGGGAAGCAGAGTTGTTTCTCAGTGACTCCTAACGAATTTTGGAAAAGTGAGCAATGTATTCAGAGCCTAGGAGTAAACGGACAAGCTTGTCAAATCAGAGCTCTGATGTTTGACAGTTGGCAAAACCATAATGCCACTATATGGTTTTCGTCAAGGTGCTTTGTTTCACCTGATTTTTTGGGCATGATTCTCCTTGTCCGGACCTATTTTCCATTTCAGGTTGTTAACAAATATTTTTGGATTTACATCAAAATTTATGTCACTCTGATTCGTGTGCATCTTCACAACCTGTCTCACAATAGCTAACAACTGCACAAGCTCCCTTAGTTCTCTCATGGACTTTCATCTCCTTAGTCTTGTGGTGTTTCGTAACACACACATACTTGAGGTATCTCATACATTGGGGATTCCTTGTAGCGTTTCGCAAAACTCCATACCACCTCATAAATTTCCCATCACTTTCTACGTTGCACTAAGTCTCGTGGTACCTTTGGTGCATTGCTTATTGCAGTCCCACACATGTTGCACACCCGCTTCGCAATTCTCGGAATCCCACACAACGCATCACAACACTTGCAACTTCTGTAGTCTTGCACAATTTGACGCACTAATATTCACAACTTCTTGTGATGTCACACATTGCTTCACAACTTCTTGTAGAGTTGCACATCACATCACAACTTCTCGTAGAGTTGCACATCACATCACAACTTGGAAACATTTCAACACGCTTGCAACTTGCTTCTTACCACTCGACGTGTCTCCATAATTTTATGCAGGCTACAACTTGTAACAACATGTTAGCATCCAATTGCCATGCGACACTCCACGCCTGCAACATGTCATAGCATCTTGTTAGTGTGCCGTGTGTTGGATCACAACGTCACATAGATGAACTATTTTGTAACCGTCTCTTCTTGTAACCACCATCAATTGTACTTGCTTTCTTTGTAATCATACTTGTATAAATTTGTATTGTACATTGACTCTCACCAGTGATGCTTATAACACACTCATAGACCAAATAGAAGTTATTTAGCATGCTCAAGTATCTGACATTAAAACATACCTATAGTTTTGCATATTCACATTCAGTGTAGATAAATCAACAAGGAAGCATTCTCCTTCTAATAATAGATACTCACATTCCTAGTCTTACTGAATCTTGTACACATCATACTTTTATTATTCTGCATATTGAGTAGAAGTTCCATTTCTTGTAAGATGGGTTTTACTTATTCGAATGTGGGTTGGATTAATTTGTTTAGTCTTTCTTGTTCCTTCTACAATCCACAACTTATCTCTATGAACGACTTTGTCCCTAACACATGGTCTCGAGCCCTGTGGTGTGGATCAATCTAAAGCCTAATTCTCAAGTATTTAAATTATTCATAATATCCTTTACTCCCACTCTTATTTATGTAATCAGGTTTGAATTATTGTGTTATATTTGAATTAAACTTGTAGACACATAATTTCCACCGTGCAATTTTATTACTAAAATTGCACTAATTGTCTTCTTCCCGTCATCACACCATAATTACCAACCTTATGCTAATTAGGTAATTCCCTCCATCTTAGATGCCAATTAACCTCGTTTCGTTAGTTAAAATCTCCTTTTAATTAATTAACTCCCCATTTTACAATCTTGTATTTAATTAATAAACCCTCTTATCAATTAAATCTCCCTCTCAAGTCCCTCAAATTCCACTAATGTCCCTCTACATCTCCTCAAAATAGCTTCTATAAGCTAATCATGACCTATTAATTAATCTCAATTAATTAGTTAAACCTCCTCTAACTCCCATGGGTCATTAATATCTCATTAATCTCTTCTAAACAAGGTTATCCACTCCTAATTCTGCATCTCCATTATCCCACATTCATCTAGGAAGTTGTGTTTCTCTCAAAGTTGAAAGCTATAAAAGTAACCTAGTACCTTATTATCAATCTACACCATGTCCTTGTAAGACATTAATACCCATTACTCAAAAGAGAATTTCTATTATTGGAAGGCTTGTCCAAATAAGAAACCCCCTTACCTGTTAAAAGTAGCAAGAGAAGTTTTCAAACATGGCTTTTTGTGCCATTTTGAAGAGATCTCTTCCTTTTATCAAACATCCTTGATCATACGTGGCTTGCATTCGTCTTAAAAGGAAATATTTACATATCAAAAGCACATCCAATCAACGAAAGAAGGTTTGCATGCTTTGTTTTTCATGTTTTGTGCAAGTTATTTAGCTTCTTTTCATGCTTTATCTTGATGTATTTGTTTAAGGAATTAGGCTATGATTTACTTGGTGTTAAATCCTTTGTTAATTAGTCTATGATTTCTTGAACATGCATACATATGACACAATTGGTGGATCAAACATCAATGTTGGATTAAGATACAATTTCAATGTAGTTTCATATACCTCTTTTCATCAGGTTACTTTCAAAGCATGGGAAAATTTCTATATTATTGTGTAAGTCAAAATTGTTGGTATTTGGCACATGCATGAGAAAAAATCCCCCATAATGTAAATAGTGGACTTTTGTGTTGTAAACATACGAGAAAAGTCTCTCGTAGTCTTAAAATGAAAACTTCATGGGTTGCTCACGCATGGTAAAAGTCTCGCATAGTGTAAATGGGACTTTTTGAAGCTTGCTCACACATAGGAAAAGTCCTCACCACAATGTAATTGGACTTTTGAGTTACTCATCGCCTATGCAGGAAAAGACCTCACATCACCTCGTGAAATCCTCGACTTTTGAGTCTACTCCAATGTATCGGAAAAAGTGCTCACATAGTGTAAATGGGACTTAGTAGCGGTTGTAGACACATGAGAAAAGTCAACCATAGTCGTAAATGGCTACTTTTAGGTTTACTCACGCATAAGAAATTAGTCCCTCTTAGTGTAAAGGAGACTTTTGGGGTTGCCTCACACATGTTGGAAGATGTCTTGTCATAGTGTCTAATGGGACTTTATGTTATTGTATCAATTTGCATGGGATTTTGTCACTAATTTTCAACTTAGAGGATATGAGTAATGCAATTCTGTTCATCAAAAATTCACACTACCCATATCCTAAATAAGAAGATAATTCTGATCAAACTATGAGTACCCATTAAATATTTTAATCAAGAAAATCACTTCATAGTGCCCCCGCTAGCATCAAATTCACATTGTGAATCAAGAAAATCCTTGCTTAAAATGTAATTTGCTTGAAGTTGTACAACACTAATACAAACGATGGTAAAACACTATTCTTCTCCCTCCAACCTATGATTAAATCCTTCCCATATCTGATTAATGCTCCTCCAAACTCAAGTAATGATAATAGTTAAGGAATAACAATTTAATATGGTAATGGGAATACCAATGCATTCAAAATATGGTATTTGCGTACCAGGGGTTGAATAAGTAAATTCTCTAATTAAGAGAATTGTGGAGGACGTTGGTCTAAATATCAGGTAATGGAGTGTGCATCCTATTTTCTTGCTTTAAGAAATCATTAAATCATTCTAGAAATAACATTTTTCCTTGCATAATAATTCAATCACTTAATTTGAGATCCAAAGGCGTTATCCATAGTGACACCCAAGATACATTGTAAATTTAGCAGTAATTGGATGGTCGCATCAAGTGCAGGGGGCCTGCACTCTCATAATTAAATAAACCAATGTTTCGGAGAACCGTGCTAAGCAGAGCTCTCGCATAAGCTGTCCTAAAATCAATATCATTGTGGGTTCAATCAGCCCACATAGAGATACACCTGTAACCCGAATATTTCTTCTTTTCACTATATACAAATTGACTGATCTGGATTTGTTTCTATACCTGAAGCGGTTTCAATTGTCTCTGAGATGAAAGGAAACTACTGTCTGCCGCTGTTTTGTTGTTGTATGCAAAAGAAGAAGAAGAAGTTTGAGATTAGGAGGCGCTTCATTTAGGCGAAATGTCTAGTTGTATTGCTTTGGCTTCTTCTGCTTCTGAGCATTTGTGCTACGTATATTGGTAGCCTTTGTAGCCACCACTTTGCTTTTCCCGCTCTTTTTCTTTTATTTCGAGTAGTTGTTGTTTTGGTTAATACATTGAAGTGCCTTTCCTATTATCCCACTTATGTTCTCTACAAGATTTGAATCTTTCACTCTTCCTCTGTGTGAAACCCTTTGTTTGTCCTTTCTCAATGTCTTGCTGTGGTGGTAGAGGATTATATCTTTCTCCTCCATGCTGTTGTCATTCAATTCATGCTTGGAATCTGGAAAAAAAAGAAAAATACCTTGTTGCGTTCATCTACCAAGGAAAATTTTCCAACTTTGCATAGATCTCCCGTGTTGTGGTGTGATATGTCTTTTGCACAAAAGCATGCATAGTTTTATGGCCTTCAATCCAACTACATCTATTTACTCTTTTTTTTCCTTCATCCTTCTTCTTACCATCTGGACTGCCCCCGTTGTGCAATGATACATAAAGAATTGACATAATAACATAATTTGTAGAAGTTGAGGAAGCCAACTCATAAAAGGGGTCATTGTAAATCATTGTTAAGCCAAATTCCGCAAGCTTTATGAGCATTCAACCCACCTGTGTAAAATTAGGAGCTTTAAAATGAGATATGGATGCAAATGGAGGAATTGTGGTTTCACGCAAACTATTTCTGGAATGCCTGAAGTTAATGCGGTCTCATCGAATGTGGTGATCACGAGTTTTGCGTCAAAGGTATGAATTTTCCATTTTCTTTTGTATTAAATTTCGTTTTCATCATTTCTTGGAATTGGAAATTAAATGTTAACTATTAGGAAATGTAACTCCAACCAATGATAAAACCTTTACTTCAATTGGAACTGTAAAACATCAAAAATCTGACCTCGAAAGTTACGCGCACGAGCGCTATACCCAAATGTACCACAAATCCGAAACTTCTAGCATGACCTTTAGTGATGTAAGACACCATGGAGAGCCTTAACCAAGTTTTTTGAACTCATTTAATGACTTTCCGAGTTGAGTTTCAAAGCCCTTTTGGCATATTAGTCATTGGTGGTGATGTGCTTGTTTTAATAAAATACGATCAGTTTCGACTTACCGTTGCCGCTTAGTTTGAGCAAAACTAAAAACCATTGCCACCTACCTCTAGACTGCCAACAAGAGAATTGCAACCAACCATCATTTCAATGAAAATGCCTTTAGAGACTATTTTTGCAAGTAGATTTTGGGGCCCAATGGTTGTTGTGTGACAAGAGTACTTGACGCGATTACGATAACAGGCCCCAAAGTTGCCCTTGTAACTTGAGCTTTGATTGTCATAATCAAATTTTGTCAAATGCAATGAATTCTCTGTATATAAGGGAGTAAGTAAAAACCAACATACTTCGTTTTTGAACTTAAAGCGATTATTTTCAAGACCCAATTTGTAATCACTTTAACCATTTTAGCAAGCTTTCACAAAATGACAACTTTAGGTAAACTCGCCTTCTAAGGGTCCCGTTTTGACTCCTAACCAACCGTGAAACCTTGTAGAATTGTTTCTGTACTTCATAGAGTATGAATTGCTCAAATTCTTGTATGAATGGTTTTGGGAAATTATGATGTTTCTCTCTCTTCCCTTTCTCTCTCTAGAAGTAACTATGTTATTTTGACTGGTTCTAAAAATGTAAATTAGCTATAAATGTTAATTGGATAATCTATGCGGTTATGATATGACAAGTAGAAAAGAAAATGAATTCTAGACTTTCTCTCTCTTCTCCTTTTATCTCTCTAGAAATAACTATGCAAATTTTGACTGGTTTTAAAAATGTAAACAAGTTTAAAATTTATATGGGTTTGAAACGAAATGGAAATTATATTTGCGGTGTATGTGGTTATGTTATAGTGAATGGAAAAGGAAAATGAAATTCTATACTTTCTCTCTCTTCCTTTTTCTCTCTCTAGAAGTAACTATGAAATTTGTACTGGTTTGAAAGTGTAAATGGGTTAAAATGGATATGAGTTTGAAATGAAATGAAAATTGGATACGAGATGTATGTGGTTATGATATGGTGATTTGAAAAGAAAATGAATACTAGACATTCTCTCTCCTTTCCTTATTCTTTTCTCTAGAAAAAAACAATAGAATGAGGAAGTGTGGATGTGTGAAGAAATGATCTCCCTCTCTCCCTCTCTCCCCTCTCTCTCTCTCTATTTTCTGTTTCGATTTTTGAAATGATGGATGCGTGGATTTTATGTTTGAGTGTAGATGATTTCCATACCAATCCTAGGATTGACCCTGCGCTGGTTGCAGGTACTCCGAACAAGAGGAATTCAGGATGTGATATGTTGTATTTAAAGAGTTGCCATTGTAAAGCTATATTCATCTTGCAATATGTGCATTACCATAGAAAAATGATATGCAATGTTGTTCGAAGAGTTATTCTTTGCACATATTGAAAAGGAAATATCAACGTGGCTATATTTTATAGTGTCTAAATGGATGTGAAGTTGTGCTCAACATTGTACCAATGTTATAAAGATATTAAACTAATCTTTTACTATGTTAATTAATGATTTATCTCCTTAACACCCACAATACTAGGTAGAATCTCATCTCGTCCAAACTATCAGAATAAAAGAACGAGTTATAATGCCTATTATACTTCCTCCCCCCAATTTGATCCTTTTTCAGGGTATAAAACACTAATCATGATAGTAAAATGCTCTAGTCTCATTAATCATCTTATTGTTTTGTACCTAAAACAAGTCTTACTAAGGACCATTTCCTTGAATATCTTATGAGGTGGTAAATATGCTTTGTGAAACCTATCATATTTGGATGAGTGGGGCCATCATGTTTAGATGTTGTAGGTTTGACCATAGCATGAATAAGTTAACCTCCCCCCCTTTTGCACAATTTACCTTGGTACCCTAGTGGGTGACCAAAGCCTTGCAAGATAGTTGGTGGTTTTATATACGATTGATCTCATGTGAGATCTAAATTATGTGAGTAGAGGCTACATGTTGAATCACTTACGTATTAAGATATTACATCAAAACCTTTTGTCCCTCTAAGATGAAAGTGTTCCCTTGGTGAGTAGTAGTGGATGACCTCAGGTTAATCAAAGGTGTTAAGAAGTAATGATTTCAAATTTTCTTGTAATGTCTTATAGTAGGGTGTAGTTTTCCCCCTTGAATGCCTTTGGAGTTGGTTGATCGTGGACACCTCCTAAGGTTATTGATGAAAGATATCTTGATGCATTGTTACCCAACGATGGAAATATTTCCTTGGGAGGCATTTGGAATGCTTAAAATTGTTGGGTTGTCTCGCTTGTGATATGAACTTATTATTTGAGTGTCTAAGGAAAATGAGATGAGCTGTCTTGTGCGAGGTCTTACTCCCGATAGTCTTAAATTCCTAGGTATCTAGTAAGTGTTATTTGAATTACATTTGTTCTAAACGATGCCAACACAAGACCAAAGTAACCACACATAAGTAGTTAGAACAAGGTAAATAAGAGTAAACTAGGGAATGATCACTACGAAGATCGTATGCCCTTGAGTAGTGTTAATTAATTAAAATGCCTATTGTGATCAAAATGAATGTAATAAAGGAGAGCTACATGGGTGATAAAACAACCTATTAAATCGAGAAACCAACTCTGAGGCATGATCACAGACTTGGTACACACAAATGTGGTTAAACAACAATGCTAATGAAATAATGAAATGTAGCCTTGATAATGGAATAACTTGGGATGTTACCAAAGTCTTGTGAGTTAAGGACATTGCACTCTAGTTGGACTTGTAAAAGTTATTAGAACCCTTGGTGTAGATAGGAATACATTAAACATAAGATCACTCAAGAAGTAAAATTAATGGCCGAAACATGTAGTTTCCGTAAACATCGAGAATGAATCCTTAAGATGTTGAAACAAAATTATATTTAAATGTGAGATTCGTCACTTAAATTCAAAGCATAATATCAATAATGGGAACACATGTGTAATGTACCCTTCCACGTGCAACATGATTGTGAAAATACAGATTTCTGATTAGAGCAAATGAATTGTGAATCAAGAACGATACATATTAAATACTTAACCTACATAATTGGTTGTAATGACTTGAAGATGAAAAGAATGTACACTTAGTGTTAAACAATGCTATGAAAAGAACTCGGAACAGGTCCACTCTCGACATAATAATCTTCCTTTTCTGTGAAATTTTCCTCCTTGTAATGAAAGTATAATGCCAAACCAAGTAAACATGATTCTTAGAAACAAATTCTTAGGACACGTGTTGGTAGACTCATGGGTTTCTAAACGCTCCTAATGATCGCCGAGTTATATAAATTAATTACGATAAAGGAAACAAACAATATTCGAATGGAACCGCTATATGTGAAAGGTTAAACAAAATAATGCAACCTAGTTTTAAGAGGAACAAATAGTTCCATGTTAAGTGTTCTTCATATAATTATAGTCAATTAATAAAAATAGGATCGTAATAAATATGTAACCATGAAAAATGTTGTGTCGAGGGAAGTGCTTGTCAATAAGTGTATATTGTAGTGGGGTCGTTATTGTACTTTCTCATTTTGGGAAGTGTGGCTTTGATGTGCATCGTGTGTTTCATGTTATATATGTTGGTCCATGGTTGTGTAAATGTCTCTTGTGTTATACATTATCCTAAGTGATCCCATGTGTTGTCATGTATCAAGCAATGTAAGCGAAAAAAAACTATCCCGGTATTTTGTGTGTGTAAAACGTGGGTGTGACATTTGGTATCAGAGCGGAGGTTCATGGTCTCGAAACCTCTGGGACATATTAGACTTGTGATGATTGTACATGGTGACGGAGGAGATGGGAAGAGTAATGTGATATATGTTGTGATGTGAGCAACATTGTACTTGTGATATTATGAATGCACATATTGTGCATGCCACTTAGAGTGGTTTTTTTATGATGTTGATGTGCTTGTGATGAAAGTAATCACTTTTTTTGTGTGAATTTAGTGATGATTTCACATGTGATGTAATGCCTTGTTGTGTGAAAAGAATGTTATTGTGGACTACAAAGTGTTGGAGTGTTTTATTATTCTATGATATGTATGTGTGCTAATGTGTTGTATGAAAAAAATTGTTCCATGGTGAATTGGATCGTGTCGTGATATTGCCACCGTGTTGTGATGTATCATGTTAAGTCACTATGTTATATTGTTATTGTTTGTATGTTGTGATGTTAGTCGCTATGTTCATCGTACGTGTAATTCATGTGTTATGTGATGAATTCATGCTATGAACTAGGGGCATATGGTGATCGTATGACCCCTATTTTATTGTACTTGCACTTTGGGTGTGTTATGTGGAAATGTGATGTATTGTAAATGGAGAAAGTAATGTTGTGTTATTCCTTGTAAATATACCATGTGTAAGATGCTATGGTTGATGTGCGTGAATCACCATTGTGCTAGTAATGTAGTTATGTGTTATGTTTTGAACGCTACACTAACCAACCTTAAGGGAAACAATCGGTAAAAAGTGTATGTGTGGAGAGAGGAAATGTGTATTTTTGACCAATCACTTAAGCCGAATACGAGATAGGAAGTGGAGTCTTACATAGACTGAAAGCTCACTTATGTTCGTTTGGTATGTATGTCACATTGCCCAATGGGTGCCATGTATATTGTGTTTCGTGAACACCTTAGGCTAAGTAGATGACAACATGTACCCCTCTCTCTCTCTCTCTCTCCCTATATGGTTGTCGAATAGATGACCTATGTGTACTCGATGTACCGTTAACCAGTCAAACGAGATGAGTACGAGATAGGAAATGGAGTCTTACATAGACTGAAAACCCACTTCTGTTCATTTGGTATGCATGGAATTTGCCCAACGGGCACCATGTATATTGTGTTTTGCTAACACCTTAGGATTAGTAGATGACGACCTCTACCCTTTCCTCTCAGACTATGTTGAGACTATGTTGAGCCTTGTGGGAGTATGGAGGGATGATTCAAGTAGAGATGATGACAGTTATATTATTTGATATGTTATTATATCATTTTGTAAGCTAAGGCTCGATGTCCGAGTGCCGACAATTCGATGAGCACCCCTTTGGTGGCCATACAAGGCCACATAGTGATTGGATGTGATAGCTCTTTATACATATTTTATTCATAAATTTGACTTTTCTTTTCTCTTCCATTTTTAGAACCAACAACTATTTAACTTTTGGTTGAGTTATTGTTGCAATTTTAGGCTTTTTATTTAGTTGTTGCACTAACATGCAAATTTTGCACTAACCACGGTTAATTAACCATTTGTTTTTCTTTGATCAAAAGTTAAATTTAAGTTAAAAGTCCTTGAGTTTCAATTTATTTTCTCGCTTGGCCCAAAATGATTGAATTTGATGCCACTTGGAAATTTTGTTTATTGTTTTGGCTTACTAGTTCTAATGTTGCTATGTGTTGTAATAGAGACATGGGTTCACCAAGGATTGGTGGTACCTATGGGCCCACTTCATTGTATGGGGTACACCCCAAGGAGTTACAAATAACCAACGGGTTGTTGAACCACGAGTTATTATGTTACTTTTAGAGGTGTTTGGGCTCTATGTGCCTAGGGCCATAGGGTGACTGACCTCTTTGGTGGAGTGAAAAGGAAAATTTGTTTTCTTTTGGTGGAGCGAAAAGAGAATTTTTTTTTCTTTGGTGGAGCGAAAAGGGAATTTTTTTTTTCTTTGGTGGAGCGAAAAGGGAAATTTTATTTTCTTTGGTAGAGCGAAAAGGGAAATTTGTCTTCTTTGGTAGGGTGAAAAGGAAAATTTGGCTTTATTTTATTTCTTTGGGAGGTATATGGAGTTGATTTGTGATGCTTTGGGAGGTATATGGATTTGTTTTGTGATGCTTTGGGAGGTGTATGAAGTTATGTTGTAATGCTTTGGGAGGTATATGGAGTTGTTTTGTGATGCTTTGGGAGGTATATGGAGTTGTTTTGTGATGCTTTGGGGGGTATATGAAGTTGTGTTTATGATTCATGAGTGCTCATGTGCACTTGGTTATGTTTTGTGATGTTTAGGATTGATGCTCCTCATTGATGATATGATGTTGATCCCATTTTGACAACTTAGAGTTTCTATTATGGTTTTGAGTTGTGTGTGTGTGTGTGTGTGTGTGTGTGTGTGTGTGTGTGTTGAGTACTATGCTATATGGATTGTACGTGTTCTTTCTATGGTTGGGTTAAGACCTTATGATGTGATACAACTGCGAAAGTATGTAACAATATAGCTTGTGGACCATTAGTATTGTGTTTGGGCCTTATGTGGTATCATGATGTCAGTTACTGTTGGGCACCCACGAAAATAAAACAGCTGAAATCATAAACAATGAAATATTAAGATCTTGAGATTAATAAATACTGTTAAGGAAAAAGCTTAACTAAGTAATAATTTAAGCTGGAACTACTAATATTTGTAGAACATTAAAGAATAGTCAAAACATGCCTTCTTCCTTATGGTCACGCTTTAGCAACAAGTATCTTTCGATGTTGACATGAGTCGTTGATTGTTTCCTCCTTGCTCATGAGTACCCTTTCTAACCTTGACTATGTGTCACATCAATGACGATGCTCTTATAAGGGGAGGGGAATGTAGTGCTCCCACTAGCATCGAATTCATTTGCGAACAATTCTTGTTAAAATGTAATCTTATAATAATAATAATAAAATTAAAAACTATTTAGAAAATATTAAATAGACATATTGATTAAGGGTTGAAAATAAAGTAATGATAATATTTAAGGAGTAAAATTTAATATGGTAATGGGAATAAATAAAATAAAATTTATTTGCGCACCAGAGGATGAGTAGGTGAAATTTAAAAAAGAATTGTGGAGGATAGTGGTATGTATCAGGCGGTGGCATGTGGAAGGAGCTTTGGAAAGACATAGGTGACTTGCAGACATGTCTTTTTCCTTACATAATAATACACGCACTTAATGAGATCCAGAGGTGTTAACCACAGTGAAACCCAAGTTACATTGTAAATTTAGCAGTAATTGGATGACCGCAACAAGTGCAGGGGGCATGTACTCTTATAATTAAACAAACAAAATGTTTTAGAGAACTGTGCTAAATGGATCTCTCGCACAAGCCATCCTAAAATCAATATCATTGTGGGTTTAATCAACTTGCACATAGATAAACCTGTAACCCAAATATCTCTTCATTTTACTATATAAAAATTGACTGATTTGGATCTGTATCTGTACCTGAAGCGGTTCCAATTGTCTTTGAGATGAAAGGAAACTACTGCCTACCACTGCTTTGTTGTTGTATGCAAAAGAAGAATTTTGAGAATAGGAGGCACTTCATTTAGGTGAAATGTCTAGTTGTATTTCTTTGGATTCTTTTGCATCTAACCACCTGTGCTACGTGCACTGTTGTAACGCCCGTTAAAACAACCCACTTGAGACCCAAGAAACAACCTAGGATTAGTTAGGAAAAATTATGGAATATTTTGTTTTGTTTAAAAGAGTCTACAACTAGGTTACAAGGCAACAACTGTCACTAGCAAGTTCCAGAACAATTCTAATTTACTAAAACATACTTTTCTTTTATTATTAGAGGTTACAAGGTCCAAAATTAAGGGCTAGAAGGTTCAATAAGGTTCATAGGGTAATTTCTCACCATACCCACTCTTTAACAGGCTTAAAGCTTCAACTTGATTTTTCTCACACTTAATGCATTCAAAATTTCCCTAAATCATTTCCATCGGATAGGAAATTTCCTCACCTTTTCAATGATATAAAGAAGTCCTCCTAACTCCTCATAAAACTCAGGTTATGGGCCAGCAGACCTTGGATGGAAAATTTTCCCAAAGGCGAGCCTGCGGGCCTAGGGGAGAAATTTTCCCTTGCGCGGGGCGGCGGAGTGGGGAAGGGTTTTAGTGTTTTTTTCCCTCTTCGGCACAAAAGTGCAATTTGCCTCCACACGCCCGCGAGCCCGAGGAGGACACGTGTCAAGCTCTGAATGGCGCGGGGAAAATCGGACTTGTGGGAAAACATACGAATTTTAGACTTTTGCTTCAAAAAGTGTGAGGGTTAAATTTTACACGCGCCTTCGCCAATCCCAGATGATGCCACGTGTCATGATTTCATTGACCACGGGTCGATGGACCATCAAAGTGCTTTTAGGATTTAAGATCTTTAAGTTTAAAAAGTTCAAAGTATCAAAAAGTTGCGCGCCTCCACCGACGCCTAAGGCTGCCACATGTCATCCTTTCATTGGCTGCGGGCTAGCGGGTCGACGGAGAGATTTAAGAAAAATTTCCAAAATTTTTAAAAAATTCCAAGAAAATGGTGCCGCGTCTCCGCCATTGCCTCGTGAGGCCACGTGGTAGCTTCTGATTGGTTGCGGGGCGGTGGAAAAAATTTGAAAAATTTTCACAAATTTTTTTCTAAGTTTTTAAGGGAAAAATTCGAGCCGCGGGCTTGCTAAGGAAAATTTTCCCAAAATTTTCCGCCAAGGAAGGAAAAATTAGTTTTTGGCAAACGAGGACTTTTTGGAAATCTCTCGACGCCCTCTTTGCACAAAGATCATTTATTTTAGATTTTGATAAAGTTTAAGGGGTCAATTTTAAGAAAACAACATACAAGATTTTTAAAAGTAAATTGGTAAATTTTAACTTATAAATTTTGTTCAATTTGATCTTCTCCTTCACTCAACATGCCAAACAGACATTGAGAATTATTCTAAGAAGGATTTAGGATGCATTTGGAGGGTAATTTTTAATGATTGATTTCCAATTCAAATTTTTACAACTTCTGACAGTAAAAAGACTGTGAAAGGTTTGGGCCCGATTTTACAATTTTTTAAAATATTACCTTAAGTGATTTTTTTGTCGAATTGAACTCATTTATACCCTGGCATGTTCAATTTTAATATTTCATTGTTATTTCTTGCTTGCAGGTTCAAACTGTTCCTTTTACATAAATTATTTGTCAGTTTTAAAATTTAAAACAAAGATCAATTTCTAAAGGGATTTGTTTATCATTTTTCACCTTCCAAGTATGGAAATTCATTTCTATTCTAGTCTAATACAATTAGTTGTTTCAACAAACCATTTAATGGCTAAAATGCAAAGTATGATTTCCAATTTTGTCATATTTTCAAAAGAACAAGGTGATACAATTCCTTCATACGTATTCCTTTCTTTCAAACATAGATTTCAATAACATTTAAAGATCGGATTTCAATGTAACAATGCAAATGAAGAAAGGTATTGCAATCCTTTATTGATTTCAAATACAACTTTACATCTCTCAATTCCTTGAATGCATATAACAGATTTCAATTTCTTTCTTTCAAATGCATAGAATAGAGTATATATATCTTTCACATTTCAAATTTACAACTTCCATAGTTCAATAAAAATATATTTCCATTTCAAAACATTTACAGATTCATCCACTTCAAGTGGGGAAGGTTACAATGGGATTTCTTTTCATATGGACTGTCAAACTGTCTTTCTCCTCTGCTCCAGAATAACAACATGAATTTATCCTTTTGGATCACAACAAAGGCAAGGGAAATGCAACGCTCTCCACCCAACCAAGACATCCAATGAAGAGGAGAAGCCATCCTTCTTCATTGGCCCCTGAGCCCTAACCACAATGCAATAAGAAATGTATTTCCAACTCATGGCAACAACAGACTTCCACATCATAAAACAATCTTTCAACATGCACATTTCAAATTAAAAACACAGTCCAAACAAAACAACAGTTTACAACTGCATTGAAACATTAAGACAGAACTCAGGGTTCATCATGCAAGCCAAATGAGCAAGAACTATGGGGGAAGCTGCTTATGCCTCCCAATGGGAATTGGGTATCCACCTGTAACAAACGACCAATATAAATCATCACACATATCCTTATGCCCCCCACAAATTTTCTTATGCCCCCCACAAAGTAAGAAATGCAAGCTATTTCTTTTCCATGGTCGATCCCAATCCCAAACTCCCTCCACAAGAATTTTGATGCCACTGATATTCCCTTATGCCTCCCCACATGGATTCCCCATAGCCTTCTCCTACACCATTCCTAGGTAGTCTACCCTACCAGCCAACAAACACACAAAACATTCACCATTCACACAAACATAAAAACAATAAAAGCATATGTGAAGAGCTAAGCTCTTACCTCTCCATGGTAGTTTTTGTTCTAAACAACAAGCTTTCAATGTTAAAAAACAGTCCCAAAATCAGCAATGTCCAAGTATGAAGTGCTCTCTAATCTCCTCTAAAATCAACAAGAGCTCCAAACAACCAAGGAGAATTCGCTCCCAATGAAGTATGCCAAAAGTTCAACAACCCAAAACAAAGCAAGGAGTTTCAATTTTATAGAAGAGGGAAGAGAAGAGGATGAGGTGGATCCATGTAGGATGCCACATCACACATGCTCAACTCCAACACAAAAGTCAAATTCATTCTCCAATGCTCAATAAAGAGGTGGCTGAATAATATGACAAATAAACTTACACACTCCAAAAAGCCCACACCCCAAAGGACTGAATTTAATAAAATGTAAGAAGAGTGCAATTAAAACTTACAATTTGTCTTCCCAAAATGCATTAAAAATGTCTAAAACCAACCCTCCAACCATATGTATGGTTGGTAAATAAAATTAAGAGGCATGGGACAAGTTTTACTTGTCTTACAAGCCTCCAAAAACAACCTCCAAGGACAAATTCGAATTTCCAAGGAGGTGGAGTGTTTCATACTCCAAAATCTGACTTATACAACTCTTACACATACTTACACATCACTTACACATACTTACAACATTTAATACAAAAGCCAACAACTTCTATAATTACTTTCTTATATCCCAAATTTGATTGATTTATTTATTTTAACAATATGATTACTCACAACATTAACACAACATTTAATAACTAATGAAAAAGGGTAAAAGCACCAAAAAAAACACATGCAAACATGATAAAAGAAACCACATTAATAAACTACACGTAACCCCTTGGTCACATTCAAAGGTAACCCTCCCCGCCATGGGAATCCCTAACAAAACAACACACACAAAAAATACAGTTGCCATGGTGACCTTATTGAATTCATCTAGAATTCCAATGTGGTTGGTCTCTAATCCCCCAATGTTTATTGTGATATTTTAACCTGTAAAACACAAATACCTGCTTCGGCCTTGTGGCTATATCAGAACATCCAACATGATATAAATATAATCACAAAATCATCTATACATATGAATCACAACAACATCAAGGCAATCAACAATATCACTTACAATTTATATCAACAACTATATCATTATCATATAGTGTCCATTTTCTAGATCTACTTACAACATCTAAAAATCACATGTCCGAACAACATTCATAATATATCCATGTCAAATAGTATATCATCATCCACAGATGAAGTGTCTCTAATAATCATCATGCATCATAACTAAATCAAGATCAACAATAATCTATGATCCAACATCTAACATCATACTAAATCAAAACTATAATAATATCCATAATGTAATCAACAGTATCAAGATTAGTATCAAAAGGTGTCAAAGGGAAGTGGGCACTACAACTGTAGCCTTTGTAGCCACCTCTTCACTTTTCGTTCTCTTTTTATTTTATTTCGAGCAGTTGTTTTGGTTAAGACATTGAGAGTGCCTTTCCTGCTATCCCACTTATGTTCTCTACAAGATTTGAATCTTTCATTCTTCCTCTGTGTGAAACCTTCTATTTTTCATTTCTCAGTCAAAATGCTTTGCCAATGTCTTGCTACGATGGTAGGGGATTGTATCTTTCTCCTCCATGTTGTTTTCATTCAACTCATGCTTGGAATCTGAAAATAAAAATAAAAATACCTCTATGCGTTCATCTACCAAGGAAAAATTTCCAACTTGTGGTGGTGATCTCCCATGTTGTGGTGTGATCTGTCTTTTGCAAGAAAGCATGCATAGTCTTATGGCCTTCAATCAAACTGCAACTAAGTACTCTTTTTTTTCCTTCATCATTCTTCTTACCATCTAGACCACCACACCTGTGTAATGATACATAAAGAATTGACAGAAGAACATAATTTGCAGAAGTTGAGGAAGCCAACTTAGAAAAGGGGTCAATGTAAATCATTGTTAAGCCAAATTCTGCAAGATTTATGAGCATTCAACCCACCTATGTAAAATTAGGAGCTTTAAAATGAGATATGGATGCAAATGGAGGAATTTTGGTTTCATTCAAACTATTTCTAGAATGCCTGAAGTTGATGCGGTCTCGTTGAATGCGGTGATCACGAGTTTTTCGTAAAAGGAATGAGTTTTCCCTTTTCTTTTGTACTAAATTTCGTTTTCATAATTTCCTAGAATTAGAAATCAAATGTTAACTATTAGGAAATGTAACTCTAACAAATGATAAAACCTTACCTCAATTGGAATTGTCTAACATCGAAAATCTAACTTCGAAAGTTACGTGCATGAGCGCTATACCCAAATGTACCAAAAATTTAAAACTTCTAGCATGACCCATAGTTACGTAGGATATCATGGAGAACCTTAACAAAGTTGTTTGAACTCATTTAATGTCTTTCCAAGTTGAGTTTTGAAGCCCTTTTGGCATATTTGTCATTGGTGGTGACATGCTCATTTCTATTGATAGATTTTTCATGCATAGTAATGGCCTCGCCAAAACATCAATGGTCTCATGATAACTCGTAGCGGCCTTGCTATTTAGCGGACTCATTTTGGTAAACAATGGCCTCACTATTTGTGTCAGTGGCCTCATGACTGAGAGCTTAATTTTTCACTTTGCCTCACTTTTTCGTTGCTTGGATTTTATTTTTGAGCTAATTGTGTTGTGAAACTACTAATTTTGGTGCATAGGTTTCCATATTCGTTTGCCAAAGACAAATTTCTTAAAACAAAAAACCAATTTAACAAAAAGACTAAGTTGTGTGCACATTTTTTACATTATTTCATGTTTTGGTTATTTTTTACTTAGGAAATTGTATTTTGCTTCGTGATTGGCATAATACTATTTGATTAATAATATTTTTAAACACTTAAGTCTCTTGATAAAGCTTAAAAATATTGGGTTAATAATTGCCTTAACCATCTAGGATTCTTGTTAAAAACGTTATATATTGGATTAACCTTGCTTTAACCCTTTTAAAAGGGTGCTTGTTTCCTTTCGACATTTTTAGCTTCTTGATTGTACCCATCTTAACTGCATATGGTATTTCCACATGCATGTTTCACCACTTTCTTTATGGATTTGACGAAACAGATAAGGGTAGAAGGGCCAAAGAGGGATACCTGTTGTGTTGGTCGGTTGGAGGTTGTGTGTGTGTTCTGACTTCTTAATCCAATGCTGACTGCGAGCTTCCTTTTGGCTAGGAGGAACTACCTCAAATATTAAACAAGACCACAAAAGAAAGTTAAACAACATATATCAATGGGCTGCCTAGCGTGTCCTAGATCCGGGAAGTATGATACTTCCTTGACGACTGTCAACCCATAGTTTAATACAACTTAATGCAAGAGATAGTGTAAATAAATAAAATCCTAATGTAGTTGATATGATTTAGGTATCTCATCCAAATAAAATAAGCAAATCTAATATAATGGGCTAGGTTATGATCAGATCTAGAAGTACGGTTGGTAGTCAAGGTGTTGAAACAATTCAGGGTCAGATTCTGGGTAGCTTGGGTTTCTTGGATGTAGGTTATTAAGTTTATGTTATTGGTAGGATTACCAAATACAGAGACCGATGTCGGTTAAGTATGACCGATGACGGTTTAGAGAGAACCGACAATAGGCATGGATAACTGGCGTTGGTATAGACAGGATGATAGAAACTCGATGAAACTTGGTTTTGGGGGTTTGTTTGAGATTAAACAGAGATGGTAAGGATAATGGTTAGGTATGTGGAGGTGTTGGGAGTACTCATAGATATTCAAGAATCAGTTATGGGGATCAAATGATTGTGGGTGGTGGAATGGTTGGGATCACAGGGAGGTAAGATTGGTCGGATAAAAATGTAAATAAAGGATGATAAACAGAAGTGAAGAAAATTTGTAAACTAAATAAAGATGAAATGATGCAGGTTATAAGCACACTTACTAGTGTTACAGGTTTAATGGCTGGATGCTGATGATGGTTGATTTGTGGAATAGTTCTCGGTGCCATGACAGTGCTTCCTGAAATGCTATTGTGAATGCAAATATATTTGGATTAGTCTTGGTGCTGGCTATGGCTGTCTAGAGGTGTGAAAGGGCTCTGGTTCTTGCTTACATGCATATCTCCTTCAGTCCAAAGCTTGAGAATGTGGCCAACCCCTCAAACAAGGTTACCAAAATGAATATATGGTAATTGATGACGATTTAGGGTGACCGATGTCGGTTTAGGGTTGACTAACATCGGTTAAGGTGGACAATACTAAGTTTACTAAAAATGATAGTGTTGTTGCAAATCAGCAGCACCCCCTGGATGTTGATCAGATTTCTAGTTTGATCATACTAGCATCCAGTGTGATTGCACAACATTGAATCCTTTCCCCAAGTGTGGGAATTGTAAAATGAAGAATAGGAATCTCCAGATTAGAGGCTAGTTCCTCAACTAGTCTGATCAACTATTTTACTTGCACAATTTGCAGAGGTTTAAACTCCTAAATCTACTCTAAATTCCAAAGTGACAAGGATAGAAAATGCAAAAAAGAAAGAACTAATGCTAACAGGTGATGCACCAAGGAGTTGTAGACACCTGATGCTACATGAAATACACAATCCACAAGGAAACACAACACAAAAGATACACAGATACTCAAAATGTAATGAAAGATCAAGAAAGTAATGATAGATATATGAAAGGATTGAGGGATTTTAATCATAGAACATATATCAACATTTCAAATCCAATACAATACATTACAGTGATCCAGAGGCAAGAAAAGGGGTGCTGCATTACATGGATGGCTAGGGGTAAAAATTTGGCTTCACAAATTCTACCAAGGAGGAAGAAAAAGGAAGTTACAGAGCTGAAAAAGTGTCTCTCCTTGCAAAATGAACTCATTCTAGCTTTTACAGTGCAAACCACGACCCCAGGAGAGAGAAACTCGTGAAAAAGTGCAAGGGGTTCAACCATTGACCAAAATGCCATAAAAACAGCATGGGCGCCCTGACAAACCCATGTCCCTAACATTTTTAACCATGCTGGGAAGGGAATGCGAGCCATTCTTCATTAAAAACGGTGGTTGAACAACAGGTAATATTTGCCAATCTGTCCATAATCACGTGCCAGAGGCGTTTCTTGATTTACGAAAATCCCTAAAATCCAAAAAAATGCAAAAAATAACACTTGAAATCTTGTTGATGAATTTTACCAGCTTTCCATTGATAGGTAAAGGGGAACGCGAAAAACCGAAGCTCTGGATCGAAAGATATGGGCGATTTGAAGTTTTAGGGCAAAACAGGGCCAGGTAATCGGGTCGGTGGGCGAAATTCAAAATTTGGCACCTTTTTGGTCATTTGGAAAATTTTCCAAAATTTCCCCGCGCTCCGCCACTCTAGGTGCCACATGTGGCGGCATCTCATTGGCCTAGGCCTTTCAGGGGAATTTTTTTCCAAAAAAACTCCGCCGAGCCATAACTTGAAAAATACATAGAGTTAGGAGGAAAACTTTACCTTTCTGGAAAGATGAGAAAGAGCTCTATCCAATGGTGCCACTTCCAGAAGGTTTTGAGTGCCTAAAAGTAAATTTTTTTTGACTGAGGCACAAGAGAGGGAAGAATGGGAGGAGTTAGCCACAAAATGAGCAAGGGGCACATTTTGGATAATAAATAGATCTTGGCAATCTCTTGGCCAACTCTATCTATTCTCACAAATCAAAATGGGATTTTGCGCTTATATAACCGGGAATGTGGTTAGAGGAAGAATAGGCATGTGATTTTAGGGTTGAACTAAGTCTTAGTTAATTAAGGTAGGTAGGACTAAGTCTTAGTTAGTTATGGTGAGTGGATATTTTGTCCTAGTTAAAGGGAAACATGCTAAGAATAGGTTTATGATGAGGAGTTTAGGTGAGGTGGAAATTAGTTTTAATTAAAGTAATTAAATAATGAATATTGTGAGCATGGGTATTACTTTAATTATAAATAATTAAACTCGTATTAATGTGGGGTAAAAGGGTCATGGTTAGGTAAATATGTTTATGTTGGCTATTCGAAAAGGGACCAAGGGGAGTGTGACCCAATTTTGGTGTCTACATTTTACCCCTTTTTTTGTTGCGTAATTTTTATTGGTAAGCAACACTGACAAAAATAGGAAGTGATTGCCCCATGTGTGGGTGAAGGTGATCCCCCTCAAACCAAGCATTGATGACATGTAATATGGAATCAATGAGTGGTTTGGTAAATGTGTAGTTGGTGAAGATAAGTGGGGAAGGGTATGAGTAATATGGGAAAGGGTGATGGTAGACTTGAGTAATAGGTAATAGGACGGGGTCAAAATCAGGTCATGGGTAATGACAATCAAATGCACACACATGTATAGATTGCAACATGGTACCAGGTTGAAGAGCTTGCAAACTCTACATCGTCCAAGGTTGATAGGTTTATCCAAACAAGGGTGAAGTGATTCAGGTATCCAAGGTATAGGATATGGTCTGGAAACACAACACAGGTCAGGTGCAGGAACATTTAGGTATGTTCCAGTACACCAAAGGTTTGGTCGGGATAAACGACACGACAATAGGCAAGGTATGGTTGTTAGGATAAAAAAACATAGGTAACAACATCGCAAGGTATAACAAGTACATAAGGTCAATGGTCACACCAAGTAGGCCAGGTCCAGGTAAATAGGTCATGGCATGGGTAAGGCCAAGGTATAGGTAAAATAACAAATCCCAAGACACAACAAAGGAAATGTAGGGGTAGTGTGGGCTCGTAGGTATGGTTCCATAGGTGTCCGGAATGATAAAAGGTGTGTGATCACTAATGGTTGTAGGAAAAAGGAATCTTAGCAAGGCCAAATAGTTATAAGGGTTGACCGATGCCGGTTATAGGGTGACCGACGTCGGTTGCCTAGGGCAAAAATATGACCAGCGTCGCTCAGGTCGGGTTGGGTTTATAATTTTTTTTTTGTATTTTATGGAATCATTGTTGTGTTGTGACTTTGGAGAAAATGACAGATCTATTTGACCATTTTGTACCTTTCTAAGAGAGAAGGAAAAAACATTGTACCAGGGTGAGGTGAAGATTACGAGTTGGTGTCAGGAGCTAGTAGACGGGTCCACGAGAGTGGTGTGGTCGATTGTGATTGGTTGGAGGTGAGGGGTGGATTAGGGCATAGCAAAGGAAGGAGAGGGATCGGGTGGGCCATTGGTACAGTGGCTGGACATAACACCACTCCAACGGAACCAATATGAGGCAAGATTTGGTCCCATTCGACGCTTGTTCATTTAAATTGTTTGTAGAAAGTGGTCTGGGTAGAAATGATTTTGGGTAGGAATTAAATTGACATGTGGAATTAAAATTGATGAAATGGGAAGGGTAAGAAGTCCAATGTGGGTGAAATATGGGTAGGGGGAAAGTTAGTGGAGATTTAGGTAGGATAGGGTAGGTTTATAGGTTAGTATGTTCAAATTTTTGAAAAATGGGGGAGGTTTTTGCGGGTTTGGTCGGCGTAAAAGTGAATGGTGTTGATCAAGGGTGGCCGACATCGGTAAGATATACCCGACATCGATCAAATAGCAGGTGACAGATGCTAGTCACCTGTGACCGAGGCCACTCATATTTTGAGGAAAAATAGGTCGAGTAAGGGTTATGGTGGGAGGGAAAGAGAAAGAGAGACAGTGAGGTATAAATGTAAGTGTGTTGAGAATAGGTAGGGTAAAAGGTATATATGATACGAGTTGAGGGGTGGGAAAGTGGGATGGGGGAAAGGGGTAGGTTGTTAGGGTTGGGGGGAAATAAATAATAAGAATTTTTGGAATAGGTTAGTTGGGTAAGTGATATGTTAGGTTTGGTCAAGATTTAATAATAGTATTGTTTGTTGGGTGCATGCTAGGGACTAGTTGAGGATGAGATACAAAGTACCACCTCTGTTATCATTAGTACGAGGGAGCATGATGGTAGAGGAGTGATGACACGTTACAGATGTTAGCCTTATTGGGGTTAGACGATACATGTACATAGTTTGGGAGCCAAGCTTGATGGTCGCACTCATCAACATATGGGATTCAACGACCAACACATTTCATCTTCCGAAGGGTGAGATCACAGTCACCCTAGAGGACATGTACAATATCTTGTGGTTACCATTAATGGGGATGTATGTTTACTCTATTTTCTTAGAGGAATCAGAGGAGCTGATGTTGACGGTGTTTGGAGAGGGGATGATAGAGATGACATGTATGCGACCCATCCTAAGGAGATGAGGTTAGTGGTTCTGATCATGTAGGTAATGTGTTGTTATGTGTTGCCAGATGCAGAGGGTGTGAGATTACCACAGGTGCTGATGGGGGTTCTCCATGACATGATGGAGGATAGAACCCATTTTTCTTGGGCACCAACATACTTGGCGTAGTTATATAGGGATTTATGGGCCTATGGGTGGTTGCAAAGGTTCAGCTTGTGCTGTACCTTTCTTCTTCATTGTTAGACATATGAGTACATTGTATGTGTGCATCCAGTTGGCATGCTCCGAACAGATGCATTCGAGGCGGGCTTTGTTTGAGTTGGCTATAGGTGTTGGGTGCCTATTTTTGGAGAGTGCATGGCTGCCCAGGATACACACGATGTAGCATACTACTGGCATGCACTAGAGGGGCTATCCGATGTGAACATCATTTGGAGGCCATATGTTACCTTTCCTTCATATAGATAGATGGTGGTGGAGCTGGATGAGTTATAGATACTGAGGTAGATAGAGGGGCGTTGTGTCAGTGAGTATGAGATGATACCTCTTGATAGGGTCAAGTGGCAGTTTAGGCTACTCCAGGATGTGCCACCATCATCCCCTAAATACATGAGAGATGACATGGAGAGGCCTATGCCTCTACCATAGTCGATAGTACCGATCAGGAAGGAGGAGCAGGCAGTGGACTGATAGATTGATAATGCCGGAGTTATAGATAGATATAGGCAATGGTGGGCAGTCCAGCTACGAGCAACACCACCTAGGCTAGGGAAGCCATACTTGGCTACCCTTACAATTTAGAGGGATACTTTTCAGGGGCAAGTTTCCACTTTATAGGCCCAGATCATAGTATTACAGGGGCAATTGATGGGGTCCAAGGCATAGGTGGTGGCTTTACAAGCCTAGATTACCTAGGGCCAGGTACCCGCACAGGGTGGAGATGGAGACATGGGACAGGTGGCTGCCTTGCAGGTGTAGGTAGCAGGCTTGTAGGGCCAGTTGGCCATTGCACATGTACAAATTGTGACCTTATAGGACCAGGTCACAACATAGGAAAAATCTCAGGCTCTGGGGTAGGGTCCCATGATACAAACATCAACATGACAGGGTCCCATGGTACATAGATGAGGGTAGGGCTCATAGGTATAGGGGCTGAGACCACCAGTAGCAGGGAAGGGTTCACAAGTTGCTGTGATACCCATGACACCACCAAAAATAGTGTCAATGGCCAGATTTAGGGATTCCCTGAATGAGGCCAAGTACTACCAGGATCATTTGACTGTTGCCGAGATAGACGTACCTCCCTATGCGGAGTACATGGTATAATAGGCCTCAAGTGAGAGGACCAAATCTCGCCCACATAGTGAAGAGAGTACAGGGGGAAAACAAGCCCATAGATAGGGTCAGGGAGAGGCTACCATCTCACAGAGGTTGGACCCAACTGCAGGTCAGGAATAGGTGAGGTATAGACCCGTAGAGGGAGGAGAGATGGTAGTAGGGATCCAGGCTAGAGGAGAGGAGGGGGAGACACATGAGACCAGCATGGATATCAGGTCGGGTGATGATTAGTCACCATATATGTTTAGGATATATATATTTTTGTATAATTTTGATTTATACCGGCCAATGTGCCAAAGATAGCGAGGATGTACATGAGAGGCACGTGTATTGATTTTACTTCTATACACATATGTATGGACACACAAATTCTAATGATTTATTTAGAGATGGTGATATTTATGGTATGATGTTGTGCTTATGTTGTAAAATTTTCATTGTTATATGCATATGGGTGAAAACTAGGTGGATTAGGCATGATGGAGTCAGGTCGGTTTAGGCATGATGGAGTCAGGTCAATTTAGACATGATGGAGTTAGGTCACTTAAGGCGGTTTATGGTGGAGCATGAGGCATGATGGTTAGGTCATTTCATGGTGAAGTCAGGTTTAGGCATGATGGAAGGTCTGGTTTAGGGATCGTTAGACCAATTTAGGCATGATAAAGTTTAGGCATGGTGGAAGGTCAGTTAGGCATGGTGGAGTCAGGTCAGGTTAAGCATGATGGTTAGGTCATTTAGGCATGATGGTGGTTAGGGTCATTTAGGTCATGGTTTTAGGTCAATGAGGCATGGTGGAGTAGGTTATTTGGTGGAGTATGTTTTTAGTGTTTGATTTAATGTCCAAGTTATTGGTAACATGGGAAATAATGATGAGTTATATGTATGTTATGGTGTAAATTTATAAAATGTTTGATTATCATGGAAATGTGAAATGATTGATTGGATGTTGTTATGATGTCATAACATGGTAGATATGTATGTTTGTATTATTTTCCAAGTGTTGTAGAAAATGGAAACTAAGATAGAATATGAATAGGAAAATGGGGGAAAATAGGTTAGGGTAAAGAATGTTTGAGCTAACCTCCAAGGGCCCCATGACCTAAGAGTGTTTCCTATATAGCCTTACCGAAAAGGGACCTTAGGCCGATGTAGTTCTCCCATAAGCTAGGGAAGAATATGATGAGGTAGAGGAATGGGTTGGTATGTTTTAGGTATGATTAAGTTTAGGTCATAGGCATGGTTGAGTCTTAGGTGATAGGAATGGTTGAGTTGAGGTCATAGGCCTGGTTGAGTTGTTTAAATGTAGATGTCAATGGTCTGGTCCTGTATAGGGTGATGAATAAGTAATGAAGGAGGTGAATGGTAAGAGGTGGTAAAAGAGACAATTAATTGATAAAACCCCTAATGAGTCTATCATACCTAAGATGGGCTTATGAATGTGATACCCTAAAGGCATTGCATAATGGACTATTCTAAGGGTGAAGAAAGTTACATGATCACAAAATGTCGTAGTTATGGCAAGTCCCTTGAGCAGATAAAATAGTGGGGTGAGATAAAAATGAGGTGAAAATAGGTGGTTGAGCATAACTTAATGTACGACAACATGTTTACCTAGCAAGAAACACATGATCAAAAATAGGAAAGTCAATGACAAAAAGTTCTCATTTACTTCATTTGTTTTTGTTTTTGATAGACTGATTGATGCGGGAAGTCTATATGGGATGAGTATATTATCTCCTTGAGGTGTTCATAAAGTTGATCGATGTGGGAAGCTTCTGAACATTTTATTGTATTTTTGCAATGACTGTATATAGCTATCCTTCAAGGGATCAGTCTATTTATAGCAGTGAGGTAGAGAGAAGAGATGTCCCTTTTGATGTAGCCTATAATTCACCAATACAATCCTAGGCACGCTGGCACATCACTCAGCCTATACTAAGTGCTCACCTGAAGCGCGCAAAGGTACCAAGCCCCTCTTTAGGGTTGCTATTGTAGGATTTTAGCATGATGAAGAATTAAAGCATTCAGATCTATGACTAATATATCATTCTACAGTGCATGTTTAGATCTAGATCTAGAGAATAACAAACTTACGAGAGATAACCATGATGAAATAAAGCATGCAATACTGAACTATAACCATGATAACGCCTTGATTCAGTCCATAATATCCATTATATTAAATGTAGTAATACACAGAATCTTCCTTACAATAATAGTAGTATATGCTCATGCACGTAATAGATTTGTTAGCATAATCTCACTATAGCACAATTCTCATACATATCCTATGCTACACAATTCACTACATATTTATAAGGGTGTGGATTTTCCCTTCACCACTTATCTAATCCCAACATAGGTTGCATGCTATTATTAGCCACGTGCCATTACAAAAATATCCACAAATGCAAATGCGATAACAATAGACTACTTTAATTAACTGATAGTAGTAGATCTATTCTCAGCTCGAATCCATGTAAAGTTATTCATATTTGAGCCTCAAAAAATAGCCAATGCTTGCCACACAAGTCTCCAATCGGTTTTGTGTGCTTCGCATGCTATCTCCAAAAATAGGTCCTCATCGTGAAAACGGTCAAGTCCCTAATCCGTCTCTCCTCTTTGAGCGTGATCCTTTTCGATACTTCCACATCTTTGAATGCACTCTGCTCTCCCGCATGAACCTTCTATAAGTCCTTCTCTAAGTGCTTGTATCTGATTGATCAACATTACCCCACACTAGTTGTATTGCCGCCCCAGAAATGATTGTCTCCAAAATGAATCAAAGAATATGAATAGAAAAATAGAAAGAATTTTGATGAATAAAAGAATGTCTTTAACTTGCATTATCTTCTACTTCAACCTGAATAATCAATTTAGGATATTCTTCTTTTATCTCTGCCTCTAAAGTTTGCCAATTATTGAGCGCGTCCTCTACCTTCTCTGGAATATACACTTCAATTGACTCTAATTCATATTTTTCAATATATCCCTTCTTATCCTACAAGACCAACACAATGCTGGACATGGCAGTCATTCTCCCTTCTAGTAAGTCGATATTCTGAGTGACGAGTTTCGCAAGATCATCCAACCTTTCCTTGTGTGGTTCTTAAGCTGCTTCTAGGGCCTTGCGCTTCTGCTTAACAAGTACTAATCGTTTTACGTGACCCAATGTCTCATCTTTCATGGCCTTCAAGACTTCATTATCTTTTAAAATGGTCCTGGTTCTTATAACGACTTTTGGCACTGTAAAAATATTCAATGCTTGATATTCCTTCTTTAGTTCCTCCTACAAGATCTGAAGCAACCCCTCATATGATTCAATCTTCCACATGACTGAAGCTTTCTCCCACTCTGCTTCATGTGCTGGATCCTTTAGTTATGGCATACGCAGAGGTTCATCTTCAAGCACTAAGTCCACCAATATACTTACACAATGTATTGCCAAAGGAAACATCTCGGGTACCTTTGGCTCTAAGTGTGGCATAGCCTTCATGACATTGTCACCAATCTCCTCTGCCATGTTGATAAAAACAACATTCTTCTTCTGTGCCAAGTCTCTTTCCTGCTTTAGGCATGCTATTTTCTCATCCTTAGTCTTGATCTCCTCCCTTAGCGCCCTAATTTTTGCATCTTTATCCATATTCCGTCGTGCCACATCTGTCAATAATTTCAAAAAATCATTCATCACTTACTCATATGACATAACAATAGGATTTACTATTATGTGTTTGGCTTGAGGTGTATTTTCAACCTCCTTGAAACAAGACTCTTCACATACATAAAAATTTGGTTCATCCATATGCATGTACATCGACCATGACAATTGCTTTGTTGTGCACACAGTTTCCATATCTTCATCTATAAACTCCCAGCCATACAACTCCTTTTGTGTCATTGTGTTCTGGAAATAGGCGCAGAAAATTTTACCTATGTCCTCAGCGTAGCCCATGGCTGGTGGAATATATTCCCCACTTTTTCTTCTTGATCTAGGATGCTTAGGAACTTGGGCTTCAAGATTTGGAACTTATGCTGCTGTGTCCTTAGTATTCCCGGTTGTTGTCTCATCTTCCCCTTTTTCTCCCTCTTTTCCATCCTTCATTTCTTCATCTTTTTTTTCTTCCACGTTCTCTATAGGTGTGGGAGAATTGGGTGCACTTTCCTCAGACTCTTCTGCTTCCTCATTCAGCTTCACTTTCCTTCTTATTTTCTCAGTTGTCTCCTTCTATGGAGAGATTCGAGGTGATCTGCACACTAATTGTGGAGTAATAACTTGGGTTCTTACTCTCCTAAATACTCTCTTGAAATGACATTCTCCATCTCCTTCTTGTGGCTGAGGTGGTGTAGTCACGTGCTCAACTTCTTCCTTATTTGGAGGCTATATTATGCCTCAGTGCTCCAAACCACCACTATCGTCATGCTCCTATTATTCATCATCTACTTGAATTGTTTCTGTGGGCTTAGGTGTTGGAACATTTTCCATTGTATGCCTACCTTTTGGTGGCCCTGGGAGCACAAACTCATTCTCCACATACTTAGTGATCTCCAACTTGGATTTAAGTTGCAGGTACACAAGCGCTACTTTGGTTTCCCCAACTACTAAGCTTACAGGCTTCATGCTTATAATATTTGAGACAAGCCTTTTAATGTAGGCATTCCATCCTGGATATACATATTTCTTTCTCATAGTGTGGTAGTCACAATATACCTTGTCTGCATTGAAGGTTAGGTAGTGCACATCTAAAAACTGGTGAACTAATTCTTGGAAATACCTTGCTATGAAGGCATACAAAATTTTGCACCATGGGCTTCAAGCCCCATCCTTCTTCATAAATCACACGATGAAAAACTATTGGTAGACCACAAATTGAATTGCCTTACCCACCACCGAAGGCAAATCCTTGGGTATGCACCACTCTTCTTCAAATGCCACATGGAGTCTATCATACCACATCTCCACCCTCTGCTTGAATGGTCAACTCATTGATCCATCACACAAGTACTTGCCAAATCTTTCCGTAGGTGACTTGTGTTTCGTGGGGTACTCCCAAATCTTCTCATTTGGTCCGTCAGGCACCCCAATTTCCATAAACATTAAAGACAATAACACAACACCAAAAATTATTCTGTCACCTATCTACACTTCTTCAATGATTATATTTGCTATGCAATTTGTAATATTGTATACCACTCCTTGAGACATCTTCTTTGCGATGTGCAGCCACATTGTGTTTACCTACGACCATCTTCCTTTGGCATTCATCTTAGTTACAAGATGTGCAGTTACCTGCACTACTGGGTACTTTTTCAATTTGTCAATGTCCATTCTGCGTGGACCTTTGGTATACCCCACATCCTTCCTCGTCTCCAAGATTGTGACCTTATTAGTTAAATCACTATCCAGATCCACTCCTGAGGCCCTTAGTCCTGTCACTATTGAAATCAACGAAAACTATGATTCTTACCCTTCATCCTGCAAAGTAAAAGAAGTCCTCATGGACTATGCTCATCAATCACCGATACAATGGTTCATACTTTCCAAAGTATGGCAACTCATACAACTGGTAGACTCCATTCTTCTTCAACAACTTCTCACCCGCGTCATCGTATACTGACATATCTTCTGCTGTGTAGTTGTTCATTTTTGTGCTCAGTAATGCATTGAGATCCTTCTTATTATCTAATGTTCGATGGTTGTAATTGTTGATTTTACATTGACGAACATGGGAATCCCATTCTTGTCCCACAATCATTCCCTCTGGATACTGCATTTCTAAGAAATTACTCTTGTGAGCAATTTCTTCTTCCATTTCAACCTTCTTTCCTGCTGCGGGTGCTTTCTTTGGTGCCATTTGAAAAATCTCTCTTTTCTTCCCTCTGTAATCGAGAAAGTCAAAAACCTAATTTAAATCTCCGTGCCCTAGTGGAAATCACATAACCTAGCTCTTTTTAAACGCATCTGCTTCGCTCAAACCCCTCACCTATGGGAATACAAGCTTCACCTGCACACAACCCTTCTCTCCACATCTAGTTTCACACTCTTTGCACCTCTACATGATTTCTTAGCTCATTCACACTTAACCCTTTTCAAATTATCTCAATTGTAATGGTAAAAATGAACTCGCATCCTGTCCTTATATAGAATTTTGAAAATTTAGTGCATTTATTACTCCTCCACCTACCAACAATCATCTCATTAATCTATCATTTTTGTTCTTTCCGCACCTTTGCGCCTAAGCTATAACCTTCTAGCACACCCTTCTACCTTTTGGCTGCAAACTTCTCTTTAGCCCACTTCCATACACCTGAGTACCTTGTCATTATGCCTTCTAATGGTAGTCTTTGCGGCCTTTTCTTACCTAATGTTATACTTGTTTCATCATTCCTCTCTATCTATGGTCCTTGTGTCCAGAAGCAATATCTTTTGTGTTTAAATTATCCAACCTTGAATAGCACCCGTAGATTATTCCTTTCATGTGTACTTATTTCCATCATTCCTATACTTGGATATAAACAACCTACCCCACAATAAGGGTATGTGTAGTCCTCTGTGCATAAAAAATATTCAAATAGTAATTAGCTTCTGGCATATAAACACGCTTATTACACAAACACACCAATTAAATTGACAAAGTATAGTAACAAAGAAGGAAACACATTAAGGAAATGCAAAATTGAAAACCTAATCTAAATGGAAACACTTCCTTATTACTAACACCAAGAAGAATTATTTATAGTAGGGCTTTAGCCTACTCCTGTTAAAGTAACTAGGTAACCGTATTCCATCAAGTGCCTCTAATTGAAAAGCACATGATTCAAGTATGTGAGTGATAACATACGGCCAAAACCAATGTACCTTGAGTTTTCTTAGATGGCACAAAAATTTAGAATCATAAAGGAGCACCATCTATCCTATCTCAAGATTTTTATCCTTGATGTGCCTATCATGCCATGCTTTCTGCTTGGCCTTCTCTTGTTTTTGAATCCAACATGCTATGGCTCGTCACTCATCCATCTTAATTAAAATTTCAATCCATTCTTCTAATACTTGCTCATCAGCTAGACCTCCAGTGTGCGCAATATGAAAAGAAGGTAACATAAAGTCCATAGGAAGAACTGCTTCTGTTCCAAACACTAACTGAAATGGTGTGGTTTTGTTCAACCTTTTATATGTTATCTGATATGCCCAAAGTACTGCAAAAACTTTATCATCCCAATCTTTTCTTCAAACATCATATATTTTTATCAATGTCTGGCTCAAAAATTTGTTAAAAGCCTCAGCACTCCCATTTTCTTGAGGATGATAGGGTGTAGTCTTATGGTGTACAATCATGAATTCATCTAATAAAATTATGATTGTCTCATTAAGAAAATGTGTGCCCTTAGCACTGGTCAAACTTAAAGGACATCCATACCTTGTAATAATATTTTCCCATAGAAACTTGGTTGATGTAGCCACTGTATAATCGTTTGTAGGTGCCACTTCTGTCCACCTTGTTAGATAGTCTGTGTAAGTTATGATGTAGCACGTGTTAGAGCAACAGATTTACACAGGAAATAACACAATAATATTATATCTTCTATATATCTGCACAACATGTTTGGCTAATATATAGCCAATACAATAGAAGAACTACTTCCTAGAAAATAGGAAGTCAACAAACAACTTACCCATTTATAATTTTACGGGTACAACAAAACTCTATAACAATATATTGTTGAAACAATATATTATAACAATATGAGTTGTAATACCAACTCAATTACATCACATAATTATAATCTAACTTTAATGATAATGAGAGCACTAATAATATGAAATCCTAACATTCCCCCCCTTAGTGCGAACATGGGGAAAACCTGCCTTTGTCCTTGCACCTACTCATGATCTGGTGATTTTCACAGGATGATCACAAACCTCAGGGATGGTTTTACAAATGGTTGACCACAAACCGAGAATGGTGGTTTTGCAATTGGTTTACCACAAACCACAAAGTGATGGTTTTGCAAATGGATTACCAACAACCAAGAATGGTGGTTTTGCTATTAGTTTACCACAAACCACAAGTGAAGGTTTTCAAGTGGTTTACCTACAACCACATCATGATATGCCAAGTACTAATCTTAGCCCTCATCAATATCTCACTGCAGGGAATAACATAGGAAATTCTGCTGAATTCTGCTGCTCATACATACATAGAAAAAACTGACATAATGGAAATGGAACATTGGATCACGTTCCCCCCCTCAATGTGAAATTTCCACTTATTCAATCATGAACACTGCAAACTGAGACACACCACACTGGAAGCACTAAAATCAAACTGCACACACACATGTCACCAAAGCTGATATGCGGCCCCATCATTGGTAACTGACGAGAGGTTGCTGAATGACCTCCAACCTCCTATGCCTCTTGCCTCCGATTTCATGCTGCTAGCTCAATTGAATTTTATCATGAAGCAAAATTACAATTCGGACACCAAATTCCACTGAAAATGCGTCCGTGAGGTTATTTTTTTATTTTTTTTATTTTTACAATTTGGACAACTTGACTCGTTTGACTAGACAATGTACTTTATAATTTACACTTAACTACAAGAAAATTATGTAATAAAATATTCACATAAAAACATTTGACTATTAAAAAGTAATGAAATGTTATTTTTGACTCAACATAACTAATACCACACTACAAATTTCAACCAAACAATAATATACTATATTGATTCTTACAGACCTAATATAAACATTAATAATGTTTATGAGGATTTGAAAAAGAAAAACTAAGAACGTTACCAACTCTATTAACAAAATGAATTCTAATAATTTTATTGACACATATAACTTTCTAAAGACCCAAAGTACAAATAAATAAGGTAAAAAGGTTTTAAAACCTTTTAGCTATCAAATACAAAATAATTATATTAACCCTACGGTCCACCCTCTAAACTTTTGACAAAGCTGATGCAGATTCTAACGTATAGATGACACACAAAAAGAATTTAGATAGAACATGAAAAAGTATAGAATAAAGTAACTCATCAAAAAATTGACCTCAATGAAACTCACTACCATATGCCTACAACTTAATGAATTAGATCTCACATAGCATTGGGACTGCTGATCAGTGCAAAATGACGTTGATCCCAAAATGAGCTCTGCAATTTTGCCAAGTATTATGTGGCCAAAGATATCTTCAACGTGGATGATAGATGTATGATAGTGACATTCCTAAATGGTAGAAATGACGGAAGACTTGAATGTGGTGCTCTGATAAGTAGATCTTTTTTGCATCCTACGTGTTCTTAGATCTGAACGTGTACAAAATGAATATGTAAAAAAAAGGAGCGTGGAGGGAGCCACTGAGCCAATAAACTCGCTAATACATATTCCAATTCGTTTCCAGGAGGGCGAGTGTGAAAATATTTTGATCCAAGTCACCACCGAGAGTATCCATGTGAAATAGACTCCACGAAGGTAGAAACTTATCCGCGAGTCAAGTAGAGGTGATCATCAACTGCGATCTATTTTTTTTTTCAAAGCTCAACAATGGATTTCTTGGATCCAAGATTCTTCGATCCACAGCCTTAATTCATCACAATACACAAGATAAATCCACCGATGGAAATTAGAGCTGAGAAAAATTGACACAAGATTGAATGATATAGTTATCCAATGCCGATCGAATTCCTTTGAAGCTGGGTAGGTAGGGTGAGTAAATGTGTACAGACCTCCGCAGGGATTTAACGTACTTAATAATTACAGACTACCTTAATGACAATACCATATAAACTCTTCTAAAAAAAATTAACATCCACAAGGGCTTAGACAAATATTACAGCCCTCACACAAATTTGCTACGCATCCATCAAGGAAAGGAACTAATCACGCTCTGATACCAAATGTTAGAGCAACAGATTTACACAGGAAATAACACAATAATATTATATCTTCTATATATCTGCACAACATGTTTGGCTAATATATAGCCAATACAATAGAAGAACTACTTCCTAGAAAATAGGAAGTCAACAAACAACTTACCCGTTTATAATTTTACGAGTACAACAAAACTCTATAACAATATATTGTTGAAACAATATATTATAACAATATGAGTTGTAATACCAACTCAATTACATAACATAATTATAATCTAACTTTAATAATAATGAGAGCACTAATAATATGAAATCCTAACAGCACGATCCAGTTCTACGCGCAGCTAGTGAAATAGGACCCACAAAATATATAGCCCATTTCTCGAACGGTTCTGCACTAGTAATAGGTCTTAGGGGCATTTCATCCCATTGACTTGGTTTTCCAAGATGTTGGCATTGATCACACGCATTACAAAATTCCTTACAATATTTGTATAGGTTCTCCCACCATAATCCAACGAGTAAAATCTTGTGTGCAGTGGCATGACCTGCATAGTGTCCACCTACAATACCACCATGAGCTTCTTCCATAATATCCGTGCGCTCATGTTCAAATACACAATGATGTAATACTTCATCCTAGATTAATTTGTACAGGTCACCACTAATTAACATATAGGGGGTGACGCGTATAGCAAGCTATTTATTCTCTAAGGATTTCATTCCTTCTAGTGCCATACCTGTTCGTAGAAAGACAACAATGTCCTCTAGTTCTGATGACACTCGTTATAATCTGTATAACTGTGCATCTGGCATGGTATCTTCAATTGCATGTGCTTCTTCTCCTGACTATATTCTGGATAGATGGTCTGGTCCAAAATTACTTTTCCCTAGTTTTACCACAACTGTGAAATCAAATTCTTGAAATAAGAGTACCCATCTACATATGCACCGTTGTAAAACGAGCTTATTTAATAAATACTTAAATGTCATGTGATCTGTATAAAATATGAATGATGTAGCTAACAGGTACTATCAAAATTTATGTAGTAGATAGATCATTGAAAAAGCTTTGCGCTATGTAGTTGTGTAATTATGTTATGCAGGAGTCAACTTCCTACTAGAAAAATAGATAGGATGATCTACAATACCTTCTCCTGGTTGAGCCAACACCATGCCAATGGCTATGCCAAAGGTGTCAACATGTACATGAAATGGTTGGTCCCACAAAGGAAAACACAAAATAGGCATGGTAGTAAGTTTCTCCTTTAATGTATCAAATGCTCATTGTTGCAGTTCTCCCTAGTAGAACTTACATTTCCCTTTCATTAAATCCTCCAATGGTTGGATAACTTTGGCATATCCTTTGATAAAATTTCTGTAATATCTTATATGACCAAAAAATACATGCACTCCACTCTGACTGGTAGGCTCTCTTAGGCCTATAATGACTGCAACCTTGACTGGATCAACCAAAAAACCTTCCTTGCAGATTGTGTGTCCTAACAGTATTCAGAATGGCATAGCAAATATGCACTTCTTGATGTTCAAAGAGATACTCAACTATCTACATCTTTCAAACATTAAGCACAGATTTTCACAATGATCCTTAACTAATACATACACCATCCAATCATCTAAATCGACTTGTAAGAAGTTGTGAATAAATTCCTTGAATGCTTGAACAACTATGTGCAAAAATACAGCAGGCACATTTTTTTCAGATCAAAAGGCATTACATAGTATAGGTGAAGCTACCCCATTTAGTAGTAAACGTAGTCTTTTCTTGATCCTCCTGGGAAATCCTAACCTGATGATACCCAGAGAACCCATCTGTACACAATAGATTTCATGCCTTGCAACTCCTTCTAGTATTTCCTCAGTGAATGGCATGAGGAAAGGATTATTTACACATGCAACATTCAACTCCCTATAGTCCACGTAGATCCTGATCCATCCATTCTTCTTGATACTGATCACCATTGGACTAACCCATTCTGACTTGTCAAGGGGCTTGAAAATCCCATACTTCAATATTTTGTCAATCTCTTCTTTGACCTTTTCACACAAGTTGGGGTTCATCCTGTAGGGTCTCTTTCTAACTAGATGCACACTCTCTTTAAGCTTTATCTCCATCTCCCATAATGATTCATGCATGCCTTTAAGTTCATGGTACTCCCTAGGAAATAAGGCATGATAATCCCTTAGTAACTCTATAATTTTTGCCACTTCAGAGTCTAACCAATAGTCTCCAATTATGGATTCCTTAGGCTCAACATTTGATCCAATATTCACCTTCTTTGTTTTCATAGGTTCATGATAGGTGCGCATGGTCTTATCTACATTGTCCAACACCTCATACCTACCCGTTGAATGGTTTACATCTAGATTTTCTACTCCTTCATCATCCACTAAGTAGACCATTTTTCATTTTTCTTTCTCAAGGAAAGTGCGTTGAAATAGTGTGGCATCGGCCTTTGTTTCTTCAACAAGACACACTCTTGAGTTTCCTTCATCCAATAACTCCTGAAGGAGTTCTTCAGCCTTGTCACTATCTCCCATAGTTAAGTGCTTTATGAATTTTAATGCTTCTTCCACCGGAGGATTTGTAGAGAAGAAGTCAAACATCTAGGCCATTCCTACAATTAAATCCTGCCAATTTATAGTCTCTCTATGGAGTTCTAAATATACATACTACACACGCACGCATCCTTGTAAAGTGGAATAAAACTTGTGCACCCATAGCGAGGGTGGTAAATCTTCCTGCCTATCTGTCTAGAGTCTCTCACACTTCTGAACATGGTGCTAAACATGTTGATTACCATGATAAGTGCATATTTGAGTAGGTGCATTTCTCCTGAAGAACCTAGTAGCAAGAGCAATCCTAATTTCATTCCATCCTACAAGATTATCCGTGTGGGCCACCCACCAGTGTGCTACTATCCCACATAGTGTATACGCTAGCATATTTCTTCTTTCTACTGGGTCTATCCACTATTCCTCCATGGTGCACATGAATACCATAAGATATCCTTCTCTGGTGTAAAAAGGTACCGAGTTATTACCTATCCTCATGACATAACGAGGTTTTCTTCCCTTAGGAAATATGATCTTGAATTTGCACCGTACGAACTCATAAGTGCTATGAGCCCAATTATCACAAGCAACACTTATAGTATCGCTAATAGACTGTGCATCCTCCCACTGAATTATTTATTCTTTAGTTTCCTCAAGCATCTCTGGATCTCAGATGACACATACATAAGTCCTATTTAGATCTTCTTCACTTAAGGAATCAACATAAGGCACATATTTTCCATCTAATAAAGGGATAATAACTCTTTCCTCCTTATTTTCAAAACTGATATAACCCCTTTTGAACTGAAGATCAACATTATTTACATAGCGCCAAGGATTCCCCAATAAAGCTGGGAAGCTATTTGACTCTGCCAACGTTAAAACCGAGAAATATCCAGTGAACTTGGCTCCTTGTATGGTAATGGATGCATCTTTCAAAACTCCGATGGGAGTGGCCTTAGTATGATTAGCCATAAACAATACATTAGAGGATGGTTGTAATGGAGGTCTCCCCATTTGTACCCATACGTCTAAGGTAAGAACATTGAATTCCACACCTGTATCAATAAATATATTACTTAATAGCCACCCATCCACAACAACATTCAGAGTGATTTCCTTGTCATAATGTAGGCTATGAGGGGGAAGGTTCACATGCAGGATCTGCCATCTAGTCTCAACACTTGCGCGTGGAGTGTTTACTTTTAACCAATACCCTAACAATGGAATGATATGTTCCTGGCACAACATTTTGCACACTTCTCTCAAGTCATCTATATCATTTTGGACTGTCTCTGATGCTTTCTTTTGCTCCACCTTATGTGATTGCTCTTTTAAGTACTGTATCTCACCCTAAAGATTCTTGAGAACTTCCATGGTTTCCTGGTAAACATCCTTCTGATGGATAGGATCTAGGTATCGTGCATGTAGAATATCCTCCTTAGTGATGGTAGGATTCTACTACAATGCTTCTCTGGTGCATGCCGCCTCAGTGCGGGTCGCAATATTTACTTGTAATGCCTCAGACTCTACTTCCAACTTAGGCATCCACTGATTTTCCACAACGCACTGAATCCTAACCATCTATGCACATTTTTTTCTTGTTTATGCTACTTACTATGATGATCACACAATTCTAGGCACTCCTCATAGCTACGGTTCTATCCATGAAAGGAATATGTAATATTCTAAGGAAATTCACACCTATAGTGGTTAGGAGATCCACATGTATAACATGTTCCACAATGGAACTCACTTCTTGCACCACCACGACCTCGTCCTCTGAATTCACCACTATATCCTTGACCCATGCCACAACCGCCTTCAAAACACCCTTCATTCTGATCATAGCGTGCCTGATTGTGATCCCAATCTTGATGTTCATTCTTTCCTTTAGATTTATATGCGAATCCTGTCTGTCGTACACTAATATCTATAACATCATGGATCTGACCAATCAACTAACAGTATTTTGTGTCATGAGTCGTGGACCTATAGATTTTAAAGTAGCTTGAAATGTTATTCCTTATCACGTGTTGTAGTAATGGGCAACGGATAATATTATGGTTTAAATGACATATCTAACAATACAACAACAATGAGTGCACTAATATGTGAGGAAAACTATCCTTTGTGTGACCTTCTACTTCAAAATCCATTCAACAAATCCCTATGCATGTCTCATGTGTTGAATTTATTGATAGTTTCTCCAAATATTTTTCCATAGCTGTGATCTGTGCTTCTAAAAATGGGCTCACCCCAATGTATATGCTTTAAACTACCTCAATGTGTAAGGCTTCTTCAAGTGCTTCGCGTGGATTAGTTTATGTATTATATGATAATTCCCTCCTAAAAGGGGTAACCAGACCCCCAAAGAACCTTTATGCATGCTGACTTGAATGTATGTCATAAGAAATCTTAGATAGACGTGTTTTAAAATGGGCATCATACTCTCTGACACTTTCAGTAGTGCCTTGCTTAATGTAACGTCTTGGACCACATGAAGAAGTTAAATCATGAGATGCCCCCTACTAAAATAATCATGCTCGAACATAACAAAATATTTGCCTTTTGAACCTCTAGTTTTCATGAAGGTGCATTTGTTTCATGTCACTTTCCAAAATAGTGGATCTGCAATGGAAAAATTATTCCTCTTCAGATATTCTTTTCTTGGGGACAAAGTATGGATGTACTATGGAATTGTTATAAGAACATGGTTTTGGCCATGGAAGAAAGGGATTCTATTTTTTTGGGAAGGTTGTAAATTCTGAAGTAATTCAATACAGAAGTTCTTTCTTTCACTTATTTTCCATCTGTTATATCAACTCTCTCCTGGCTCAATTTAATGGATCCATTTGTATGTTTCGGTTCAATAGAAACTTTATTGTTCTAGTCTGTGTTAATACTCAGAAATTTGATGTCTGAAACATATTTACATTGGTGGTGAAGTAATGTGATCCTTTGTTCTATATTTTCTTGGTTCAATGCAAGTAGGGAGATATTCTACTCGGCTATCATTTCTGCAAAATCATTATTTTTTTCTTCCTTTCCCCATCTATATATTCTTCCATTCCTTTTGATTAGCGTGAATATTTTAAGTATGAAAACATGGGCAGAATATCAGGGTCCAAATGCCTTGAGACCTTGGTATATATATGTACATTTTGTTTTTCCTACTTTCAATAAGATAATCTCTGACCCATTAAAGAGCAGGGGACTTGATTGTCCCCTAATTATGGATTTCAGCCCATGTTCCATTCTAATAAAACCTAACTAGGACCTATTACTAAACTATTACGGTTGAAGCCTAAAAATATGTTGCAGTGCCCTACCCTATATGGATTCTAACCTAAGGGGTTATGACCTAACCTAAGGATGGTATGTTATATGGCTAGGAGTCTGTGAAGTAACCTAAGATGAATCCTAATGACCTAAGAACTAAGATGGAAAAACCTAACCAATGCTAAGGTCACCTAAAATATTACTAAGACTGAAAGGGGACCTATGGGTTACGTGGAAAATGGAATATTCATGGCAGTGGTTTCTAAGGTATTAATGAGAATTAAATCTCAATCCTTGCATCCTAAATTCACCAAGATTGGCGGAGGCATAAAAGATGGTGGGTTGCATAGCTGACACCATTGCTAAATTTAAAATGAATGGGAATTTTTGAATTTTACTTCACCAAATTTGAAGTGGCGGTGGCATAAGGAAAGAGGGGGAAATAATATTCAATGCATTCAATAACCTTGGGCTTAGTGGAGCAAACCACCTATGATTTAGGTAGAAGGAATTAGGGAAATTTGTTGGTCATTTTGATCTTTCTAGTTTTTTCTTTGCATGAGAGTCTAGGTTCTTCAAACCAGCAAGTTTGTTTTTTGACCCATTGTAATCTTGGGTATCTTCGAGCTATCTTTGAACTTGTGGAAATGTAGAGGAAGCTGGGAGATTTGACTATTGACGTTGTTTGAAGAGAAGAGATTTTTGAGAATCTTGGCTAGAGATCTTCTGCAAATCAACAAGAAAATTTATCAGGCATGATAGGCTCTTCTTATTAAATAGTTCTGCTTTTTATTAAATGTATTCATAAGAACAACTATACTCTTAGAAACGAATGGTCTTGTGGAAATTCCTTGGTGTATTTTGCTGTGATATTCTGCTTGAGTTTTTTGTTTGGAAAAGATTCAATATGAGTATTTTCTTGATGCATATGTGAGTAAATCGTGTTTATCTTATTGAAATTGGAATCTTTCTTAAGTCATTTGGACTTCTGATTTTCTGTATAAAATGTATTGGGAAAAAAATCATTTGATAAAAGAATTGAAATGGGTTTGTTTTTATTCTGAAAGGAAAGTATAAAATGTTTTTTCCTTTGCTAAAACTTGTTATTTATGTTAAAATAAGCTGGAATGACTATTTGGATTATGCAGTTTTGTAGATTTACATTTGTTGAATGTAATAGAAATGATTTTATTATTTTTGAGCCTTACTCGTTTGCATGGTGAATCTCTTGTTAGAATGCCTTGAAAGAAGATAACCTTTGCATTCTTGAAGTTGCTTCACATTATGTCACTTTAGTTTGATCCTTCGCTGTCATGGTAGTTGGGAGCCTTTGTCTTATATAATCAAACTTGTTCGAAATAATAATAAAGGAGTCTTACTTCGCATTGTGCTTGGTATGGGTAATTTCTGTGAATTAATTTGTACCTGTAGAAACATTTGATAGAAGTTCCTACTATGGAAGAATGTTGTTACGAAATTATTCTCCCTTGCTCGAATTAGATAAATTTTGATTTAAGTTTCTCTTGGAACTATTTGAAGGAATTTTGGGGTTTACTCACTTGTGCATTATAATACAGTTGGTTACTGAAGGAATAACTTACCTTAAATGAACTAGATAAACATTTAGTTTTGATTAATTAAGGAAATGAGTTGATGTTGTTTTTGGTTTTCTCCTTTCTGTTGAGTATATTCTGAGTTTCTAAATTCGGAGGTTAAACCTCCTTATTCTCCCTCATTGTGTTCGAACCGGGTTAGGTTCTATCCCTTCTACCCAAGAGTTATTTTCATCAGTTGGGAGATCTGTGTCGACTAGATGGTAATCTTATTTTTGTATCATGCATAGGAGGACTAAGCTTTACTTGTAGTGTGGAAGTTATCAATGTGAGAGGAATTATATTGTTCAGTTATTGTGCTTTTTGGTAATAATGTTGAATCTACTTACCCAAAATTCCTCTCTCTCTTAGCGTAGCTAATACACATATGTATCTATTCCTTCATATGTTGAATGGACCTTATTCTTCTTGGGTATCCAAATTACATGTGCTTAGTCTATGTCAATTCAAATAGTTCTCTGACTTTAGTGTTTGGCTAGAAGTTAAAGGATCATTTGGTGAAGTCTGTATTGGTTCTTTTATGCTGATATGCACTTTTACTCTTGGAAAGGAATATTTAGATCTCCTCTCCTTCCGAGTAATGTATTCATTGTTGTTATTTCTTCGAAATCTAGAATGTAATTTTACATTCTATTTTCTCTCTCCGAGTCATTGAATACAATGAAGTATTTTCATTGAACTTTGAAGGATGACAAAGGTTATTTCAATTACATCTGTTCACTTCCCCTCTTTTGCATTAAACCCAGTTGAATCCAAGTGAGTAATAGAGGGAAAGGAATTCTTGTTTAGGATTGTATTTGATCCATCATAAATCCCTTTCTTAAAGATGGAATGAAATTGGTTTTGGTATGGTATGAAGAGTATGTTTGTGCTGCAAATTGAAATTCATTACTTCTTTAGATAATTCTATTTTAAGAACCATTTGAGGTAATAATCTTCTTGAACATTTGTTAAATCAAGAATAAACTATAGGTATCTATAGTATGAAGTAGATAAGTAATTGAAATGGACTATTACTTATTTCTTGTTATTTTTCTTATGAAATTACTGATTGAAGAGTGCTAAATTGATCTTGAGTCTTACTTTAAGTAATGTGGATTGTTCACAGTGATCTCCCTTTTTGATCCTTATTTCTTATATGATATCTATTTGAATTTCTTAAATGTTTCATAAAACCAGAGTTCTTCTTATGAGATAGTTATTCAAAATCACATTGTTTTAATGTTTAGTGCTTATCACACTTAGTTCGATGAACTGACCCATGCTAGCAATTTTTGTAGATGGGTTCCGTAAGTGATAAAAGAAGACAAGTTATAGTATGATGCTTCCGTGTTTACTTAAAGGATGCATATTTAATGAAGAATTATTATTATTATTGAGATGTAAATGAAAAAGGGAAAAAGTTGTAAATTTTACTTAATCTTATCAATGTTGATTGACATGAAAGATATCTAAAATGTTTAGATATGTAAAATATGTATTTTGTAGATAAATGGAAAAGGGATTGAGTGTTATTGATCTTTGATGTGCCATTATATTTTGGGCTTACTGCAAGGGAATTGTAAAATTATCCTTATTCTCTTGTAAACATATCTATTTTGGATTATTTTAGTTGGACTGAAATGAAATAGAGAAAAAGAGTATTGATACTCTATTATGCTCTTAATTGCAACCTTTAATTTGACATGCATAGATGAACACTAAACTAGGTGCATATGGTTTATTTATCGAACAATAATAGATAACTAAATTACATATGGTTTTTGTATAAGTAATTGTTTACAATGGACCCTAATGAATATATGTTAAGGGAAAGACAATTAGTCTTCGGAATTAAATATTTGTTACTATCCTTTTTGGGTATAATACCCAAGGGACATTTGGAAAGAGGAAATTATACCTCTTCTTAGAAAACCTTAAACCAAAATAAGGTAAGGGAAAATGGCTGAATATATATATATAAGAATTAGACTTCATTTTAATGAAGTCTAATATCAAGGAATCAGAATCTAAATTTAGTCATGCGTAAACTTGGTTAAGTCAAGTAAGTTAGTCTTACTGTTGTAAGCTGATTTTTATTATAGGTCAGAAACTTAAGTTAAGAACCCAAAGAATGAAACAAAAATATCCGAGAAGAGGGATTGGTTGTAGATTAATCTACATGGAAATTATAAGTCTTTGATGATTACCAACCGTAATGATCAAAGAGGTTTGGAATTTAACAGGGCTGCTAGAACTAAATCTTAAATTAATAAGATAAGAAAGAATTTAACCTCTTAGCTGGTTATGTACTTCTAGATGAGGTGATTCTGTAGGATGTTGGTACACACCAACTACAATAATGTGTCATCATGAAGATAGATCTTCATGAGGACAAAATGTTGCAGCTGACATGTCACAACACTCTTCCGAATCGGATCATCTAGGTTTACATAAACTTGGACTTGACTTGGTTACACTCTAGGTTAGTTTAGGAACATGATTTTGTATAGGGAAGGACTCATGATGACTAAAGGTAACTAGACACATGCAATCAACCTAGGTCGATTGAGTATGTCTATGTACCCTTAATCACTGCGAGTGGTCCTCTATACCAATCTATGTTGCTAATCTGGGTTATGGTAAAGCCTTGGACAAGAGGATTGACATGAGTCAGTAAAGACCATTCTAGATAATAGATGAAGTGGGGGTGAAGGACATATTCTGTCGATGAGTATGCCATCTAGGAATATGATCATGTAAAGCATGTGAAAATTTTTGGCCAAAGTATCGCAAGCTACTGGTTGCGTTGTCCTACATCACCTAGTTTAAGAAGCAGGATTTTAGATGAATATTGGTAACAAATATTGAGATAGGCCTCTTAAACAGAAAAATTCAATACCCCTAAAAGGGTAAGAGAACCAAGTTTACTTAGTATACAATACATTGAGTTAACATGAGGGATCGGTAAGAAACTCTGAGTCATGAAATGAGTGATCGGTAGTTCATTGAGTCATTACAGCTGCATATGGTTATCTGTTATGAGATCAAATGACATGGAATGTGTGTTCCATATTATGATTATGAGAATAGAGAAAATTAATCTAAATGGAATGTGTGCTTTAAATAATAATTATTGAGAGTAGAGAACATTATTAAATTTTTTTCCCTTGTTTCTAAAGTCTTAAATGGGAATGTTACATCTTGGTATCAGAGCTGAAGGTTGGAACTCTTGGACCTATTGTGTCCATAATCTGATAAAACTTACATTTTCTTGTTAAATAGAAAATGGTTAGAACAAGAGGAAACGCTGCAAACAACCTGCCACCAGGTGAAGAAGCAGCTACTGCCAAAAAACTCAATGAGATCCTTGCTGCCCTGTTGGACACAAGGGATCGTTTGGCTGTATTGGAACAAAAAGTAATGGGTAATGAGGAGGAGGAAGAAGATGCTGATAATGATGATCAACCACCTCTAGTGGACAATACCAATGGAGGGAATCTGGGTGTTGATAACAGTAATGTAAACATACCTAATAAACCCTAAAATAAAAAGGAAAGATTATTTGCTGAACTCACCAATGATATAAAAAGAATAAGTCCTCCTAAGTTTGATGGAACTACACTTGGAGATGGGGCTGAGAACTGGCTCAGTGAAATGGAGAAGTACTTTTCTCTAAGAAACTTCTCTGAGGAAAAAAAAGCAATATGGGGAGCGTATCAAGTTTCCCATGAGGCATCTTCATGGTGGGACAACCGTAAGGCTGAGTTGAATATTGTCAAAGCAGACATAACTTGGGATTGATTTAAAAGTTACTTTAGGAAATGGTGGCTACCTCAAATTTATTATGATCAGAAAATGACTGAATTTCAGAACTTATCTCAAGGAAAGTTAACCGTAACATAGTACTAGGAAATGTTTACTAAGCTCCTTAAGTACGTGCCTCAGTATCCAACTGACGAGAAGTTTAGGATACAAAAATTTATTATGGGATTAAATCCCATTATAGGAGGTGAGGTGGATGTTTACAGTCCAACCATTATAGAAGGGGTTGTTGAAAAATCCATAAGGTAAGAACATAAATTAAGAGCAATCTCTGCTCATCGGGAGGAAATTAGAAGGAAGGTTCCAAAATATTCTTCATCTCTTGCACCTAAAAAGGGACCCTGGAAAAGGATTGGCATGAAAAATAAATTTTCCACTGATAAACAATAAGAAAACAAGTGATAAACAAACATGTTGCTAGTACGTGGAACAACTTTGTCAAGAACAATAATAATGGGAAAAATTCCTACGGAAGCTAAAATGATAACTTCAAGGCTATAAATAAATATGATCCTAGGAATGGGCCTATTGGAGGCTATTTTAATTATGTCAAAAATCATTATGCAATTCATTTTCCTTTGAAGAAGGATGAACGCAATCAACAACATAGGATACATGTTGCGGTAGCTAACAAGCAAGCCGAAAATTAAGTCACACCCATAGAAGTCCCGGGTAAGTTATTTGGTATACATTAGACTATAATTTTTGATACTGGAGCTACTGAATGTTTTATTTCTACTAAGTTAGCTTTGAAATTAAAAAGAAAAGCTGAGAAAATGGATAAATTGTGGACTGTGCATTATGGAAATAATGTTGTTCATATGGTTAGTATGTGTCTTTTTGGAGAAGTCCTTGACTTTCCTAGTTTTTCCACAGAAGTTGACCTTTATGTTGCTCCTTTGGGGTCTTATGATGTAATCATAGGTGTTAACTGGATAGCTGAGCATAAAGAAAAGGTTGATTGTTTCAAAAAATATATTAGTTATTTTGATGATCTAGAGAAAACAACACTTATTTAGGGTGTAAAATGCAAGATTTCAGTTAGGAAGTTGTCAGCAATGCAGCTCAAAAAGGCTAAAAACAAAGGTTATACCTTGTATGCAGTAAAAATTTCCAAAACTGCAGAAGAAGGTAATGATTTTTTGGAAAAATATCCTTTGTTACGAAGTTTCAGAAATGTATTTCCAGAAGAGTTAGCAGGTCTTCCACCCAAACGGGAGTTGGACTTCATGATTGAGATCAAACTAGGAACCGAGCCTATATCCAAGGCACCTTATAGAATGACTACCATTAAATTGGTAGAGCTTAAGGATCAGTTATAATAACTTTTGTCAAAAGGTTTGATAAGACTGAGTGTCTCACCTTGGGGAGCACTGGTAATTTTTGTGAAAAAGAAGGATGACACACTTAGATTGTGCATTGATTACAGAATGTTGAACAAGGCAACTATCAAGAACTGATATCCACTTCCTAGAATTGATGATCTGTTTGATCAGATGCATGGAGCATCAATGTATTCCAAAATAGATCTTTGATCTGGATATCATCAGTTGAGAATAAAGGATGAAGACATACATAAAACAACTTTTAGAACAAGGTATGGGAATTATGAATTCACAGTTTTACCTTTTGGGTTGACAAATGCACCTACTGCTTTTATGAATTTGATGAATAATATTTTTCAAGAATACTTGGACAAGTTTGTTTCTTGTATTCTTGGACAATATTCTCATATACTCTAAAATCATTGAAGAACATCATGAGCATTTGAAGATATTCTTAGAGATCTTGAGAAAGAGAAAGTTGTATGGTAAGTTGTCTAAATGTTCCTTCTATGACATGAAAGTACACTATTTGGGACATGTAATAAGAAATGATGGAATAGTTGTAGATCCTTCTTAGCTATAATGATCACCCAAGCTATGAAGTGAGTAGGTCCTTCAAAGATCGTAACTATAACTGAGCGGAATGTACCCAAGAATGTGCATGAAGTTAGAAGCTTCATGGGTCTTGCTGGTTACTATAGAAATTTTGTGAAATACTTTTGTAAGATTGCTACACCAATAAATTCATTATAAAAGAAAGATAAGAAATTTTTTTGGAAGGAAAAATGTGAATCTTCTTTTAATATTCTAAAGGATCAGTTAACTACAAAACCTATTTTGACATTACCTGATCTAAATGGGGACTTTACTATTATAACAGATGCATCTCGTGAGGGTCTCAAAGGTATTCTATTGCAGAATGATCATGTCATAACTTATGAAGGTAGAAAACTCAAGTTACATGAATGGAATTATGCTCCACATGACCTAGAGCTTGCTTCCATTGTTCATGCACTTCAAATATGGAGGCATTACCTTCTCGGTAAGCCTTTTGAACTAAAAAATGATCATCTTGGGTTGAAGTATATTTTTACTCAGCCAAACTTGAATGCAAGACAATGAAGATGGTTAGAATTTATATCTCAGTATGATTTTGATATAAGCTATATTAAAGGCAAAGAAAATAGAGTAGCAGATGCTCTAAGTCGTAGGAAGCACATTTATGCTCTTATAACGTTGAGAACTCCAGTTTAAAGATGAGGTAAAAAGTGTCATGAAATCTCATTCTTATTTTTAGCAAGTTATGATAGCACTTGCTGCAAATCCAAATGATGTGAGATATAAAGGTTTTCACTTTGACAATGAAGGAATTTTGTGATTTAAAAATAGGGTATACATACCTTTGGAAAATTATTTAAGAAAGAAATTATTAGTTGAATTTCACAACTCACCTTTTTCTAGACATCCTGGCATTACAAAGATGCTATCTGATATAAAACAACAATATTTCTAGAAAGGGATGAAAAAGGATGTGATGGAATTTGTGACACACTATTTAGAATGTCAACGTGTTAAAGCGGAACATATGCATCCAGCCGGTTTACTGTACCCTCACAACATTCCACAGTACAAATGGCAAGTGATAACTATGGATTTTGTTCAAGGGTTGCCTATGTCAAAGAATAAACATGATGTTATTCTGGTTGTTGTTGATAAACTAACAAAGGTGGCACACTTTATTGCTGGTAATCTAAAGGATGATTCACCTGTGTTAGCAAGAAGATTTGTGCATGAGATTTTCAGACTACATGGAGTACCTGAATTGATCATATCAGATAGAGATCCAAGAATGACATCAAGATTTTGGAAAATGCTTAATGCAGCCCTAGGAATGAAACTGAATTTTAGTTCTGCGTATAACCTAGAAACGGATGGAAAAACTGAAAGAGTTAATCAAGTTTTAGAGGATATGTTAAGAATGTATTGCATGGATCAGCAGTATAAATGGGAGGAGTACCTTCCATTAGTTGAGTTTTCTTATAATAACACATATAACACCTCTCTAAAAATCATTATACGGAAGGAAATGCAGAACCCCTGTTAGCTAGGACAACATTGAGGATAGAGAGGTAATTGGGCCAGAAATCCTTACAAAAATAGAAGAACAAGTTAGAATGATTCATGAACGCTTGAAGGAAGATGCTGATAGGCAAAAGAGTTATGTAGACTCAAAGCGGGTTGATAGGAAATTTGAACTTGGTGAGAATGTCTTTCTTCAAGTTAAGTCGAAAAAGAGTTCTATAACTTTTGGCAAGTCTACCAAGTTATCGCCTCGTTATGTGGGACCCTTTGAAATTGTTGAAGTAATCAACCCTGTAGCTTATCGTTTAGCTTTACCTCCTTCTTTATCACGAATGCATGATGTTTTCCATATATCTTTGCTTAAGAAATACGTTTTAGATTTATCACATGTGTTGAATTGGAATTCCTTGCAGGTCCAAGGCCCAGGAATAATCGTGGTTAAGCCCATTCGAGTGCTGGAAACTCACCAGTTGCACTTAAGAAATCATGAAATAAGTCAATGTAAGGTCCAGTGGGACTAGTTTAACAAAGAAAGTGCAACCTAGGAAAATCTCGAAGATATGAGATTTGCTTTTCCATACTTGTTTGATCAGAATTGATTCTGAAAATTGATAAAATCTGAAAATTTTATTCATATTTTGATGTTAAATCTGCCAAACTTGGGCAGTTACTGAACTATTTGACAACTATTTTAAATACTATTTTGAAAACTTGAATTTTTCAAATTTAGTTCTGTTATGAACATATGAATGGAAGGACAATAATTAATTTTTGTCCTAAACTTTAATGGTTTGATTAAGTTAATCATCGGACAATGATTCTTTTAAGGAGGAAGGTATGTAACGTCTTGGTCATGACTATTACTATGATGGCTTCCACTTTTGACATTACAAATGTTGACATGTGATTTTATTAGGAAGGTGTATTCTTTTGACATTGAAAATCATGTTTGCAATGGATAAGTTATTACTGTTTAGAATTCATGCTTGCTGTAATTCTGTTTACTTGGAAGCAAAGCCATTATGCTATGTGAAATATAGGTTGTAAATCTATACTGTTGTTTTCACATTTTCCATATGCTAACAACACACCTTGAATCAATTCCATTGATCCAAGGTATGCTTTGGTTCTTCTTTATTGTCATCTTGTTAATTGACATGCTGAATGAAACATATTATGGAACCGAGTTGTGTTTTGTTGTAAATTGTGAAGGACCTGGCTTCAGGTGTCCTTACTCGACATCATGCTGCAAAATGTAAGTTTGGACCTCCTTTATTAATGTTTTGTAATGCTGATCAGTGTGAGGAGATTAAGGATCTGTTATGGGCTAATAAGGAAAATGCCTTAACCTTGGTTAGAATGCTTTTTGCTATTCATATCTGACCCAAACTATAATGTTTTCCCTATTGGATTTTTTAACCTAAGGTAATAATACTTACTCAGGACCTATTACCAAAATATTACAGTTGACGCCTAAAAATATGTTGTAGTTTCCTACCCTATATGGATTCTAACCTAAGGGGTTATGACCTAACCTAAGGATGGTATGTTATATGGCTAGGAGTGTTGAAGTAACCTAAGATGAATCCTAATGACCTAAGAACTAAGATGGAAAAACCTAACCAATGCTAATGTAACCTAAACTATTACTAAGCCAAAAGGGGACCTATGGGTTACGTGGAAAATGGAAGGTTGGTGGCGGTGGTTTCTAAGGTATTAATGAGAATTAAATTTCATTCCTTACATCCTAAATTCACCAAGATTGGCAGAGGCATAAAAGATGGTGGGATGCCTAGCTAGACACCATTGCTAAATTTAAAATGAATGGGAATTTTTGAATTTTGTTTCACCAAATTTGAAGTGGCGGTGGCGTAAGGAAAGAGGGGAAATAACAACTTTCAATGCATTCAATAACCTCAGGCTTAGTGGAGGAAACCACCTAGGAGTTAGGCAGAAGGAATTGGGGAATGTTGTTGTTCATTTTGATTTTTCTGGTTTTTTCTCTACATGAGAGTTTAGGTTCTTCAAACCAGCAAGTTTGTTTTTTGACCCATTGTAATCTTGGGTATATTTGAGTTGTTTTTAAATCTATGGAAATGTAGAGGAAGCTGGGAGATTTGACTGTTGTTATTGTTTGAAAAGAAGAGATTCTTGAGAAGCTCAGCTGGAGATATTTTGCAAATAAAAGAGAAAATTTATCAGGCATGATAGGATCTTCTTATTAAATACTTCTACTTTTTATTAAATGTCTTCATAAAAAAAACTCCACTCTTAGAAATGAATGGTTTTTTGGAAATGCCTTGGTGTATTTTGCTGTGATCTTCAGCTTGAGTTTGCTGTTTGGAAAATATTAAATTTGGGTATTTTCTTGATGCATATGTGGGTAAATTGTGTTTATCTTATTAAAAATGGAATGTTTCTTAAGTCGTTTAGATTTTTGATTTTCTGTGTAAAATGGATTATGCAAAAATCGTTTGATAAAGAATTGAAATGGGTTTGTTTTTATTTTGAAAGGAAAGTATAAAATGTTTGGTCCTTTTCTAAAACTTGTTATTTCTATTAAGCTAAGATGGGATGACTATTTGGATTTTGTGCTTGGTGGATTTACATTTGTTGAATGTAAAAGAAACAATTTTATTATTTCTAACCCTTGCTTGTTTGTGTGGAGAATCTCTATGAGACTGCCTTGAAAGATGATAGCCTTTGCATTCTTGAAGTTTCTTCAAATTATGCCACTTCAGTTTGATCCTTTTCTGCCATGGTAGTTGGTGGCCTTTGTCTTATGGAGTCAAACTTGTTAAAAATAACAATAAAGGAGTCTTACCTCGTGTTGTGCTTGGTATGGGTAACTTCTGTGAATTAATTTGTACTTGTTGAAACATTTGGTAGAAGTTCCTGCTGTGGAAGAATGTTGTTAGGAAATTGTTCTCCCTTGCTCGAATTAGATAAATTTTGATTTAAGTTTCTTCTGGAACTATTTGAAGGCATTTTGGGGTTTACTCACTTGTGAATTATAATACAGTTGGTTACTGAAGGAATAACTTACCTTAAACGAACTAGATAAAAGTTCAATTTTGATTATTTGAGCAAATGAGTTGATGTTGTTTTTGTTTTGCTCCTTTCCATTGAGTTGATTTAGAGTATCTAAATTCAGAGGTTAAACCTCTTTTTTTCCCTCATTGTGTTAGAACCGGGTTAGGTTCTATCCCTTCTTACCAAACGGTTATTTTCATCAGTTGGGAGATCCATGTCGACTAGATGGTAATCTTGTTTTTGTATCATGCATAGGAGGAATAAGCTTTACTTGTAGTGTGGAAGCTATCAACGTGAAAGGAATTATATTGTTCAGTTGTTGTTGAGATTTTTGGTAATAATGCTGAATCTATTTACCTGAAATTCCTCTCTCTCTCTTATCATAGCTAATACACAGCTGTATATTTTCATTTATATGTTGAATGAAACTTATCCTTCTTGGGTATTCAACTTACATGTTTCTTAGTCTATGTCAATCCAAATAGTTCTCTGACTTCAGTGTTTGGTCAGAAGTTAAAGGATCATTTGGTGAAGTCTGTATTGGTTGTTTTATGTTGATATGTGCTTTCATTCTTGGAAAGGAATATTTTTATCCCCTTTCTTTCCAAGTAAGGTATTCATTGTTGTTATTTCTTCTAAATTAGAAGAAATTTTACATTCTGTTATCTCTCTCTCTAAGTTGTTTAATACAATGTTATTTTTGTTGAACTCTGAAGGATGAAAAAGGTTATTTCAATTGAATCTGTTCACTTCCCCTCTTCTGCATTAAACCCGGTTGAAGCCGAGTGAGTAATATCAGGAAAAGAATTCTTGTTTAGGATTGTAGTTGATCCATCATAAATCCCTTTCTTAAAGATGGAATGAAATTTGTTTTTGGTATGGTATGAAGAGTAAGTTTGTGCTGCAAATTATAATTCATTACTTCTTTAGATAATTCTATTTTAAGAACTATTTGAGTTAATAATCTTCTTGAACATTTGTTGAATCAATAATGAACTATAGGTATCTCTAGTATGAAGTAGATAAATAATTTAAATGGAATATTACTTATTTTTTGTAATTTTTCTTATGAAGTTACTGATTGAAGAGTGCTGATTGATCTTGAGTCTTACTTGAAGTAACATGGATTGTTCATGGTGATCTCCCTTTTTAATCCTTATTTCTTATGTGATATCTATCTGAATTTCTTAAATGTTTCATAAAACTAGAGTTATTTTTATGAGACAGTTAGTCAAAAGCACATTGTTTTAATGTTTGGTGCTTATCATGTGCAGTTCGATGAACTGACCCATGCTAGAAATTTTTGCAGATGGATTCTGTAAGTGATAAAAGAAGACAAGTTCTAGTATGATGCTTCCTGTGTTTACTTAAAGACTGCATCTTTAATGAGGAATTATTATTCTTTTTGAGATGTAATTGAAAAAGGGAAAAAATTGTAAATTTTAATTAATCTTATCAATGTTGATTGACATGAAAGATGTCTTAAAGGTTTAGATATGTAAAATAGGCATTTTGTAGATAAATGGAAAAAGGATTGAGTGTTATTGATCTTTGATGTGCCATTATCTTGTGGGCTTACTGCAAGGGGATTGTAAACTTATTCTTATTCTCTGGTAAACATATTTGTTTTTGATTATTTCAGTTGGACTTAAATGAAATAGAGAAAAAGATTATTAATACTCTATTCAACTCTCAATTACAACATTTAAGCTGACATGTATAGATGAACACTCAACTAGGTAAATATGATTTATTCATTGAAAATTATAGATAAGTAAATTACATATGGTTTTTATATAAGTAATTTTTGCAATGGACCCTAATGAATATATGTTAAGGGAAAAACAATTAGTATTCAAAATTAAATATTCATTAGTATGCTTTTTGGGTATAATACCCAAGGGATATTCAGAAAGAGGAAATTATACCTCTTCTTAGAAAACCTTAAACCAAAATAAGGTAATGAAAAATGGATGAATTTATATATAAGAATTAAAATTCATTTTAATGAAGTCTAATATCAAGGAATCATAATCTAAATTTATTCATGAGTAAACTTGGTTAAGTCAAGTAAGTTAGTGTTACTGTTGTAAGCTGATTTTTATTATAGGTCAAAAACTTAAGTTAAGAAACCAAAGAATGTAAAAAAAATATACAATAAGAGGGATTGGTTTCAGATTAATCTACATGGAAATTATAATTCATTGATGATTACCAACCGTAATGATCAAAGAGGTTAGGAATTCAGCAGGGCTGCTAAAACTAAATCTTAAATTAATAAGATAAGAAAGTATTTAACCTCTTAGCTGGCTATGTAATTCTAGATGAGGTGATTCTGTAGGATGTTGGTACACGCAAACTACAATCTTGTGACATCATGAAGAAGGATATTCATGAGGACACAATGTTGCAGCTGACATGTAACAACACTCTTATGAATCGGATCATCTAGGTTTACATAAAATTGGACTTGACTTGGTTTCACTCTAGGCTAGTTTAGGAACATGATTTTTTATAGGGAAGGACTCTCGATGACTAAAGGTAACTAGACACATGAAATCAACCTAGGTTGATTGAGTATGTCTATGTACCCTTAATCACCGCGAGTGGTCCTCTATACCAATCTATGTTGCTAATATGGGTTATGGTAAAGCCTTGGACAAGAGAATTGACAAGAGTCAATAAATACCATTCTAGATAATATATGAAGTGGGGGTGAAGGACGTATTTTTTTGACGAGTATTCTGTCTAGGAATATGATCATGTAAAACATGTGAAAATCTTTGGCCAAAATATCGCAAGCTGCTGGTTGTGTTATCCTAAATCATCTAGTTTAAGAAGCAAGATTTTAGATGAATATTGGTAACATATATTCAGATATGATTCTTAATTAGAACACTTCAATACCCCTAAAAGGGTAAGAGAACCAAGTTTACTTAGTATACAATACATTGCGTTAACATGAAGGATCGGTAAGAAACCAAGTCATGAAATGAGAGATCGATGAAACTCTGAGTCATGAAATGAGAGATCAGAAGTTCATCGAGTCATTACAGCTGCATATGGTTATTTGTTATGAGATCAAATGACATGGAATGTGTTTTCCATATTATGATTATGAGAACAAAGAACATTAATCTAAATGGAATGTGTGCTCTAAATAATATTTATTTAGAGTAGAGAACATTATTAATTTTTTTCCCCTTGTTTCTAAAGTCTTAAATGGGAATGTTACATCTTGGTATTAGAGTTGAAGGTTGTAGCTCTTAGACGTACTGTGTCCAGAATATGATAAAACTAACATTTTCTTATTAAATATAAAATGGTTAGAATAACAAGAAATGCTTCAAACAACCCGCTATCGGGTGGAGAAGCAGCCACTGCCCAAAAAATCGATGAGATCCTTGATGGCCTATTAGACACGATGGAACATCTGGCTGTATTGGAACAAAACATAATGGGAAATGAGGAGGGGGAAGAAGATGCTGATAATGATGATCAACCACCTCCTTTGGACAATGCCAATGGAGGGAATTCAAGTGTTGATAACAGTAATGTAAACATACCTAATAAACCTAAAAATAAAAAGGCAAGATTAGCTGCTAAACTCCCAAATGATATAAAAAGAATAAGTCCTCATAAGTTTGATTAAACTACACTTGGGGATGGGGCTAAGAACTAGCTCAGTGAAATTGAGAAGTACTTTTCTTTAAGAAACTTCTCTGAGAAAACAAAAGCAATATGGGGAGCGTATCAAATTTCTCATGAGGCATATTTATGGTGTGACAACTGTAAGGTTGAGTTGAATATTGTCAAAGCAGACATAACTTGGGATCAATTTAAAAGTTACTTTAGGCAACGATGGCTGCCTCAACTTTTCTATGATCAGAAAATGACTGAATTTTAGAACTTATCTCAAGGAAAGTTAACTGTAACAGAGTACTGGGAAATGTTTACTAAGCTCCTTAAGTACGTGCTTCAATGTCCAACTGATGAGAAGTTCACGATATAGAAATTTATTATGGGATTAAATCACTTGATAGGAGGTGAGGTGGATGTTCATAGCCCAACCACTATGGAAGGGGTTATTGAAAAATATGTAGGGGAAGAACAAAAATTAAGAGCAATATTTGCTCATAGAGAGGAAATTAGAAAAGAAGGTTCTAAACTCTTCTTCATCTCTTGCACCGGAAAAAGGACCCTGGAAGAGGTTTGGTATGATTTTTTTTTTCCACTGACAAGAATAAGAAAACAACTATAAAAAAACATGTTGCTAGTATGCGGAACAACTTTGTTAAGAACAATAATAATGGACAGAATTCCTACGGAAGCCAGAATGATAACTTCAAGGTTGGAAATAAATTTGAGCCTAGGAAGGGGCCTGTTTGAGGCTATTTTAATTGTAACAAGGATCATTATGCGAGTCATTTTCCTTTGAAGAAGGATGACCAAAATTAGTACCATATGATACATGTTGCGGTAGCTGACAAGCAAGTTGAAAAGTAAGTCACACCCATAGAAGTCCCGAGTAAGTTTCTCAGTATACATGTGACTATACTTTTTGATACTAGAGCTACTGAATGTTTTATTTCTACTAACTTAGTTTCGAAATTAAAAAGAAAAGCTGAGAGCATGGATAAATTGTGGACTGTGCATTATGGAAATAGTGTTGTTCATATGGTTAGTATGTGTATTTTTGGAGCATTCCTTTAATTTCCTATTTTTTCCATAGAAGTTGACCTTTATGTTGCTCCTTTGAGGTCTTATGATGTAATCATAGGTGTTAACTAGCTAGCTGAGCATAAAGAAAAGGTTGATTGTTTTAAAAAATAGATTAGTTGTTTTGATGATATGGAGAAAACAACAGTCATTCAGGGTGTAAAATACAAGATTTCAGTTAGGAAGTTGTCAAAAATGCAACTTAACAAGGCAAAAAACAACGAATTTACCTTGTATGCAGTAAAGATTTGCAAAACTTCAGAAGAGGGTAATGATTTTTTGGAAAAATATCCTTTGTTACAAAGTTTCAGAGATGTATTTCCAAAAGAGTTAGCGGGTTTTCCACCCAAATGAGAGTTTGACTTCACGATTGAGATGAAACCAGGAACCGAGCCTATATCCAAGGCACCTTATAGAATGACTACCATTGAATTAGTAGAGCTTAAGGATCAGTTACAAGAAATTTTTTCAAAAGGCTTGATAAGACTGAGTGTCTTGCCTTGGGGAGCACCGGTAATCTTTGTGAAAAAGAAGGATGACACACTTATATTATGTATTGATTATCAAATGTTAAACAAGGCAACTATTAAGAACCGATATCCGCTTCCTAGAACTGATGATCCGTTTGATCAGATGCATGGAGCATCATTGTATTCTAAAATATATCTTTGATTGGGATATCATCAATTGAGAATAAAGGATGAAGACATACATAAAACAACTTTTAGAACAAGGTATGGGCATTATGAATTCACAATTTTACCTTTTGGGTTGACAAATGCACCTACCGCTTTTATGAATTTGATGAATAATATTTTTCAAGAATACTTGGACATTTTTGTGTTTGTATTCTTGGACGATATTATCATATACTCTAAAATCATTGGAGAACATAATGAGCATTTGAAGATAGTCTTAGAGATCTTGAGAAAGAGAAAGTTGTATGGTAAGTTGTCTAAATGTTCCTTCTATGACACAAAATTACACTATTTGGGAAATGTAATAAGCAAGAATGGAATAGTTGTAGATCCTTCAAAGATCATAGCTATAACTAAGTGGACTGCACCTAAGAACGTGCATGAAGTTAGAAGCTTCATGGGTCTTGCTGGTTATTATAGAAAGTTTGTGAAATACTTTTGTAAGATTGCTACACCAATAACTTCATTATAGAAGAAAGATAAGAAATTTGTTTGGAATGAAAAATGTGAATCTTCTTTTAATATTCTAAAGGATCAGTTAACTACAACACCTATTTTGATAGTACCTGATCCAAATGAGGACTTTACTATTGTAACAAATGCATTTGGGAGGGTCTTGGAGGTATTATGTTGTAGAATGATCATGTCATAGCTTATGAAAGTATAAAAATCAAGATACATGAATAGAATTATGCTCCACATGACCTAGAGCTTGTTGCCATTGTTCATGCACTTCAAATATGGAGACATTATCTTCTCGGTAGGCCTTTTGAACTAAAAACTGACTGTCTTGGGTTGAAGTATATTTTCACTCAGCCAAACCTGAATGCAAGATAATGAAGATGGTTGGAATTTCTATCTCCTAATGATTTTGATATAATCTATATTAAAGTGCAAGGAAAATAGAGTAGCAGATGCTCTAAGTCGTAGGAAGCACATTTATACTCTTATAACATTAAGAACCCAGTTTAAAGATGAGGTGAAAAGTGTCATGGAATCTAATTCTTATTTTCAGCAAGTAAAGACAACACTTACTGCAAATCCAAATGATGTGAGATATAAAGGTTTTCATTTCGACAATGAAGGAATTTTGTGGTTTGAAAACAGGGTATACATACCTTTGGAAAATGATTTAAGAAAGAAATTATTAGTTAAATTTAACAACTCACTTTTTTCTAGAAACCTTGGCATTACAAAGATGATGGATAATGTAAAACAACAATATTTCTGGAAAGGGATGAAAAAGATGTGATGGAAATTATGACGCACTGTTTATAATGTCAACATGTTAAAGGGGAACATATGCATCCAACCGGTTTACTATACCCTCACAACATTTTGAAATACAAATGGCAAGTGATAACTATGGATTTTGTTCAAGGGTTGCCTATGTCAAAGAATAAACATGATGTTATTTTGGTTGTTGTTGATAAAATAACAAAGGTAGCACACTTTATTACTAGTAATCTAAAGGATGATTCACCTGTGTTAGCAAGAAGATTTGTGCATGAGATTTTCAGGTTACATGGAATACCTAAATTAATCATATCAGATAGATATCCAAGAATGACATCAAGATTTTGGAAAACACTTAATGCAGCTTTGGGAACTAAACTGAATTTCAATTCTGCGTATCACCTGGAAACAGATGGACAAACTGAAAGAGTTAATCAAGTTTTAGAGGATATGTTAAGAATGTATTACATGGATCAGTTATATAAATGGGAGGAGTACCTTCCATTAGTTGAGTTTGCTTATAATAACACATATAACACGTCTCTAAAAATGGCACCTTTTCGAAGAATTTTATGGAAGGAAATGCAGAACCACTGTTAGCTGGGACAACATTGAGGATAGAGAGGTAATTGGGGTAGAAATCCTTACAGAAATGGAAGAACAAGTTAGAATGATTCGTGAATGCTTGAAGGAAGCTGCCGATAGGCAAAAGAGTTATGCAAACTTAAAGCGGGTTGATAGGAAATTTGAACTTGGCGAGAATGTCTTTCTTCGAGTTAAGCCGAAAAATAGTTCTATAACTTTTGGAAAGGCTACCAACGTATCACCTCGTTATGTGGGACCCTTTGAAATTGTTGAAGTAATCAACCCTATAGCTTATCGTTTAGCTTTACCTCCTTCTTTATCATGAATGCATGATGTTTTCCATATATCTTTGCTTAAGAAATACGTTTCATATTTATCGCATGTGTTGAATTGGAATTCCTTACAGGTCCAAGACCCATGAATAATCATGGTTAAGACCATTCGAGAGCTGGAAAATCACTAGTTACACTTAAAACATCATGAAATAAGTCAATGTAAGGTCCAGTGGGACTAGTTTAAAAAAGAAAGTGCAACCTGGGAAAATCTTGAAGATATGAGATCTACTTTTCCATACTTGTTTGATCAGAATTAATTTTGAAAATTGATAAAATTTGAAAATTTTATCCCTGTTTTGATGTTAAATCTACCAAACTTGGGAAATTACTTAACTACTTGACAGCTATTTTAAATACTATTTTTAAAACTTGAATTTTTCAAATTTAGTTCTGTTATGAACATATGGATGGAAGGACAATAATTAATTTTTTTCCTAAACTTTAGTGGTTTGATTAAGTCAATCATCGGGACAATGATTATTTTAAGGAGGAAGGTATGTAACATCTTGGTCATGACTATTACTATGATGGCTTCCACTTTTGACATTACAAATGTTGACATGTGATTTGTCTTAGGAAGGTGTATTCTTTTGACATTGAAAATCATGTTTGCAATGGATAAGTTATTACTATTTAGAATTCATGCTTGTTGTAATTTTGTTTACTTGGAAGTGAATCCATTATGTTATGTGAAATTTAGGTTGTAAATCTATACTATTGTTTTCGCATTTTCCATTGCTTCACACCTTGAATCAATTCCATTGATCCAAGGTATGTTTTGGTTCTTCTTTATTGTCATCTTGTCAATTGACATGCGAAATGAAACATATTATGGAACTGAGTTGTTGTTTGTTGTAAATTGTGAAGGACCTAGCTTTAGGTGTCCTTTACTTGGCATCATGATGCAAATTGTAAGTTTGGACCTCATTTATTAATGTTTTGTAATGCTGATCAACATGAGGAGATTAAGGATCTGTTTTGGGCTACTAAGGCAAATGCCTTAACCTTGGTTAGAATGCTTGTTTCTATTTGAATCGAACCCAAACCGTAATGATTTCCCTATTGGATTTTTACCTAAGATAATAATACTTACCTAGGACCTATTAATAAACTATTACAGTTGACACCTAAAACTAGGTTGTAGTACCCTACCTTATATGGATTCTAACCTAAGGGGTGATGACCTAACCTATGAGGTATGTTATTTGGTTGGAGTCTTGAACTAACCTAAGATAAATCCTAATGACCTAAGAACTAAGGTGGAAAAACCTAACCAATGCTAATGTAACCTCAACTATTGCTAATATGAAAGGGGACCTATGGGTTGCATGGAAAATGGAAGGTTGGTGGTGGAGGTTTCTAAGTTGTTAATGTGAAGTGATTTCAATCCTTACATCCTAAATTCACCAAGATTGGTAGAGGCATAAAAAGATGGTGGGATGCCTAGCTAACATTATTGCTAAATTTAAAATGAATGGGAATTTTTGAATTTTGTTTCGCCAAATTTGAAGTGGCGGTGGTTTAAGGAAAGAGGGGGAAATAACATTCAATGCATTCAATAACCTTGGGCTTAGTGGAGGAAACTACCTAGGAGTTAGGCAGAAGGAATTGGGGAAAGTTGTTCATTTTGATCTTTCTGGTTTTTGCTCTGTATGAGAGTTTAGATTCTTTGAACCAAAAAGTTTGTTTTTCAACCCATTGTAATCTTGGGTATCTTCGAGCTGTTTCTAAATCTGTGGAAAAATAGAGGAAGCTGGGAGTTTTGACTGTTGGCATTGTTTGAAAAGAAGATATTCTTGAGAAGCTCAGCTGGAAATCTTTTGCAAATTAACAAGAAAATTTATCAGGCATGATAGGCTCTTCTTATTAAATAGTTCTACTTTTTATTAAATGTCTTCATAAGAACAACTCTGCTCTTAGAAATGAATGGTTTTGTGGAAATTCCTTGGTGTATTTTGCTGTGATCTTTAGCTTGAGTTTTGTGTTTGGAAAATATTCAATATGGGTATTTTCTTGATGCATATGTGGGTAAATCATGTTTATCTTATTAAAAATGGAATGTTGCTTGAGTCATCTGGACTTCTGATTTTCTTTGTAAAATGGATTAGGGAAAAATCATTTGATAAAGAATTGAAATGGGTTTGTTTTTCTTTTTGAAGAAAAGTATAAAATGTTTGGTACTTTGTTGAAACTTGTTATTTGTGTTAAGCTAAGCTAGGATGAGTATTTGGATTCTACATTTTACGGATTTACATTTGTTGAATGTAATAGAAATGATTTTATTATTTATGAGCCTTGCTTGTTTCCATGGTGAATCTCTATTAGACTGCCTTGAAAGATGATAACCTTTGCATTCTTGAATTTTCTTTGGATTATGCCACTTCAGTTTGATCCTTCATTATCATGGTAGTTGGGAGCCTTTGTCTTATGGAATCAAACTTGTTGGAAATAACAATAAAGGATTCTTACCTCGCATTGTGCTTGCTCTGGGTAACTTCTATGAATTAATTTGTACCTATTGAAACATTTGGTAGAAGTTCCTGCTATGGAAGAATGTTGTTATGAAATTGTTCTCCCTTGCTCGAATTAGATAAATTTTGATTTAAGTTTCTTCTAGAACTATTTGAAGGAATTTTGGGGTTTACTCACTTGTGCATTATATTACAATTGGTCACTGAAGGAATAACTTACCTTAAACGAACTAGATAAAATTTCAGTTTTGATTATTTAAGGAAATGAGTTGATGTTGTTTTTGGGTTTTCTCCTTTCCATTGAGTTGATTTTGAGTTTCTAAATTCAGAGGTTAAACCTCCTTTTGTCCCTCATTATGTTTTAACCGGGTTAGGTTCTATCCCTTCTTACCAAACGGTTATTTTCATTAGCTGGGAGATCCATGTCGACTAGACAGTAATCTTGTTTTTGTATCATGCATAGGAGGAATAAGCTTTACTTGTAGTGTGGAAGCTATCAACATGAGCGGAATTATATTGTTCAGTTGTTGTTGTGCGTTTTGGTAATAATGTTGAATCTACTTACCCAAAATTCCTCTCTCTCTTAGCATAGTTAATACACAGTACTGTATATGTTCCTTCATATGTTGAATGGAACTTATTCTTCTTGGGAATTCAAATTACATGTTGCTTAGTCTATGTCAATCCAAATAGTTATCTAACTTCAGTGTTTGGCCGGAAGTTAAAGGATCATTTGGTGAAGTCTGTATTGGTTCTTTTATACTGATATGCACTTTTACTCTTGGAAAGGAATATTTCAATCCCCTCTCTTTCTAAGTAATTTATTCATTGTTGTTATTTCTTTGAAATCTGAAGTAATATTACATTCTGTTATCTTTCTCTCTCTAAGTCATTGAATACAATGTATGTTTTCATTAAACTTTGAAGGATGACAAAGGTTATTTCAATTACATCTGTTCACTTCCCCTCTTCTGCATTAAATGTGATCGAAGCTGAGTGAGTAATAGAAGGAAAGGAATTCTTGTTTAGGATTGTAGTTGATCCATCATAAATCCCTTTCTTAAAGATGGAATGAAATTGGTTTTTGGTATGGTATGAAGAGTATGTTTGTGCTACGAATTGAAATTCATTACTTCTTTAGATAATTCTATTTTAAGAACTGTTTGAGTTAATAATCTTATTGAACTTTTGTTAAATCAAGAATGAACTATAGGTATCTATAGTATGAAGCATATAAGTAATTGAAATGGACTATTACTTATTTGTTGTAAATTTTCTTATGAAATTACTGAATTGAAGAGTGCTGAATTGATCTTCAGTCTTACTTGAAGTAAGGTGGATTGTTCATGGTGATCTCCCTTTTTATCCTTATTTATTATGTGATATCTATCTGAATTGCTTAAATGTTTCATAAAAGTAGAATTATTTTTATGAGACAGTTATTCAAAATCACGTTGTTTTAATGTTTAGTGATTATCATGCTTAGTTCGATGAACTGACCCATGCTAGCAATTTTTGTAGATGGGTTCTGTAAGTGATAAAAGAAGACAATTTCTATTATGATGCTTACGTGTTTACTTAAAGGTTCTATATTTAATGAGAAATTATTATTCTTTTGAGATGTACATGAAAAGGGGAAAAAATTGTAAATTTTACTTAATCTTATCAATGTTAATTAACATGAAAGACATCTGAAATGTTTAGATCTGTAAAATATGTATTTTGTAGATAAATGGAAAAAGGGATTGAGTGTTATTGATCTTGATGTGCCATTATATTTTGGGCTTAATGTAAGGGAATTGTAAACTTATTCTTATTCTCTTGTAAACATATATGTTTTGGATTATTTTAGTTGGACTCAAATGAAATAGAGAAAAAGAGTATTGATACTCTATTCTGCTCTTAATTTCAACCTTTAAGTTGGCATGCATAGATTAACACTCAACTAGGTCAATATGGTTTATTTATTGACAATAATAGATAAGTAAATTACATATGGTTTTTGTATTAGTAATTGTTGCAATGGACCCTAACGAATATATGTTAAGGGAAAGACAATTAGTAAATTTAGAATTAAATATTCGTTACTATCCTTTTTGGGTATAATACCCAAGCGATATTCAAAAAGAGGAAATTATACCTCTTCTTAGCAAACCTTTAAACTGAAATAAGGTAATAGAAAATGGATGAATATATATAATAATTAGAATTCCATTTTAATGAAGTCTAATATTAAGCAATAAAAATCTAAATTTAGTCATGGATAAACTTGGTTAAGTCAAATAAGTTAGTCTTACTAATGGAAGCTGATTTGGATTATAGGTCAGAAACTTCAGTTAAGAACCCAAAGAATGAAACACAAATCTCAAAGAAGAGGGATTGGTTACAGAATTAATCTACATGGAAATTATAAATCATTGATGGTTACCAAATGTAATGATCAAAAGAAGTTAGTAATTCAAAAGGGCTACTAAAACTAAATCTTAAATTAATAAGATAAGAAAGCATTTAACCTCTTAGCTGGTTATGTACTTCTAGATGAGGTGATTCCATAGGATGTTGGTACATGCCAACTGCAATAATGTGTCATCATGAAGATGGATCTTCGTGAGGACACAATGTTACAGCTTTCATGTCACAACACTCTTCCGAATCGGATCATCTAGGTTTACATAAACTCATACTTGACTTGGTTACACTCTACGTTAGTTTAGGAACATGAATTGGTGTAGGGAAGGATTCTTGATGAATAAAGGTAACTAGACACACACAATCTACCTAGGTTGATTGAGTATGTCTATGTACCCTTAGTCACCATCGAGTGGTCTTCTATACCAATCTATGTTGCTAATCTAGGTTATGGTAAAGCCTTGGACAAGAGGACTGTCAGGAGTCAGTAAATACCATTCTAGATAATAGATAAAGTGGGGGTGAAGCACGTATTCCTTCGATGAGTATGCCATCTAGGAATATGATCATGAAAAGCATGTGTGAAAATCTTTGGCCAAAGTATCGCAAGATGACTGGTTGCATTGTCCTACATCACCTAGTTTAAGAAGAAGGATTTCAGATGAATATTGGTAAAAAATATTCAGATAGGCCTCTTAAACGAAACACTTCAATACCCCGAAAAGGGTAAAAGAACCAAGTATACTTAGTATACCGTACATTGAGTTAACATGAAGGATTGGTAAGAAACAGAGTCACAAAATGAGAGATCGATGAAACTATGAGTCATGAAATGAGAGATCCACAGTTCATCAAGTCATTACAGCTGCATATGGTTATCTGTTATGATCAGATGCAACACGGATCCAATTATGGCATGGAATGTGTGTTCTAAATAAAAATTATTTAGAGCAGAGAACATTATTTCAAATAAAAAAAATCCCTTGTTTCTAAAGTCTTAAATGGGAATGTTACATCTTGGTATCAGAGCTAAAGGTTGTAGCTCTTGGACCTATTGTGTCCATAATCCATGATAAAACTTACATTTTCTTATTAGACAGAAAATGGTTAGAACAAGAGGAGATGTTGCATGGAAAACTCACCACTGGGTGGAGAAGCAGCTACTACCCAAAAACTTGATGAGATCATTGCTGACCTATTGGACATAATGGATCGTCTAGCTATATTGGAACAACAAGTAATGGGAAACAAGGAGGAATAATAAGATGTTGATAATGATAATCAGCCACCTCCTATGGACAAAACTAATGGAGGAAATTCGGGTGTTGATAACAGTAATGTAAACATACCTAATTAGTATGAAAATAAAAAGGCAAGATTAGTAGCTAAACTCACCAATGATATAAAAATAATAATTCCTCCTAATTTTGATGGAACTATACTTGGGGACAGGGTTGAGAATTGGCTCAGTGAAATGGAGAAGTACTTTGCAATAAGAAATTTCTCCGAGTAAACAAAATGCAACATGGGGAGTGTATCAACTTTCCCATGAGGCATCTTTATGGTGGGAAAACCGTAAGGGTGAGTTGAATATTGTCGAAGAAGACATAACTTGGGATCAATTTAAAATTTACTTTAGGAAATGGTGGCTGCCTCAACTTTATTATGATAAAAAAATGATTGAATTTCAGAACTTATCCTAGGGAAAGTTAATTGTAACAGAGTATTGCGAAAGGTTTACTGAGCTCCTTAAATATGTGCCTCAGTATCAAACTGATGAGAAGTTCAGGCTACATAAATTTATTATGGGATTAAATCCCGTTATAGGAGGTGAGGTGGATGTTCACAGTCTAACCACTATGGAAGGGGTTGTTGAAAAATCCGTAAGGCAAGAATAGAAATTAAGAGCAATTTATGCTCATAGGGAGGAAATTAGAAGGAAGGTTCCAAACTCTTCATGAGTGGTAGAGCACCTTAGAATAGATTTGAAATTTCCCTACTATAGATAGAGGTTTGGTGATATAGTAGGTAATTTTTTTCTCAACCCTCTATACTACATAATACCAAAGATCAAATAGTGAACCCTAGAAACAAAACTTTCTCAAGAACAATAATAATGGACAGAAGTCCTTATGAAACTAAAATGATAACTTCAAGGCTGGAAATAAATTTGAGTCTAGAAAGGGGCATGTTGGAGGCTATTTTAATTGTGGTAAGGATCATTACATGATTTTCCTTTGAAGAAGGATGACCATAAATCAACAACATAGGATACATGCTGCGGTAGCTAACAAGCAAGTTGAAAAGTAAGCCACACCCATAGAAGTCCCAGGTAGGTTATTTAGTATACATGTGACTATTATACTAGAGCTACTAAATGTTTTATTTCTACTAACTTAGCTTCAAAATTAAAAATAAAAGATGAGAGCATGGATAAATTATGGACTGTGCATTATGGAAATAATGCTATTCATATGGTTAGTATGTGTATTTTTGGAGAAATCCTATAATTTCCTACATTTCCACATAAGTTGACCTTTATGTTGCTCCTTTGGGGTCTTATGATGTAATCATAGGTGTTAACTTGCTAGCTAAGCATAAAGCAAAGGTTGATTGTTTTGAAATATAGATTAGTTGTTTTGATGATCTAGAGAAAAAAATAGTTATTCAGGGTGAAAAACGTAAGATTTCAGTTAGGAAGTTGTCAACAATGAAACTTAAAAAGGCCAAAAACAAAGGTTGTACCTTGTATGTAGTAAGAATTTCCAAAACTGTAAAAGAAGGTAATGATTTTTTGGAAAAATATCCTTTGTTACAAAATTTTAGAGATGTATTTTTGGAAGAGTTAGTGGGTCTTCCACCCAAATGGGAGTTTGACTTCATGATTGAAATCAAAACAAGAACTGAGCCTGTATCCAAGGCACCTTATAAAATGAATACCATTGAATTGGTAGAGCTTAAGGATCGGTTATAGGAAATTTTTTCAAAAGGCTTGATAAGACTGAGTGTCTCACCTTAGGGAGCACTGGTAATATTTTTGAAAAAGAAGGATGAAACACTTAGATTGTGTATTGACTACCGAATGTTGAGCAAGGAAACTATTAAGAACTGATATCTACTTCCTAGAATTAATGATCTGTTTGATCAAATGCATGGAGCATCAATGTATTCTAAAATAAATCTTCGATCGGGATATCATCAGTTGTGAATAAAGGATAAAGACATACATAAAACGACTTTTAGAAAAATGTATGGGCATTACAAATTCATAGTTTTACCTTTTGGGTTGAAAAATGCACCTGTTGCTTTTATGAATTTGATGAATAATAGTTTTCAAGAATACTTGGACAAGTTTTTGCTTCTATTTTTGGAAAATATTATCATATACTCTAAAATCATTGAAGAACATAATGAGCATTTGAAGATATTCTTAGAGATCTTGATAAAGAGAAAGTTGTATGGTAAGTTGTCTAAATGTTGCTTCTATGACACGAAAGTACACTATTTGGGACATGTAATAAGCAAGAATGGAATAGTTGTAGATCCTTCGAAGATTGTAGCTATAATTGAGTGGCCTTCACCCAAGAACGTGATTGAAGTAAGAAGCTTTATGGGTCTTATTGGTTACTATAGAAAATTTGTTAAAGAATTTTCTAAGATTACTGCACCAATATTTTCATTACAAAAGAAAGATAAGAATTTTTTTTGGAATGACAAATGCAAATTTTCTTTTAAGATTCTAAAGGATCAGTTAACTACAACACCTATTTTGACAGTACTTGATCTAAATGGGGACTTTACCATTGTAACAGATGCATCTGGGGAGGGTCTTGGAGGTATTCTATTGCAGAATGATCATGTCATATCTTATAAAAGTAGAAAACTCAAGATACATGAATGGAATTATGCTCCACATGACCTAGAGCTTGCTGTCATTGTTCATGCACTTCAAATATGGATGCATTATCTTCTCAGTAGGCCTTTTGAACTAAAAACTGACCATCTTGGGTTGAAGTATATTTTCACTCAGCCAAACCTGCATGCAAGACATCGAAGATGGTTGGAATTTCTATCTCAGTATGATTTTGATATAAGCTATATTAAAGGTAAGGAAAATAGAGTAGCAGATGCTCTAAGTCGTAGGAAGCACATTTATGCTCTTATAACATTAAGAACTCAGTTTAAAGATGAGGCGAAAAGGGTCATGGAATCTGATTCTTATTTTAAGAAAGTAAAGACAACACTTGTTGCAAATCCAAATGATATGAGATATAAAGGTTTTCATTTCGATAATGAAGGAATTTTGTGGTTTGAAAACAAGGTATACATACCTTTGGAAAATGATTTAAGAAAGAAATTATTAGTTTAATTTCACAACTCACCTTTTTCTTGACAACCTAGCATTACAAATAAGTTGGCTGATATAAAACAAAAATATTTCTGGAAAGGGATGAAAAAAGATGTGATGGAAATTATGACACACTGTTTAGAATGTCAACATGTTAAAGCGGAACATATGCATCCAACCAGTTTACTTTACCCTCACAACATTTCAAAATACAAATGGCAAGTGATAACTATGGATTTTGTTCAAGGGTTGCCTATGTCAAAGAATAAACATGATGTTATTCTGGTTGTTGTTGATAAAATAACAAAGGTAGAATACTTTATTGCTGGTAATCTAAAGGATGATTCACCTGTGTTAGTAAGAATATTTGTACACGATATTTTCAGGTTACATGGAATACCTAAAATTATCATATCGGATAGAGATACGAGAATGACATCAAGATTTTGGCAAACGCTTAATGTAGCTATGAGAAATAAACTGAATTTCAGTTCTACGTATCACCTTGAAATGGATGGATAGACTGAAAGAGTTAATCAAGTTTTAGAGGATATGTTAAGAATGTATTGCATGGATCAGCAATATAAATGGGAGGAGTACCTTTCATTAGTTTAGTTTCCTTATAATCCTTCCCAGTATCGTCAACTACTTTCATAAGAATTTTGTTCAAGGTTTTATTGGTTGATTTTTCTTGGCCATTGGTTTGTGGGTAATAAGGTGAAGAGAAAATGAGTTGAATGCCAAAAGTGTCACATAACTTTCGTATGGTTTTTTTCTTGAATTATTTTTCGTTATCAGTGATGAGACAGTGAGGGACACCAAAGCGAAAAATGATGTGATGGTTGATGAATCCACATATTTTCTCAGATTTTGTAGAAATGAGGGGAATGAATTCTACCCATTTAGTGTAGTAAATAGTAGTGGTTATAATCCATTGATGGCCTTATGAAGAATGAGGATTGATCTCTCTGACAAGATCCAAACCCCATTGATAGAAAGGCCAAAGGTCTCGTGTGACCTGTAAGGAATGACTAGGTGTGTGATGAATATTAGCATGTTGCTGGCATTTCACATAACATTTGATATATTGACAACAGTCACAGTTTAGGGTTGGCCAGTAATAACCAAGGTGAAGAATGCATTTAGTGATAGCTAAACCACTAAAGTGGTCTCCACAAATTCTATCATGAACTTTCTTGATGGTGTAGAGAATTTCAGAACTTGTAAGGCATCGTAAGAGAATACTGTCAAAACCGTGCTTATAAAGGAGACCACCCATGATGAGATAACAAGAGAAACTTTTAAGAAATACACGTCATCCATTATGAGTGAGATTAGGAGGTAGAATGGAAAGGGAAAGGTAGTTTACAAACTACTTATACCAAAGGTCACGTGGGTCAGGTGTAACGGTTCTAATGGAATGGACCTCACAAGGTAAATAAGAGGGTGATTGCAACCTTTGTATTGTGACAAATATTTTTGGAGTCAGCAGGTGAAACTGGTATCTAACAAGCCAGATAGGCCATGGTATCTGTAAATTTATTGGTAGAATGTGGGGTGGTTTGAAGTTCGTAATGGTCAAAGGTAGTCAAAATCTTATGAACATGACATTTATAATTTTTTAGTATTTCATTATGACACTAGTATATACGATTGACTTGGTTTACAACAAGTTGGGAATCACCAAAGACATTAATTGATTTAACATCTAGGGAGATGGCGGTTTGAAGGCCAAATACGAGTGCTTCATATTCAGTGATGTTGTTAGTGCACTCAAAATTAAGTTTGAAAGACAACGACATAGGTTCACTATCAAGAGAAATGAGGATAAAACCTGTACCTCCTCCCCGCTGACATTTGGAACCATCAAAGAATAAGGTCATCTAGTAAGTGGTATCATCCAAAGAGAGGGTAGTAATGGATTCATCAGGGACATCGAAGTTAGAGGGTTGATTTCTAGAAAGAGGTGCGTTTACTAGTTGGTTAGTGATGGCTTGGCCTTTGACAAAATTTTGATTGATGAATTCGAGGTCAAGGTCTACAAGAAGCATGATCCAGCGTGCAACACGTTGATGTTGATAGGGTTTGGCATACATGTAATATAGGGGATCAGTGTTAGTGATGACAAAGGTTTTGTGGTTTAGTAGGTAATGACACAACTTGGTGGTAAAAAAAACTAAGGCTAAGTAGAGTTTTTCAGCATAGGTGTATCTAGTTTCATAGTCCCAAAGGGTACGACTTATGTAATAAACTGATTTCTCTTTGTTCTTTTCACGATGAGCGAGCTTGGAACCCAGGGAATGATTAGTAGCAGAAATATATAGGTAAAATGGTTGGTCATCCTTAGGAGGAATGAGCACTAGTGGTTGGAGAAGGTAATGTTTTAAGGCATCAAGGGCTTTGCAGCATTCATCATCCAATTTGAATGAGACGTCCTTTTTGGAAGATGATGAAATGGTTGAAAACAATTGAAAAGTTGTGAAATGAACCGACAAATAGATTGTAACTTACCTTGAAAACTTCTAAGTTGATGGAGATCAGTAGGTGGAGGCATTTTTATAATAGCCTTTACTTTAGTAAGATTGACTTATATGCCATGCAAAGAAATGATGAAACCCAGGAGCTTTCCTAAAAGTACCACAAAGACACATTTCTTAGGTTAAAGGTGAACACAATACTGGATGAGGCGATCAAATATGACCTTAAGAACTATCAGGTGTTCGGCTTGATGCTTGGATTTGGTAAGAAGGTCATCTACGTAATCTTCCAATATGCAATGCATGATGTCTTGGAAGATATAAGTCATGGCTCGCTGATATGTAGCATCAATGTTTTTAAGACCAAAAGGCATGACTTGATAGCAAAAGGTCCCCTAAAGAGTGATGAAGGTAGTTTTGTCTTGATCTTCTAGAGTGAGTAGTATTTGATTATAACAAGAGAAACTATCCATGAGTGATGGCATCTCATGGCTAGTGGTGAGATCAACCAGTTAGTCAATGCTTGGTAGAGGAAAATCATCTTTGGGGTAAGCTAAGTTGAGGGCATGGAAATCCATGAGAATGTGGAGTCCCTTTGTCCCTTTTGTGACAGGAAAAATATTAGAAATCCACTGGGGATAGTCAATGGGTAGGATGAAGGAAACTAGGATAAGGTGTTGAAGTTCTTCTTTGACAAGAAGAGCAATGCAAGGATACATTTTCCATAGCTTTTGTTTAATGGGCTTGGCATTAGGAATGGTTACAATATTGTGCAACATAATGTTTGGGTTGATACCGGGCATATCAGCATAGGACCCTGGTAAAAGTGTTGCTATGGTCATGTAGGAAAGAAGTAAAAGCTTCCTATTCAACAACATCTAAAGATTGGCTTATCTTTAGAATGTGCGGGTCGTCGGTGAGTATTAATTTTGATTTCGATAGTTTTTTTTTTCAACATGGTTTACATCTTAGAAGGTAACGACCAATGAATATAAGGAATATTCCACACCAAGGTAGGTGAGGATAGACTCATCATCATGACATTTAACGATGTTAATAGGAGGTGTATCGTCATCGATCATGTTAGAGATATAAGAAGGGAAGAGAAGAGGGAGCCTCGCCATAACATTGATAAATCAGAGGTCCTAGGGAAAATCATGTTTATGATTTTTTTTTAGAAGGAATAGACTTGGGATCTATGGACTACGTGGGTGAAGGTGGTGACATTGGTGAATGGGATGGAGAAGGTTTTTCTTCCTCAATGAGGTCAACACAGGCCTTCTTGGAAGGTGGTGTGGCAAAGCCAATGCCACTATGGTTGTTGTGCTTACAGGTGGTACAAGAAATGACAGTATGGCGTCCTTGTTCATAAAAACCAAAGCCAAAGCCTTTCCATACTCAACAATGAAGGAAAGTGTGGGTGAAGCAATGGGTTAGTAAGGCATTAGAGGTTAGATGAAAATGGTGGTGTTTGGGATGGAGGTTTGGGTGAATAGGTGGTAGTGTCAATTCCCCCATATGTTAGGTTAGTGAAAAGGTGGGGAGGAACATAAGGGAAAACCTCACCTATGCAGTAGTCATAATGAGGGTGCTCAGCGTAGATTTCCATACTCTTGTGGAGTGAGGAATGTATCAATATTGTATTAGGCGGTACTCCCCCAGAGGGAGACATTGAAAAAACATTCTAAGGGATCAGTAATATGGTGGATGGGCTAACATTCTAAAGGGATCAGTAATATGGTGGATGGGCTTGTGGGTGAAGGAGAAGTGGGGGTATTGGCAGATTCCTTGAGTGGTATAAGTACATCATTACATCGGTACAACATGTTACAAGTTTTGAATGGCGACGGGTCAGCTGGGATGGTATAGTTATGTCTTTCATGTTCAACTTTTAACACAGTGGTGTAAATTTGAAGGGACACAACCCATGCTCTGAATCCAGGGTCTTCCAAGTAATAGGTTATACTGGAACTCTCCCTCTAAGACATAGAATAGTTCTGGGATAGTGCGAGGGTCTACGCGAACATGAAGGATAATGGTGCCAAGGCTGGAGGTGACATCATCATTAAAGGAGTACAAAATAACTAGGTTATTATGCATACAGTTATAAGGGATACACATTTGATTGTACGTGTGTGAGGAGATGATGTTAATGTTTAGCACCACCATCGATCATAGACATGTCGTACATGTATGTTAATGATATAGACATAAATGAAAAGGGAGGAATCAAGGTCATCTGACTGGAGTGGTACAATCTCCTCATAAGAGAATCTGAGGGTAGTGACTTAAGGAGTGGGCATGGGGGTAGAAGAGGGAGATGATTTGGTAAGAGAGGCCACATGGTGAGGGGTGATAATGGATCCCACTAGTGTGGGGTCATTGGGTAAAACTTCAATGGATTACAAAACCTCTATAAGGGCTTGTCTATGAGATTCAGAAGTTTAAACAAGATCGTACAAAGACATATTTAGAGGGGACTAATGTAATTGTTTTATCATTTTGCGATGGGTGACCCTCGTCAGAGATAGGGTATGTAGTTCCTTGAATGGTGATTTTTGGGCATGGGTGTAGATGGTATATTGGGCATAGGGTTGGTTACTGGGCTACGTTGCTTTTTTCTTTACCTTTTTCTTTCTGAGCATAAGGTGGAAATGGAACCATGTTAATCACAGAGGGAGGTGGATGGAGAGGGGTGTGTCATGAAAGGTGTAATGACATGAGGGAAAAAATCCTAGTGGTGGATAAGAGCCTTGTGAAATGAGTAGGGGAACACTGGAATTTAGGTGGAGAGTTTGGGTAATTATTTTGTACAGACCATGTTGATCTCGAACTTTGGAGGTGGAAAAAAAGGGTTGTTGGGGTGGAGATGTGTGGTCACTTAATGGGTTAACAGGACGATGATTTGTGGTGATAGGTGAAGGTGGAACATGGTCCTCATATAAAAGGTCATCATCATCAAAATTTTGTTCAAGAGGAAAAAGTTGAAGAAGAACGGTCTTTAGAGCCTTACAATTTTCTACATCATGTCCTGACACACGATGATAGGCACAAATATTAGTTTCATCAAACCCTTTTGGTTTGGGTTTGAGTGGATCATAAGATTAGAGTGGTGGTAATGTGATAACGGAAGTCTCTAAGAGATTGGTTAAAATTTTGGCGTAGGACCCTGCTAATGGATCACAATGGGAAGTGAGTGTGGGTTTGGGTAAAGGTGAGGATTATCATGAGGGAAAAGGCTTTATAGGAGGGGGAATGGGTTAGCTCACTAGTTTGGTAGGTGTTATCATCTTAGGATTTGATGGCATCTGTTTAGGTAAAGGCCTGGTAGAAGAGCTAGCACTGGGAGATTTTTCTAGTTTGACTACCTTATTGAAGGGTAGGTGGGTTTTTTTATCCTTAGGTTGTAACTTCTTGGGTAAAGGTGACACGGGGGTACGTGATGGAGAAGGGAAAGCAGATGGTGGAAGAGGACGTGTTACCCACAACAACAATTGAGTTGCGGTGAAAGTGGTTGGTAGAGGTTGGGTGGACGGTATGGGTTTAAGTCGTATAAGAAAGGTTGGGGTTATAGTAACAGGTGGAGGCATAGGTAGTAAGAAGTGCATGGATGAAGGTGATGGTGTTTGGTTTTTGGGTAAATGAGGTGTAACGAAGGCTTGTGATGTAGTAGTAGGTTATTTAGATTTTGAATGGACTTAGGTAGGACAATGTTTGATCAGGGTTGATGGATGGGGCCCTAGGATGGACGGAAGGGGGGAAGGTGATAAAGGTGTGGTAGGTGAGACCGGTGTATGCGGCCTATAGAGGATTGGGTTTTAATTTTAGGTAGAGGGATAATGTTGGTGTAGGCTTGGGAAGATACTGACTAAGTCCAATTTGACAGGTGGGTGAGTAAGGCTTGATATCGTCATGACACTTAAAGTAGTGATGGGTCTAGATATGGGTGAGGAGATAGGTGTGGGTAGGTTTTTAGGTTTGGGAATGATTTTTGTTGTGGGTAGAGGTTTGGATGTAAGTATAGATGATGAAGAAGAAGCTATTTCAATAGGCATGGTCAATGTCGATCTGGTTGCTAAAAATACCTTTGGGTAGATCGTGAAAGTATCCTCAGGAAAAAACATTCACATTTGGGTAAAAAAGGGGAGCCGAAGACGTCCCCACAGAATGGAATTATCAACATAATCCAAAATGCAATCGAACATAGCCATGAAAAATGGGACTGCTGAAGAAGAAGATGGAGTTGATTTGGTGGACAATCCCTGTAAAATATGTCTGTGAGACAGGGAATTGGCTAGCCTCAGACTCTATAGGTAACAGAGTTAAGATCATGTCAATGGGGTCCTGGGATGTTGGGGGAGAACTACCCCTAATAGGTAGTGGCATGTCTAAAGAATCTCACATGGGTAGGAGAGATGGTAAATGGGGTAAGGTAGAATTTTCCCATAGTGGAGGAAAAGGTGATGATGATTCTCCTATGGATGGGAGAATTAAAAGTGTTGACTATTTGGTAGGTTGTGAGGTAGACAGTGAATTGGCATCGGTAGAAAGTGTGGGTTCCTTTATGGGTGAAGGAAGAGATGAAGGGGAATCCTCTATGGGTGAAGGAGTGGAAGAGGTATGCTCCTCTGTGGGTAGAGGGGCTCGTGCCATAATTTCCTCAATAGAAAAAATAGGTGGGATTTGAGGGACGGCCGGTATGATATCAAAAACCACGTGGACTTCACAGACATTTTTGTCACTGGATGAAGGTTCACTATTTTTATTAGATGATGGTTTATGGTTAGGGAATGGATTTTTAAAGATGTGCAAATTTTGATTTGTTGGCGCATTCAGGTTGTCCATGACGAGGTCTCCATTATCTATCATCTCTTGGACAATGTTCTTAAAAGTTATACAATTACCATCACTAAGACCTTTAACGTGATGGTAATTACAGTTGTCGTGTTCTTTATACCATGTAGGAATAGGACGGGCATGATCAAAACTTGTATGAGTTTTTATGGGAGGAAATGTAATGGCTCTACCTTAGAATATTTTCCTAGACTAAAGAATAGGGCTCTCCAATTGAAGTGTACTTCTGCTTTTCCTGAAGGAGCTAAAAGGCCTGGATAGGGGAAATATTGGAAGAAGGTTGGGCTTGATTTTAAGGATGAGATGGACCCAACTTTTGGACTACCACATTGGTAGATCCTTTTGCCTTTGAATAGTTACTTTGAGGTTTTGAAGATGAAGAAGAGTCATTTGATTTGAACGGGGCATTCTTGTTTCATAATTGGATTTTCTTTTCTTCAATGGTGTGAATTTCCATATTTCGTGCCATGGTGAATGCTTCATCGAAGGTTCAAAAGGTTTGTACCTGCAGAGTTGGTGAGATGTGTATGGCACAAGATCTAGTGAACAACTCAATAATCTCATCTTGAGGTAGATAGAATGTTAATTGGTTGATAATACTTCGCTAGCGGGAAAAAAAATTTGTAATAGATTCGTCTTCATACTATCAGGTTGAATATAGGTAGGTCATGGTGATTTTCTTGATAACATTGATTGAAAAATGGTCTAAGAAAACTTGGGCTACTTGATTAAAGGAATAAATGGAATGTCTAGGTAGTCCACTATACCAATCCAATGTTGGTCCTGTCAAGGACATTGGGAAGGTTCATAGGAGAAAAGTGTCATCGTGGGCAATTAGGTAGCACCCATGTTTGAATGACCGCAAGTGTTGCTTCGGGTCTTCTTTACTGTTGAAGCGATTGAATTTAAGAATTTCCTCATGCACAGGGTAGGGATGAATATGAATAGATGGATGGATAAGATTGTTATAGATTTCATCATAAGTTATAGAATTATGGGAGCCAAAAACAAATGCTTCTAAGGCCTGCATCTTTTCCATCATCATCTTAATGAGGTCATTGGTAGGTTGTGATGAATGGGTGCCCCTGTAGAAAAAGGGGGTTGATGTTGAATGTATGAGGTGGGTGGTATGCTAGTGTATGGTGGTGTTGAGTATGAGAACTGTGTAGGAGGAATAGATGTAGGTGGAACATAGCCAAAATAAGTGATAGATGAGGTCGGGGGTTGTTGGTAGTATGTGTAAGTGGGTGGGGTAGTTGTAACAACTCTAGTGGTGATTGGGGGTAAGGACTGTGGGATAGAAAGGATGAGGTTCTGGAAAGGGTTATAAGTTACCAACACTAGAGGTGGTTTTGATGTAGTAGGTATATGTGAGGTAGTGGGTACAGATGGGGCTATACTTAAAGTGGATATCAGAGGGACAACTGGCATGCCATGGGTGTGATATATGACGTAGATGCTGCAGTTATAGCAGATGTGGGACCTAGATGAGACACCACAGGTGGTAAAGTGGACGACGGTAGTGCCGAGCTAGTGCTAGCTGACACAGAGGTGGGGGCGAGAGTAGGAGGGATAGATACGGGAAATCATATACTAACTAAGCTTGAGGAATCCTGGGTAGAAGAATGATTAAGGTATTACTGGAGGGTAACAAGATTATATTTAAGAAGTCTTGTGAACTCCTCATCACCAGTATTGATATCAATAGGATGAGTTGGATCCATGGGTGATAAGATAGAAGGGGGTGACAGGCTAGATGGAAGCGGATGAAAGATGGTGTGAAGCACATGAGCGTTGGCTTGACTGCGAGTCTACACCATGTGAGTTAACATAAACTAGATGAACTGTGCTCTGCAAGTGACACAGAGAACAACAAGGATGGAAAATAATTGATTATGAGAGGTGAACTGGTAGGTGATTTGATTAAAAATAAAAATAGACGGATCGAGGTTGGTCACACCAATTAATGCTAGTTATTGGGTGACCGATGATGATCACAGTGAATGATGTCGGTTACTGTGGGAAAGCAATAGTTTGAGAAAGTGAGACAAAAAATGAGGATAGTCAACTGTGGGAGCTATATTTAATTAATAATATCATAATGTAGAGGATATGGTGATTTCCATGGATTTTAAATAGAGAAGAAGATGAGATGAGTTCTCTTTGGGTAAACTGATGAAAAACACAAGGAACCAACACTGGTAAGATAAACCGATGATGGTCAGATGTAAACCAACGATGGTCTTGTGACTGATGCCTGTTACTGTGAAATCTGTAGAATGAAGAAAAATTTCTTTTTGTGAATTAAAGTTGAATGGGACACCAACCCAAAAGTTTGAATATGGTAAAAAATAAGATTTGACACACTCATAAATAGTCGGAATATACCAGCTATGATTATGGAGTGTGAAAGGAAAGAAAAATGGAGAATATGACCTCACACCTCAAAACACGAGTCAAGAAAAAAGCTAAGAAAAATATGTAATCCTACAAGTGAATTTAGTGTGTTTAGCTTATGTTATTTAAAGAATGACTCGTGAATTTAGAACAGAGTTTTTGGTTGGGAAGGCTTCCTACGGAGAAGGAAATTCTAAAGGTGAGATTTCAGGTTATGTTTTGGCGGGGGTGGGCCTTTCTCTGATGGGTGACTAGATAGAGATAACTAGATAGGTGCCCGCTTTCAATCCTTTGATCATGTGATCATTGATAATCTCTTCCAGGTAAGATGTTGTTTAAGAAGGTGTATAAATATCAATACGTGTAGTTTTGTAAAGAGAGAGAAGAGAGAATGTGCTTTCTACGATTCAATTGTGTCAACCATCAGCTGGGCATGACTTCCAGCATATAGGTTGCCCTCAGTTTTAATGTGAGATATAATGCAAAAAATCATAATGCTATGCAAGTTTTTAAAACCCAAATCAAAATGTGATATTCAATGTAATAAGTGTTGAACATGAAGAGGTATGATCTTTCACTAATACAATACTAATGAAAGAAAGACATATTCTTTTTATAGCACAAAAAACATGATTGATTTTAGACAATAGAAATAGGGGGAATATTTCAAAGAAGAAAATTAATGTTGAAGCTTTTCAAAAGGGAAAAAAACACAAAAAATTCACCTTGGAATAAATAAAATGCAAAATAATCCTTGATGGGTCCCACCAGGCATGCTAAAGTGTTTTACCACTTTCTTTATGGATTTGACGAAACATATAAGGGTAAAAGGGCCAAAGAGAAATACCTGTTGTGATGGCTAGTTAGAGGTTGTGCACATGTTTTGACTTCTTGATCCAATGCTGACTATGAGAGATTCCTTTTGGCTAGGAGGAACTACCTGAAATAAAAAACTAGACCACAAAAGAAAGTTAAACAGTATATATCAATGGGGTGCCTAACGTGTGCTAGATCTGGGAAGTATGATACTTCCTTGATGGTTGTCAACCCACTATTTATTACAACTTAATATAAGAGATAACATAAATAAATAAAATCCTACTGTAGTTAATATGATTTAGGTGTCTCATCCAAATACAATAAGAAAATCTAATATAACATGCTAGATTATGATCAGATCTAGAAGTAGGGTAGGTATTCAAGGTGTTGAAATAGGTCAGGGTTAGATTTTGGGAAGCTTGGATTTCTTAGATGTAGGTTATTAGGTTTCTGTTATTAGAAGGATTACCAAATATAGAGATTGACGTTGGTCAAGTATGACCAATGATGGTTTAGAGATAACTGGCGACGGTCATGGATAACTGAATTTGGTATAGGTGGGATGATAGAAACTCAACGAAACTTAGTTTTGGGGGTTTGTTTGAGATTAAATAGAGATAGTAAGGAGAAAAATTAGGTATGTGGAGGTGTTGGGAGTACTCAGAGATATTCAGGAATCAGGTATGGGGGATCAAATGATTGTGGGTGGTGGAATGGTTGGGTTCACAAGGAGGTAAGATTGGTGGGGGATAAAAATGTAAATAAAGGTTGATAAACAAAAGTGAAGAAACTTTTTAAACTAAATAAATATGAAATGATATAGTTTATAAGCACAATTACTAGTGTTGTAGGTTTAATGGATGGATACTGATGATGGTTGATATGTGGAATAGTGCTCGGTGCTGCGGAAGTGCTTCCTGGAATGCTACCATGAATGCAAATACCTTCGGATCAGTCTTAGTGCTGGGTATGGCTGTTTGGAGGTGCGAAAGGGATTTGGTTCTTGCTTGCATGCAGATATTCTTTGTTCCAAAGATCGAGAATGTGGAAAACCCCTCAAACAAGGTTTCTAAATGAATATATGGTAATCGATGATAGTTTAGGGTGACCAACGTCGATTTATGGTTGATCAGTGTCGGTTAAGGTGTGAAATCCTATGTTTACTAAAAATGATAGATCTTGGCAATCTCTTGGTCAGCGCTGTCTATTCTCGTGGATCAAAACAATATTTTTCACTTAGATAACTAGGAATGTGGTTAGAGGAAGAATAGGTATTTGATTTTACGGTTGAACTAAGTCTTAGTTAATTAAGGTAGGTAAGACTAAGTCCTAGTTAGTTATGGTGAGTGGATATTGAGTCCTAGTAAAAGGGAAACATGCTAAGAATAAGTTTATGATGAGGTGTCTAGGTGAGGTGAAAATTAGTTTTAATTAAGGTAATTAAATAATGAATATTGTGAGGATGGGTATTACTTTAATTATAAATAATTAAACTAATATTAATGTGGGGTAAAAGGGTCATGGTTAGGTGAATATGTTTAAGTTGGCTATTCAAAAAGGGACCAAGGGGAGTGTGACTCAATTTTGATGTCTACAATGTTGAAAGGTGATCTTGTAAATTAGAAAAAATTAGGATGCTTTTCTATTTTAGTAGGGTTCAATGGTTAAGACATCATTATCTAATCATTTGGATGAAGCCCATGTGTTGGTAGGCTATATAAATTTGTGGGAAGATTAGTCATTTTTGGCTATGTAGGGGTTCACTTTTACATGGGTCATATGAAGTGAGGGGTGCATTTTCCTCCAATACGCAGGCCCTAGACTAGATCCCATAGGAAACAACCGTTGTTTTTGACCTAGCTCCATTAAAATAGATGGAGTGAAGGGGAAATGGATTTGACCCTTCGAACCACATTTTAGACAACATTTCTTAATTTTATGGACTTGTGCCTCATGTACTGAAAGGTATATCGAGGACACAGTAGCAACTTATTTATCCTAGTTAGATGGCCATCTATTAGGAATAGGTTGTTATTTACTAGAATTATTCTCCATAACTGTGATTGTAAAAAAACAAACAAAACATGTTACTCTGCAGAACTTAAAACTTGTTTGTTTACAAAAAAACCCACAAAGCGAAACTATGTCCAAGTTAAAACCTTGTTTTAGTGATAAAAAGGTGAAACTATGTCCAAGTTAAACCACCTGTTTTTCATCAAACCATATTCTTCCATCCACATTTTGGCATCATTTATCAAAGTTAACAACCTGTATGTCTGCCAAAATTTTACTAACCATTTTTACATTCACATTAAAACTTGTTTTCAAAACTTGGTTGATTGTTATAATTTCATTTTCATGTTGTCGGATTTTTCCTAGTATCCTTAGACACATTTACACATCCAAAACTGAGGAAAACGACCATTTGCAATTTTGTATTTTTTCCTTAGTAACATTTACAACATCCAAATCTAGGAAAATGACCATTTACAACCGTTATGTTGCTGAAAGTTCTTAGATTTCCTTGGCCAACCTCATCAAACATCTTAAATTTAGAAAATCTCCATTTTTAGATGTTAGGATACTCATTTTTTTCTTAGATTCCTTTTAGAAATTCATATAAACATCCAAATATTTGGAAAACATTCAATTTTCATTTGTTACACTGTCTGAATCAACTTAAAAGGTCCCCAAATAAAAAAATCTTAATACATAAACACCTTCATGCTTTACAAGTAGCCATGACACCTATAACCCGATTAGGATATAAAAGATGCAAACCTAATCCTTTCCTTTGGGATCCTCTAAAAAAATCCTCTAAGGATGAGAAAGAGATTTTTGATCATGATGGAGGAGAAGAAAAAATACCACAAGACATCTTTAAGCATAATCTGACCCAAGTGGATAAATTTTTGTATCAAAAGAAAGATCAAGTCCTACTTCACTTGGTCAAATTAGGTGCTAAACTCCCCTCCATTTTTTATTTGACCTTTCTCACTAGTATGATTAAAGGGGAGGAATGCAAAAATCCTCCACCTTTCAGAAATGTTGAAGACATATTAGATCCAGGACATGCCTCTATGTCGACACAACTAGAGGGTCCTAATGATGAATGCACTTCACACAAAAACGAAATTGGAAATCGTATACCTTTCATCAGAATAAACCATGAAAGCAAAACAAAAGGTGAAGAACCCCAACCAACACAACACAATGAAGATGTGAAGAATCAACAACTTCAATCACTTAGTCACCAATTTGCGAGTTTGGCTTCCCATGTCCACATGGACAAATGTATATTCAATCATACAGAGAAACCCAAAGTGACATACAAAACACACTATATAGAGAACCGTGGAGGTGAAGCTTCCAAATAGAAATGTACTCATATACCTTCCACAACATCATGCAACCAAATATTTGACTAGGAATGACATTGTATGAAAGATGAACTCATTGCCTTACAGGAAAATAGTAGCAGACACAATAAGAAATATTGGTTCAAAGAACTATGTCCCTACCCCTTTAATTGGGAAGTGTTGTGTACTCCCTTCTCACCTAGTTTTGATAACCCAAAAGTTGATATATATTGTGGCAAGGAATACCATATAGATCATGTAAAGACTTATTTATGGCATGCCAAGAAGTTGCATACAGTGATAATGATCTTATTCACTTGTTCCTACAAAGTCTTGGAGGCCAGACACTTAAATGGTTTCTCCATCTCTCAAAAGGATCTATCTATAAATTTGTGGACTTGTTTGAAAGATTTGTTTTCCGTTTCTTGTTCAATATGGAAAGTGATATTACTATGCTAGACTCATATAATGCTAAAAAATGCAATAATTGTTAAAACATTTATCTTTAGCAGGGTTTAAATCCCCTCTTAAGTGTTCTTATATTGTTTTAAAATTTATTTTATAGTTAAATAAATCAAAATATGTAATATTTTTATTTATTTAATATAAAATTAAGGTTATGTGTTAATTGATTATTAAAATCAATTTATTAAGTGGAGGGGTGCTTCACAGGAAAACAAACCTGTAAACCCACTTAAATAGGGATCTCGGGGCATGGTAAATTAATTCCATTGGAATATTGAAATGTAGAGAAAATTGGGTGAACAAGTGTTTACTAGACTTTGTTATGTAAAGTTTCTCATATATGGAAAATACTATTTCACAGTGGTTTTCTACCTCTTATGAGGTTTTTCGCGTAAAACATGTGTTTAGTATGTGAAATGTGTTATTTATGTTATTTTTTATTATGTTATTTTGTAGTATGTTTTTTAACTCAAAACCCTATACACACTAGCACATCACTAAGACAGATTTGAGTGCTCACATGAAGTGCGCGAAGGTACCAGGTCCCTTTGTTATGTCAACTTTGTTAAGGAGTTAGCATGCACGAACATATATTCCATAATCATAACAACTAGATCGATGAGCTCAATTTGGAAACACACATAAGTAAACATATAGTTCACAAACCACTAAGATCATATTCACCATATAGTTACTAGTAACAAAGACATCAATAATCAATATCCAACCATAATGATCCATTATATTAATCCATAATAGCTGAATACATATATATGACTATCATAAGTTAGGTGCTCTCATAAACCAGTAGCATAACTCTAACACACATGATCTATCCTAAACCGTGCAAATCAATACATATATATAGGGGTGGGGAACTTTCCCTTCATTTCCCACACACTTTTAAATTAGGCTGCATGCTAAGATTAGGCATGCACCGCTACAAGATATCTATAGAAGCATGCAAGCTTTGCCTATTAATAGATAATCTATATTTAACTCTAGTTCTGATCCTATTAATAGCTCTATCTACTTATTTGAACTGCAAGTTCTATCCTAAAAATAATCCCTTCATGACCACTATAACCTCCTTGCATGTCACGTGCTCCAAGTCTATATTTAGCTCCATATGCCAAAAAATCACTAAATCCTCTGCCTTTCCACTATGATCCTTACATGCATCCGTTTACATATTTCACATGCAAACCCTATTCTTCTGGCATGCTCACCATTTCCACCCTTCCACGCGTTCCTTCCATAACCGTTGCACACGTTTCTTCTATGGCTCTTTAGGTACTTATCCATTTTCTTGTGCTCAACATTACCCCACACTAGATATGTTTTCCATCCTTGGAAACACTCTTTCTAATCACTCAAATAATTAAAAAGAATCCTCCAAGAATAAAAGAATGAAAGAATATCTATTTGACTTACACCAAGTAATGGAAGAATCCAAGTTATATTGTACAAAAAGGAGGGGGAATTCCTTATTCACTAATGCTTCCAATGTTTTCCACCCTTCTAATTCATTGCATGCTTGAGTAAAGGAATCCCCTACAATAACAGTGACTCATTCAAAAGTTAGATCCACACCCTTAACTTTCAGTGTGTCCACCAGAGTCTCGAATTGTTTTCTTATATCAGTTAGCGCGTCTATCCTATGCATAACTTGTGGGTACAGTTCTTTCAACTTATTTTTAATTGAGACCCTCAATGAATCAATTGCCTCACACTTCTACTCAATGTCTTCCATGATTCTTTCTTGTTCCACCCTATTTCCTTTGTTCTTATCCTGGAACTCCTTCAAATATACCTCATCCTTCGCAACTAGTAGTCCCAATATATGATCTCTATCATCACAATTGTCATAGACAACTTCTAACATGTGAGTTGATACTTTCACTGATTATATTAAATCAATGTATTGTGTTATGGTGGATTTAATCTGTTCTTTCTCTTGTTGCTTCTGGAACACCATAACTTATTTCGTATATTCTAATGTAAGGGGTGGCTGTTGAGTTGTGATTATGCACATTAAATATTCCAAACAATGGAAGGAAGTTTCATACTTGGTTACATCAGGAAGTGCTAGATCTGGGCACGCTAGTAAGATCACATCAGCTTTGTGTTCATCCTTTTTATAAGCCGCATGCATCTGTCTTTTTTCATCACTTAGATCCTCTTTTAACTGTGTAATAATATGCTCCTTCTCCTTTATCTCCTTATACCTTTCTCATCTCTTTATTTTTCTCCTCCAGCTCCCTCTACATAAACCATATATTGATGTTTTTAAGAAAAACATGGAACCCACCTCCACTGATAGCTTGTTAAGCACATTTCACGCTTGTTCATCTATAAATTTCTAGGAATCAACTATCAAATTTATATCTCTCAATATTTTCGACTCATGGGTATCCAATAATGATTGGGTGCTTATTACAAATTCTATCTCCTCAATATACGACTCAAGCGCCCATGAAAACATCTTCCTTGTGTGTAATAATGCATCATCCTTATTGAATGATGATTAGTAAAATAGTTGGTCCAAAGGTATCGTACTCAGATACCTTGTGCACAGAACCTTGTTAGGATCTTCAACATACTGCATGATAGGTCATTGTGGGATGTATGCTAACCTCCTATTCTTTCCGTGAACACCCATGGGGAAACCTAGAACAAGGCGCAATTTTTGGGCCCCTAATTTATTGGCCAAGTATAAAGAGGTGCGTGGGTGCACAAGGCTTATTTGAAGAAGGGTGTGTAAGAAGAAAGCACACATGATAGGTTTCTAGGAGGTTTTAGTAGAACAAGTGGCATGCACGCAAGGTAGAGGAAAGGTTTTGGGACTTAGTCATATTTTATGTAATAGACAGAACATGAGAAAAGTCATATTTTACATAATAGACAGAACACGAGAAAAGCATGACCTGACTGTGCATGCAGAATGGATAAGGTGTTAGCATGGTAACAGCGTGGCCTAGAAAGGAATATACCTTGCGATGGAAGATTATAGAAGGCCATCATTGTAAAGAGTGGAGAGCTTGAGCCTGAAGAAGAATGCTCCCATGGAGGACCACCTTGGACGCTTGGAAATATATTTGCAACTCCTGCAAAGGCTTGAAGAAATTGAGAAAGGCTATAAATACAAGTGCCCAGTAAAGGGAAAAGGAGGAGATTAGAGAGAGAAGATGAGAGGTGAAGCTCTGTAGAAATACAAGGACATATTTATGGGTTCGGTTAGGAGATATGTCAGAAGAATGATGTATTAAGGGATGGGTATATGTTTTTCTTTAACATTGTAAGGGACGTAAGTCCAATCTTGCTACATGTTCTAATCTGCACTGTCATTTTGGTCTGTAATGACCCTGATAGATGTAATGTGATTACTGGACATGTTCAAGTATGAATACATGTGGTTTGTGGTTCTTACATATCTCTTTTTATTATGTTTAGTGTGTTTGAACTGAATGAGTATAATTATTATGCATCATCTTTCTCTCATGGTTCGGATCTATCTTTTGTTAATGTGCTTCTTGTCTGAATGAATATATTAGTGTAGCATTTACTTGAAGCTCTTAGTTGATTTAGGAAGTTTCTTCTATCTTTGATTTCAAATTCATGCTACATTCTTGCACAACTCACATAAAAGAGGGGCTCGACACCCGTGCATGCCTCGGGTGAGCGCCCATCACCCGCTGGGTGATAGGCTGACACGCATGGGATTGTCCTTATTCATTAAGGGGTATAAAAATTAACTACAACAATTATCCACCCATGATCCATTCCTTTCCTTCACTCTTTTCTTCTTCTATGCTGTGCATCACCTCATGCTCTACCATGCATTCTATAATATCCATGAACTCTTTTTCCACTCTGCTATCTAGCTCAGGGTCAGGAATATGCCTAATTTCCTGAACAATTGTCAACTCTAATATATCACTTGAAGTTTGAGTATCATGTGTTCCAAATTATTCTTCTCTACCGTATTCATGACATGTGTGTCCTCAAAGTACGTGCTATGGTACTCCTCATCTGAATCACCCAGTAAATATACATGTGGGATCAACTTCAGCTCCCTTTCTTCCCCACTCTCAGTCTCTTCGTCCTTCAGGCTCGTCGTCTTTTCACAGTCCAAGCTATGGACTATTTTCTGTTTCTTCTATACCAGATGCCTTCTTGTTAATGAATTCCTTCTGACATAGGTTCTTGTATAAACCTCCTTCCATTATGATTTATTCTCTACAAGCATTCTTGGAACATGAGTTTTATCCTTACCTGTCCATTCACTCCTACTCACAGAAGGTTTCTCTTCGTGCCCTCGCTTCTTTGGTTTGACCTTCTTCCACACTGAGAGATCCTCAGGAATACTTACATCATCCTCCATGAACACTCCATTAATAAATCGATAACTTAAATAAAGGTATATTCTTGCTACATCCACTAAAGCTATTCATAATGTCACTAGTTTCAACAAATGTATGATTTATAAAACATACCTCTCTTCATAAGTGTGCTTCTTAGGGTAGAAAAGTGTTTGAAGCATCTCATGGTTCTCCTTATCCACCTCACTCAGATCAAACATCAACTTCTACACCTCCTTAAACCTATTCACAACACTATGAAAGTACTATGTTGGGAAAGGAAATGATATTTTACACCATGGGATTTTTGTTCCATTAGTTAATATAAACCTCCCAATACAAATTTTTTGATAAATGAAGAAATCAAAAACTCCATCTACAAGATTGAATCCTCCACTCAACACCAAATGCATCACACGTCCGTTTATACCACTTGTCCACATGTGCCTTGTATGTTGGTGTCACCTTATCGTAGGTATACTTAATAAGCCGCTTTATAGTGGAGGGATCTTCTGCAGGATACTCCCATATCTTGTCTTTCGGCCCATCAGGCACCCCAATCTCAGAGAACACTATTACCAGTAAGATATTCCAAAACATAATCTTAACACCATAGAACACAACATCAATAATATCCTCTGATATAAAGGAAGTAATATTGTATATGGTTCCTTTTGCTATTTTCTTGCATATACACAACCATCTTTTATTCATTCGAGTCCATCTTTCTTACCTACTTAGCTTTGTGAGCAAGAGCGTGACCATCTTCATGATAGGATTATTTAGCTTAGCAATGTCAAACATGCACCCACCTTTCTTGTACTCAAACTCTATTGTAGCTTTCTTTACCTTGACATCATTAGCTAAGTCACCATCAAAAGAATTCCCAATATTAATCAATCCAGTATGATTTTCAAGAAATTATGTGGTTATGCACATCCTTCTGCTTGTAAAATAGAAATATTCCTCATATACACATGACATCAACCATTGATATAACCTCTCAGGATTCCCAAATAATGAAAGCTCATATAATTGCAATATTTTGAACTTCTTCAATAAACTCTTTACCTCATCATCATACACCAGATTATCATCCGGAGTTCTTTCCTCCATCAACCGAATAAGCTATTTTTCCATGTTGCACATGGTCAAATATGTTCGATGGCTGTAGTCACTTATAATCATGCTCCTAACATGGGATGCCCACTCTTTTCCCATTAATACTCCATCTGGGTACTGCATCTCCAAGTACCGTTCCTTATGAACGTCTAATGTGGGAGTCAGTTTGTATTTTCCCTTGGCTCTCTTCTTTGGTGACATCGGTTACTGATTTCCTTGGTGCCATTTTGGTCATGAAAAATTCAAATTTAACTTTGGTCCTTGTTCTCTTAGTACTCCAAATATCTTGCCACCAAACTTAGGCGCAATACTACAATACTTCGTCATTCAAATCCTGTATGCCATGCCCTAACTTTTGAAACCCTAACTAGAGAAATCTTATTTCCTTTAAAAATCCACTTCACTCCATCTTAAGCTGTGGGGTTCCCTCCAATGGAACTCACTCTACCCACAAACATGTTCTTCCTCACACTCGGGTTCATGATTCTACAATTTGACACTTGATTTCTCTCTAAATCTCTCAAGTTTTCCCTAGGTCATACAAAGCATTCACAAATTTACATACGGTAAGGTAAAAATGATTTTACCTGACCTTATATTTATAGGAATTCAAATTTTTACCCGTATTAATTACTTTCTAACCACCAAAATATAACCACATTTAATTATGATTTTCCACTTTTCCCACCTTTTCCAAAGTTTCCATCGTGCTCAACATGTGTATTCATCACGTACTCTAGTTGTAACCTTTTGGTGCATAAACTACTCTGACTGCATACCTCCTTTCACGTGTTCCATGCACTGAAGTATATAGACCTTTGCACATTATACCATGTAGCTATCCATTCCACTTCCTACCTCACGTTACATTGCATGCTCATTCAGTGTACATGGATTTTACTTTGGCATCTTCCTTATTATCACTATTCTTCAGCAACCAACATCACCAATGACACATGCGCTCCTTTAGTTCTTATGTCTTCTTAAATATCAAATCTCTCCTGCACGCTCTTGATTTACTCATACCCCACACTAATTATATGCATGGTCCTCTACACATGAACTCACATAGATAGTAATTAGCTATAGGTGTGCAAGCATGCTTATTACAACAAAACACAAAACTAAACTGATAAAGCATAACTATGATGAAAGGGAACACATATAAGAGAAATGCATTAAAAAAACCTAATCTAAATGGAAATATTGCCTTATTACAAACACCAAGAAGACTTATTTATAGTAGGGCTTCAACTTACTCCCATTGAAGTAACCAGGAAAATAGGTGCCATCCAACACTTGTAACTAGAAAATGCCCAATTCCAATATTTTTGTTACTACAAATGGTCCCAACCAATAAACTTTCAGCTTCTTAGGGTTCTGTGAAAACTTTGGATCATACAAAAGAACCATCTTGCCCACCTCAAATTCATTGTTCCTGATATGCCTATCATGTTATTCCTTCTGTATTTCTTTCTCCATTTTATGACTCCATCGAGCAATAGTGTGCCGCTCATCCAACTGCATCAACTTATCTATGTGCTCTTCCACTGCTTGTTCATCATCTAGGCCTCCTGCACATGCAATACACATAGATTGAAAAATAAACTCAATAATAAACATAGCCTCAGTGCCAAACACCAACTAAAAGGGTTTGGCCTTATTTAACCTCTTATAGGTAGTTTTATATGCCCAAAGTACAAACAAAACTTTATAATCCCAGTCCTTCCCTCCAACATCAAAAATATTCATCAGAGTATGGACCAATATCTTGTTGAATGCTTGAGTAGTCCCATTGGCCTATGAGTGATAGGGTGTTGTCTTGTGGTGTGCCACTATGAATTCTACCAACAAAATCCTGATGGTCTCATTTAAAAATATACGCCTGATAAGACTCAACAGACATCCATACTGATTGATAATGTTCTCCCATAAGAATCCTTTTAATGTAGATGTAGTGAAATCCTTTGTAGGTGCCTCTTCCACCCACCTTGTGAGATAATTTGTACAAGTTATAATGTAGCAAGTGCCATTCCTACGTGTGGGTGGGGAAATAGGAATAAAAAGTCAATTTCCCATTTTTCAAACAGTTCAACAATCACAATAGGCCTAAAAGGAATCTCATATCTTGCTTATAGATTCCTAAGGCACTGAGAATGGTCACATGCCTTGACATATTCTTTGACATCTTTATAAAAAGTCTCCCACCATAATTCAACCATTAAGAATTTTGTGCATGTAATGGCATCTATAGCATAATTCCACTACGAAATCCCACCATGAGCTTCACCATTATCCCCTCATGCTCATGTTCCAAAACACAACAACACAAAACATCATCACAGAAAATTTTAAAAAAGTCTCCACCTATCAAATGATAAGGCACCACGTGTATTGTAATTTGCTTATTTTCCAAAGTATTCATCCCCTTAGGTGCCTAACCAGTGTGCAAGAATAATGTAATGACATCGAGTTTAATGGACACACAATTCAATCTAAACAACTATGCATATGGATTTATGTCCTCAATGCTCTGCGCATCCTCACAAGAGTTGATCCTTGAAAAATGGTTAGGTCCTGAGTTACTTTTTTCTTGGTTTTACAACAACTGTAAACTAGAATTCTTGAAATAGTAGGATCCACCTGCATATGCACCCTTGTAAAATAGGTGTGTTAATCAAATAATTAAGTGCTAGGTGATCTGTAAATAATATGAAAGGTGTAGCCAACAAGTATTTCCTAAACTTTTGCAACACGTAAATCATTGAAAATGATTCACACTCAGTAGTTGTGTAATTCTATTTAGCTGGTGTCAAATTCCTGTTTGAAAAACAAATAGGGTGGTCCACTATTCCCTCACCAAGCTATGCTAACACCGTGCCTATGGCCATTCCAGATGCATCAACATGTACAGGAAATGATTTATCCTTATAAGGAAAGCACATAATGGGCACAAAAGTAGGTATTTCCTTCAATGTTTCAAATGCTATCTGGTGCACCTCATCCCAATGAAACTTTCCTTTACTCTTCAAAAATTCCTCCAAAGGCATGGAAATCTTAGCATATCCTTTAATGAACTTTATATAGTAACATGTATGCCCTAAGAACCCATGCACCTTTCTTTTATTGGTAGGATCCTCTAAGCCCAAAATAACTATGACCTTAGTAGGATCTACCAACAAGCCTTCTTTGTATATGATATGTCCCAGCAAAGTGCCAAAATGTGTTGTAAAGATACAATTTTTAATGTTAAATGAGATGCTCAATTGTCTGCACCTTTCAAACATAAGTCACAAATTTTCCCAATGGCCCTTCACCAAACCATATACTATCTAATCATCCAAATAAACCTTTAAAAACTTATGAATGAAGTCCTGAAAGGCTTGTACCATGATGCGTAAAAACACTACAGGCACGTTTTTCAATCCAAAAGGCATCACAGTGTATTCAAAACTTCCCCACTCTGTGGTGAAAGTTGTCATTTCTTGATCTTCCTTGGCAATATGCACCTGATGATAACTAGATAACCCATATGTAAAGGAGTAGATCTCGCGCCCAATAAATCCTTCAAGTATCTCTTCTGTAAAAGGTGCGGTGAAAGGATCAATTACACATAAAGCATTCAACTCCCTATAATCTACACAAATCCTTATCCACCCATCTTTCTTAATGTTGATAACCATAGGAATCACCCACTCAGACTCCTCAATAGGTTCAATGATACCAGACTTCAACATTTTATCAATCTTTTCTTTCACTTTAACGCACATATTAGGATTCATCTTGTAAGGCTAATTCCCAATTGGTCACATGCCTTCTTTAAGTTTGATTCACATATCCCCTAAAGAAGGGTGTATTCCTTTCAATTAATTATATCCTCTTGGAAAAATATCTTGGAAGTTACGCAAGAACTCAATAATAATAACAACCTCCTGCTTTGACCAATAGTCACCAATATTGAGTTTAATTTTTTTCATAGGTTCATGATACGTGCAAGCCTTCACATCAGCTATATCCATCACCTCGTGTATACCCTTAGTGTGATTTATATCCATATTATTATCCTCATCATCTTCACCATCTATTACACATAACAACTTACTTCTCTCTTTTTATTCCCAGGTGCTGACCATCTCTTCTTCTTCACTCTCTTCAAGGTCAAGGCACACCTCTAAGTCCAATTCCCAAAACATATCTAGCAAGAGTTATTTAGGATTCACACTATCTCCCATGGTAAGGTGCTTTACAATCTGCAGTGCTTCATTGACCTGTGGTTTAGTTGAAAAATAATCAAAAGTATGAATCATACCCATGGTCATCTCCATGAAATTCACTAATACTATTGTTAACTCTACATACACATATCACGCGTGTGCGTAGCCACCTAAGCTAGTGTAGAACTTATGTACCTAGAGTGATAGTGACAAGGCCTCTTGGCCCTCGGTTTAGAGTCTCTCACACTTTTGAACATGGTGTGAAGAAAATTCCTTCACATGAAATTCATATATTTGTAAGGGTACATTACTCCTAAGAAACCTAGTAGAGAAGGCAATTTTCATCTCCTATAGCTCCATAAGATTGTATCTATGTGTAATCCACAAGCACGTTGCAGTCCCTTGTAAAGTATATATAAGAATATTCCTCCTATCTCCTTCATCCATCCACCGGGCCTCCATGTTGTGCAAGAATACATCAAGATTCCTTTCACTAGTATATGGAGGTACCTGGTCATGAACCAAGCATCGAACAATGCATGGCCTAACTACGCAAGTAAAAATATTCTTGATCTCTCATCCTACTACTTCACATTTCCATGTGCCCAATTTTCACAAGGAACACTGGTGGTGTCACTAACCAAATGAGCATCATCCCACTGTATTACTCCCTCCTGAAATGGCTCATTTACTTCAGCATCTCTGACTATGTGCACATAAATTTTGCTCATATCCTCTTCACTCAAAGGATAAACATAGAGAAAAACCTTTGCATCTATCAATATTATAATGACGCTCTCTTATTTATTCTCAAAGCTAATTTACCCCTTGTTGAAGTGAAAATTTGTATTATTTTTATAACACTAAGGGCACCTAAGAAATAATGGAAAACTATCTACCTCTGTGAGCTCCAATACCTCACAGTCCCTAGTAAACTTGCCCCCCTGAATCATGATAAGAACATCTTTCAACACCCCAATAGGGTTGGCCCTAGTTTTGTTTGCCATGTACAACACATTTGTAAAAGGCTGTAGTGGTGGTCTTCCCATATGATCCCAAACATCCAATGTGAGCACATCAACTTCTACACCTATATCTATAAAAATATTACTCAGGAGCCATCCATCTATGACCACATTCAATGTAATTTCTTTTTCATACTCATGATTATGGGGAGGAAGATTTTTATGAAGGATTTGTCTCTCGTGATCATGTCCTACGAACATAACATTTTCTCTCAAAAATTCACCTAACAAGGGGATGATGTTTTCCTGTCGCAACATTCAACATAATTCTTTTAAATCATCCATATCTTTCTATGGAAGGTCAACCTTATTTTCTTTTTCGATGACGCGTGCATGTTCCTTCAAGCCCTGAATCTCCCCTTGTAAATTTTTGATGACGTCCATGGTCTCTAAAGAGACTTCTTTCTAATGTTCAACATCAAGGTACTTGAAATTGATCACTTCTTTCTTTGTTAAAATAGGCTTGCTCCTTGGGGCCTCATGCGCACGCGTTGCCTCTGCATGGGTTATGAATAACAAAAAATATAACTCTAAATCTAGTCCAAACTTTGGCATCCATTGAAGTCCATCAATGAGATATATTTTAATCATAGCCAAACCCTTATATTGCTTATGCTTATTACTCATGTGCTCATATAGATCAATGAATTCTTCAAACTTGTGTTTTTTCCTACACCATGAGAATGATCAAGCGAGCCATATATAAATAAAATACCTCAATGAAATCCTCCTATTCCACCACCGTGACCTCAGCCTCTGTATCCTCCATGAAATCCCCTATTCCAATTATCACCATTATTGTGCCCTTTATTATATTTCTCTCCCTGGTCCTTTGATCCAATTTCTACACTGGTCTGGTGCACACCAGTCTTAATAGCCTCATGAATATGATCGATTATTCTACAGTTAATAATGTCATGAGTATGAGAATTATAAATTTTACAGTACATGGATACATTCTTATGGAATGCATGTTGTAATAGGGGACATCTACTCGTATCATGGTCTAAATGAAATATCTCACAATCTAGCAACATGGCGTACACCAAATTACGAGGGAATCTATCCTTGGTATGTCCTTCTACCTCATAATCTGTACACCAAATCCCAATGTGTGTCTCATGAGATGAATTGGATGATAAATTTTCTAAATGTTTTTCCATGGAAGCAATCTGAGCCTCCAGAAATGGGCTAACTCTAGTGTCTACACTCCCAACTACCTCAGTGCGCAAGGCTTCCTCTAAAGCCTTGTGTGGATCTATAATTTTTTATGAGAAAGAACCCTTCTGAAAGGTGCGATGAAACCACCAAAAAACCATTATGCATGATGGTTAGGGTTGATATGATAGGAAAATTTTGATAAAAAGGTTTTAAAATGTGCATCATACTCCCTTACGTCTCTCAGTCATGCCCTAATTAATCTCTTTGAGGGTGGTGATGATTTTATATTCAAACTCAAGTATATGGAACTCAACCAAGAAATAATCACACATCATGTTATAGTCCACAACATTTTGGTTAAGATCATACTTTTGATACCAACTTTGCATGCACCATTGAAAATTATTAGTAAACTAGTTCGCCTTATGCTCAAGGGATGTAATCCCTTTCACATGCCATAGAATTTCACACATGTGAACGTGCTTTGCTGCATTCTCAATTCCTATATATTATGAGAGGTGAAGTGGCATTTCATAGATAACCTATTAGGGTTGGTGTGGACCATGCCCATAAGATCCAAAATATGTATTACCTCTAGTGTTTCCTCCACCTCCAAAACTACCAGATCCGCTTGATTGTAAGCCTCCAAATCCTCATGATCTACCTCCTATAGTGGGCACAAGACCAGAGGATCTGTTGCCTTGTGTTCTAATAGGTGTACTAAACATGACTCCTATAGTCTAGGAAGTGGTAGTACTACCAGACATGGCACTAATATTATATGTGCCCAAAATCTGTCCAGTTGATGTGATAGAAAATATGCCTCTAACCAGACCCCTAAATAACAAAGATGACGTCTGAACAACCATATATGAATGTACTATTTGATTAAATCATATACTCATTGGAAAATGAATCCTACATGTCGCTACTCTTTCACCAACACTATCTTGCCTATAAATAACTCTTTTAGGAATTATAACACCGAGCGCAAGGGAAAGGTTGCCAGGTGGGATCAGATGCATACCCATGGTCCTTATGATTTCTTTTGATGCACTCTCATATGAAGCCAAGAGGGATTCTTTGCCATGCTTACCTAAATGGGGGAGAACTAGATGTTCCGGCTCCATGTCTTCCATGTGAACTAAAAATCCTTCGTGAGCCATCTATCTTCGCAACACCATTCAATCCTCAATATCATGATGCTTTGCTAATTTCCTCTCTCACACTTTATTATACTTAAGCCACCTTTCTTCTCTCTTCCTTTTTGCTGCAAGGTATTCCATCTTTCACCACACCTGATCCTACCCCTGCACATGGTGGTGAGTTTAGATAGCCATATGGAGGTGCTCTAAATTCAACAATACCATCAAGATATTAATTGCTAAAGGAATATCACAAAGGTAAGATCCTCTAGGATCACATAGAAACTCAAAATCTATAACTTTTGGGAAAGAATATATGGAAAAATCATACTCCAAAGTATAACTGTTCACAACACCAACCCACCAGTTATCTACAACATGCGTCTAAGGTTAATGGGCATCAAACAAGGTCTGATATTATTCCTATGTCAAAACCCTTGATTTGTAATACTAGCTCCTTGTAAATGCATATGCAGACAACCACTCAAACAATTCTATAGGGAAGCAACAAAATAACAACTCATAAAGCTCATGATAAAGGTGTTCCTCAACCCACTTGTGCACATTGAAATCATGTCCGAACCATATCTTTGAGAAAAATGATCATGTTTATCAGTAACCCAATATTTAATGGTCACAAGAGTCAAACTATAAGCCATTAATGTGCAACATCCTCGCAACAGATTAGAAAATAGGTCCTGAAAATTTAACCAAAATGTAGTCTATTTTTCTCACTCAATACCCTATACGTGCTGACACATCACTCAGATGGATCTGAGCACTCACCCAAAGCATGCAAATGTACTAGGTCCCTATTTTATGTTAGCTTTGTTAAGGATTTAACATGTATGAAAATATATTCCATAATCATAACAACTATATCCATGAGCTCAATTTAGAAACACACATAAGTAAGTAAACATATAGTTCACATAACCACTAAGATCAAATTCACCATATAGTTACCAGTTACAGAGGCATCAATAATTAAAATCTAACCATAATGATCCATTATATTAATCCAAAATAGTTGAATACATATATATGACTGTCATAATTTAGGTGCACTCATAAACCAACAACATAACTCTAATACACATGATCTATCCTAAACCGTGCAAATCATCACACACACACACACACACACACACACACACACACACACACACACACACACACACAGGTGGGGAACTTTCCCTTCACCACCCACACACTCTTAAAATAAGATGCATGCTAAGATTAGCCACACACCACTACAAGATATCTATATAAGTATGCAAGCTCTACCTATTAAAAGATAATCTATAGTTAAATCTAGTTTTGATCCTGTTAATAGCTCTATGTGCCTATTTGTACTACAAGTTATTTACTCAAAATGAGACCCTTCATGACCTCCCAAATCTCCTTGTGTGTCACGTGCTCCAAGTCTATATTTAGCTCCATATGCTAAAAAATCACTAGGTCCTCTTCCTTTCCGCTATGATCCTTACGCACATCCCTTTCCATCTTCAATGCGCAAACCATTTTCTTCTAGCATGCTCACCTTGTTTACCATTCCTCGTGTTTGTTCCATAACACTTATGTGTGTTTTTTCTGTGACTCTTCAAGTACTTAGCAATTTTACTATGCTCAACATATTTACTTTACAAGATTAAATCAACTTTGCATTATTATTTTTTTTTGGCAAGGAAATTTTTCGGGTGGAAAAACTTGTAGACTCCTTACAAATGCTTTGGGAATCTAAGTACCTCTACTTAACCGGTGCAACTACCATATATACATGCACATGAAAAGGTGGATTTCTATGGTGGCCTTTTGGCCAGGGGATCCAATAGGGGCACTCCACTGACCCTGCGGTAAATGCTTGCAGTTATTTATAAGGGGGGAATTTTCTATAAAGGTGGGAAATGGAGTGAGAAGAGAGGTAAGAGAACTAAAGTTACAGGTAGAAAATCAGATTCCTACACGCACTCATTAGAAATTTCAACACATGCATTTATGAGAAGAAACAACTCTGAAAATGGCAACAAGATGAGATAAGATTGTGAACTCAAAGTTTCTAAAATCTTCTCATCAAAGAGGCTACAAAATCCTTCTTCTTGTATTAATGCTTAACTAGAAGTTGTAAATAATGTGGGAATGGAAGAAATTTGAGAATGGAGTAAAGTAGAAGAAAATGGCTATCTCCTTTGCTTTCTCTAAGTAAAATACACTCGTGATTTTACAAGATCAATTTCTAGCCTTGTACAATGGTGTGAAGAAGCCATTAAATCTCCTCTAAGAAACGGTTACAACTTCTTCTTTGTTAGCGAGAAATGGTTTACAATTTCTTTTCAATCATTCATGTCTGTTTAGATTCTTGATTCGCGAAGAAATGCCAACGGTGAGAAAAACCAGACTTTTCATAATGCATCCATTACACTCGTTTTGGAACTTTGAATTTGAACCATTCATCTTGCCTTTGAAACTTTAAACCAGAGTTGTCCACGTGGGAGAAATTTACTAGCGCAGGTGTGGAGGATTCCTTTTGCATTTTGTGACTTTATAGAGATTTGGAATTTTGGAACATTTTGGCCTGCTCACCCACTTTTGATATGGTCTTAACACATGGCCTCATTTTATTGGAGATAGAGTCATGGTCCACTTTTATAATTTTACCTTTTTTTTATTGCGGGATCAAAAACAAAACTGCTCCATAGGCCCGCCTCCCTACTTTGACCTTTGATGCGGGCTTAATATTTTAATTTCTCCCTTATAGCATGATCGGAGCTACGTCTCACTTTATGCCTTTTATCCATTTTGGAAACAAGGCTTAAAAACTCAAAAGGCTTTGACGATCCACCTCCCTGATTTTAATTTCCAATGGCGGGCCTAAGATTTGACTTTTTTCTTTTTGCTTGGCAAGGTTGTAGGTCACTTTTTAACTTTAACCCCCCTTTAATAAAAAGGGCTCAAATTCTCAAATTTCCCCGATGATCCACCTCCATGCTTTGACTCTTTTAAGGTGGGCTCAAGATTTGACTTTCCCCCTTTAAGCCCAATCGCCCGGTTGCGGGTCACTTTATGACTTTTAGCCCTTTTAGAAACAAGGCTAAAATTCTCAAATTGCTCCACTGGCTTGCCTCTAATTATATATTTCCATGTACCCATGGATAATTGGGCCAAAATTTGAAGGGGAAGAAAGAGCCCGTTGTTTACGACTATGGAAAAATGTAGAGATGAAGAAAACTCCACCATTTTATGCCCGATTTTCAAATTTATTTCGCGAACCAAGGAATTGAAAACAATACAAGGTTTGAAGATCCATGGCCATGAAAATAATAAAAATTTCATTCAAAGGAGGACAACAATAAAATATTCCCGCGTCCAGACAGGAAAATGGAAAATTCATCAAAAAGTGTAGACTGGAGAGTTTAAACAAATTCAAAGCATGAATTTCTCTATCTTTTCAGGCTTCTAACTTTACTTGAACACTTCTAGAGGGTGTGAGCTCAAAATATTCAAATTTTACTTAGAAAATGAGGGGGGAATTTTGAGGGCGAAAACAGTTGGCTCTAGCTTGGGGACATGACATGGACTGAGCATAGTGAAGACATGACATGGGAATCCATAATATCAATCTCTAGACCCTGTAATTTGTTGACCAATGCCTTATCCATTGGGCCTTTCAGAGTCATGCATAAGTTTGATAAAGAAAGATCAAAAGAAGGAAACACACAAACACACAACGAGAAGGAAACACATGACATGCAACAGAAGGGGAAACAAAACCACATAACGGAAAGGGAAACACATCATGCAACATAAGGGGAAATAAAACCACACAATAGAAATGGAAAAACACCTAAAAATCACCTATGGTACAAGGTGGGGGACAACCTACTTTCACCGATGATACAATTTCAAGTATTTCCTACTCCGAGGCAATTCCAACGGTGTTCCATCCAAATATGAGAGAAGGAAAGTGTTCTCACAACAAGCTTCACGAATCTAGAAGGGGCCGAGCCATAATGAATCAAAATTTCCATGGCTACCTTTTGGTTCTCTTCTCTTGTCCCATAGCAGGATGAAATATCCAACTTTGAATTCTCTTGCCTTGGCCTTCTTATCAAAAATCTTCTTTACTTTCAATTGGTGCTCCTTAATGCAATCCACCACTTGGAGTTTATTTTCTTCCAGCTTCTCAAGAAGGAGGATCCTCTTGTCAATGGAATCCTTGTACTAACCATATTTTATTGCCTAAAGTAGTTTGAGAGCTAGCATCTCGATTGTGAGAGGAATTTTAGATTCGACTCCATATAGCAGTTGGAATGGTGACATACCTATTGCCTTCTTGGGAGTGATCCTATCTACCCACAATGCGTTGTACAACCTTTTGTGCTAATTCCATTGATTCTCATCTATAATCTTACGGAAAATGGTCATAATGTTCTTGTTGCTTGATTCAGCCTGTCCATTTCATTATGGATAGTAGTCAGAAGACTGAGCTACGGAGATTCCATAGCTATAGAAAAACTCAGTCAGCTCTCTTGAAGAGAAATAGGTAGAATTATCTGCTACAATCTTCTATGGCATTCTGAAATAGACTATGATATTCTCCTTGACAAATTTACATATGGTTTTAGTGCTAGCTTGTTTGGCCGGAATGGCTTCCACCCATTCGGTGAACTAGTTTGTTGCTATGAGTACATAGGTGTGCCCCATGCTTGAGTGAGGGTTTAGAACACCAATAAAGTCCAACCCCCACTATTGAAATGGTTCTTCAATACCACAGGCCTGAGTGGTAATTTTGTGAGTTGTGGTCTTCCAATGAACTGTTGGCATGCGTTGCATTTAGAAACCCAATCTCGAGTGTATGTGAAGATGGTGGGCCAATAATACTTTCCTCAGAGGATCTTGTGTGCAATGACCATTGTTGAAAAATTCCCACCACATGCTTGGTCATGGTATGCTTCAAGAAAATTTTCTTGTTGCTCTTTATCTATGCACCTAAGGAAACAACCATCCAGGCCTCTTTTGTAAAGCGCATGATTCTAGATTACAAATTTAGCTACCTTCAGATTTAGTGTTCTTATTTTCTTGTAATAAAAATGGGAAGGGAATTATCCATAATTCAGGTAATAGGTAGTATCAACATACCACTCATCAGTAGTGGTGACAAAGAGAACCCGTGGGTTGTATTATGAATAATTTGAGCAAGCATAGTTTTCTTTTCCATGTTGAACTTTGAGTGTTTCATCTTTAGCAATTAACTAGTAGAAGCCATTTCCTCTTACTAGATTGGAGGGTAAAATCTCATAGTCATATTCTTGAGTCTTTGCTATCCAATTTCATCTCTTAGCTCTAGGATCTTGCTGTGTCAAGATGGATTTGATATCACTGCTAGGGACCATAAACACCGTATGGGAATTGAGGATGTAAAACCTAAAGTTTTTTATAGCCTTGACCACTATAAAGGCATGCTTCTCGAATTGGATGTATTTTAGCTCATGATTTTTCAAAGGACAACTCATGAAAGAAATAGGTGCTTCCATGCCTTCATCATTTTTCTGAATGAGGATGAAAAAGAGTGTACGTTTTGATGCATAAAAATACATGATGAATTATTTATTAAAATATGGAAATACAAGAGTCAGAGCCTTGGCAATGGATTTCTTGATCTCTTCGAATGTTTCCTTACCTTCATTTTTCCATTTGAAGTTTTCTTGTGGTTTCATCGTGGAAGTGATGTGCTTTGTCAACTTAGTAAACTCAGGCACAAAACGATGAAGAAAGTTCACCTTTCCGAAGAATGAATGAACTCCTTTCTTGCTTGTGGGCAGGGTTAATGCTTGAATGGATCTAACCCTCTCAGAATCAATGTGTGCTCCATGTTTGTTCACAATGTGCCCCAATAACTTTCCTTCTATGAATCTAAAAATTCACTTTTTTGGATTTAGTGATATGCCATGTTTCCTACACCTTGCAAGTACCTGTTCCAAGTGATAGATATGATCTCCTCTCTTCTTTGAAAATAATGTGAGATCATCAAGATATATGAAAATGAAATGCTTCAGATATTTGAAGGCCAAATCCATCGCACTTTGGAATGTAGCTCTTGCATTGATTAGACCAAAAGGCATTTTGTTGTAGGAAAAAGTGCCCCAAGGTGTTATAAAGGTTGTCTTGGTGTGGTCCTTCTCTGCCACTTTGACTTGATTATATCCTGAGAATCCATTAAGTAATGAAATCATTTTAGATCCAGTGACTACTTGTAGGATATGGTCCATGATAGGAAGAGGATAATTGTCTTTTAGTGGTGCCTGGTTTAGGTTACGAAATCTACACATATCCTTATTTCACCATTCTTCTTCTGCACTGGCACAATGTTAACCACCCATGTTGAATGGTGGATGGGAAAGATGATCCTTGCATTAAACATCTTCATTACCTCCTCCTTGATGGTATTAACAATATTTTGGTTATACGACCTTTATTTCTACCTAAAGGGATTAACACCCTACTTCAAAGGATTTGACTAATGCATTTCCTTTGGTTGGAAGGATTTGAGTTCATCATAAGAGTAGGAAAAGACATTTGAGTATTTTTTGAGCAATGCAACAAACCTTCTTTTTTCTTCAGGTGAGCAACATTTTCCAATATTGACCATCCTTGGCTCCTCCGGGGTACCAATGTTTTCTTTAACAAAATCAGCTAGGCACTGAGAAGATTGCTTTTCTTTCTCTTGAATGAATCTGTCATGTTTATCAAAGAGGTCTTCTAATGAGACTATGCCTTTGGGAAATTATTTCCCTTTTAATTTGATTACTCCTTCATCATCAATCCGTTCAATTCCTTCTTTCTCTTCTTTGGGGAATGCTTCTCGGTGTGGATTTTCACCTCCTTTAAAGAAGAGATTATTGAAATTATCCCTTTGCTCTAAAAAGGATAGAATTTGGTTATCATAATTGAAGACTTGCCAATGATTTGCATTTTTTGGCACACTAGGTCTGAATACCATTTTAATGGTCACTTTGACTTTACCAAAAGAAGGATGAGGTGTCACTAGGGAAGCTAACACTACAAGAGAATCAACCTTTTCATTATGTTCCCTTGGAATAGCTTCAATGGAAAATGCATCAAAAGATTCAATGTAGTCCCACACTCTATTTCTGTAATGCTGGAGTCTTGGATTCTTCACCTAATATTGTTGGTAGACCTTCTTTACCACAACCTCTACATCACCTCAGCATCTCAATTTCTTGATTCCCATATCCTCTTTTGCACTCATGCCTAAGAGTAGCACTTCATACTCTGTAATGTTATTTGTATTATCAAATTGTAGCTTGTAGGAAAATGGATACAACTCATTGGAGGGAGAGTACAATACTACACCACCTCCCGAGCCCACTCTGGAATGACTACCATAAAATTATAGTGTCCAAATTTTATCTTCCTCTTCCTCCATGTGAAGTGGAAAGTTCTCCTCTTTTCTTGATGTGAGGAAGTAGTTTCCTAGCTCGTAATCTTGAAAGAGAATGTTTGCTTTTGGATCATTAGACTTTCAATACTGTGAACTTCATCTTTCTTACTGGTAGAAACTTCTTCATCTCCCCTCTTACTGGGATAGTTGAATATGACCAATCCATTTTTATCTCTCCACCCAAGTCTCTGCAGAAACTCCTACTCAATAGCATACCAAAGGATGTTGGGATGTCTGCTACTAGTATGGTTAGGAGCACCTTCTTATTTGGAAAATTAGCTAGTGCTACCCGTGCATCTTTAATTCTTCCTACCAATGGCACTTGTTTGGATTCCATTGAGTAGTAGGTGCCATTTACCTAGGTCAAGGTGAGGTCTAGAGCATTTGCAACTTTGGATGGCATCACATTGTCTAAGGCTCCAGAATCTATGATACAATTATCTAGCTGGAAGCCTTTAATGATGAGTGAAAGGTAGAAGGGTTCAACCCTATTGGTTTTGGGAAGTTGGTGTGGACGGTGTGGGAAGTAAGCCTTTAGAATTAGGGCTCAAGGATACATGGTTACCACCACGAACTATATTAATGAACCTGTCAAACTGGGCAGGGTGTGTTTGTAGGTATTCTATTTCTGAGAGCTGAAATTTTGTTTTGCTTGCATGTTCCATAAAGTCAAATGGGGTTATGGTGAGCGAAGAAGAGGTTCTAAAAATAGAGGAAGATATACATGGTAGAGGCTTTGCTACTCTGGGTGTTGAATTCTCCTTTTTAGGTGTAGTAGTTGTTTTGGAAGGGGATGAGGGTGTAGCTTTTGATTGAACCTTAGATGTTTTTGCAGGAACAACATTTAAAGGAGAATTGTTCTTAGGAAATTTTGAGCTGGGAGAAGAATTAGATGACTTACTTGGCATAGTAGCATGATCCCTGAAAATCGGTGAGTCTGGTTTTTCTTTGGTCGACTCCATAGAAGGTGGTAATGGTGATCCTCTACTGATGATTTTATTTTGTGTGACCTCTAGAGGAGAATCTTCTTTATTCTTCTTATCCTTTACCGCAACTATTGAGGATGAAGCACCTTTTTTGGGTTGTGCATGAGTGAAAACAACACATGAGAAACTTGGAGAATATTCATCATCCTCATCTTCATCATCAATGTACTCAATTAGGCCATTGTGCATATCAACTTCCTCGACCTCAAGATAGTTTTCATAGTCTTCCATATTTTCTTCTTCAGTTTCATTAAAGTCAGCTTCCTCCTCTAGCTCTTTGGTGTCATGGATGGAATTGAATGGTGGTTCTTCAAGAGCAAGCCAAAAATGAGGTGGATAAATCCTTGGCCTATCTAGAGGGTTTGGTCTCCTTAAAGCATTCCACATTGTGATATGAGATAACTGCTTCTTCAAGGAAACCAAGTCATTTTCCATTTTTTGGAACATCAGATTTCTGGTGACAGAGTTTGAATTCTGACCCTTTTGTTTCCCATTGGGGCCTTTCACCTTTCCAAAAATGATTAGATCATCATTGGTTTCTATTGCAAAGTCCTGGGCTTGCCTCAATGTTTTTGGTTGGGCTCTTCTAAGGAAGAAACCTACTTCTGATGGTAAAGCAGTGATGAAAAACCTCTTCAAATTATTTTCAGGAGGTAGCACATCTTCAAGGATCCTTCTTATAACTCTATCAAATCTTGATACGAAGTCCCTCATTAACTTAGAGGTTTCTTTCTTCATTTGTACCAATTGGACCAAAAGATCCTGACAATATTCTATGCTCTCGAACCTGTGTTCGAATGCACTTATTATATCATCCTGACAGGTGACGAACCTCAGGGGTAACATGTAGAACCATTCATCATCCTTTTCTTGAAGTGACTCCACAAAGAGTCAAACTGACACATCTTCGTCCTCAATACCCAACACACCTTAAGTAGTGATAAATGTTGCTACATGCTCTTCAGGGAGTTGAGAACCATCCCCTTTGAATTTTGGGAATTTTTTCCTCGAGCCTCTTGGTAGCTCATGGAGTGGTTGGGCAAGATCCAGTGGACTAGTGTTTCCTCCCCATGGTACATTAGGCCTACGGGCCTCACGATCACATTAATGATCCCCCATTCTATTTCCATTTCTATCTTCCAACCTTTCTAAGGCTGTGGCTTCTATTTTTGTTATTTGATCGACCTCAGCTTGAAGTATCTTGATTTATTCGAGTTGAGATCTTATTTCTTCATCAGCTCTTGCTTCTCTTTCTTTAGCTTCTTCTTCGGTCTCTACATTGGTGAAATCTTCAAGGTTCTCTTTGATGTATGGAAATTCACCATCCAAAGGATTGGCAACACTCAAGTTCCCAACGTGGCTGGTTTCTTGAAAAGGAGGCCTCTGGATTCTGAGTAGCTCTTGTCTCCATTGAAGTTCCTAAAAAATGGGATCAGTTTTTCCTCCTTATCTCTGTTGCCAGGTGTATCTTCTATCCGCCAATTTGAAAATATATGCTCTTCTTTGCTATGTTGGAATTTGTTTTTACCTCTCCAATTTAGCAGAGCGTTCTTCTTCAAGGTCCATAATTCTCGTGGCAATGAAGTAGTGGTTGGCACTTTGTCTATTATGCTAGATAGCTTCCCTCAAACCTGAAGCAACATATTCTTGGACGTGGAAGAGAAATTTGTGTCTTTAAATAGGAGGGTTTCTTGAAATAGCCATGATTTGAATCCATATGGCTCATATAGCCATTCAAATTCCAAAATTTTTCTCTTTTTTGAATTTAGATTTTTTTAACCTTGTGGTCACATTCAGGTGCAGATGTTTCTAAATTTGCCTCACGGTGGGCACCAAAAATTGTTGGTGAGGAAATTGGTCAGGTGGAAATTTTTTTGGACTCCTTGCCAATGCTCTGGGAATCTAATTCCCTCTACTTAACTGGTGCAGTTTCCGTATATACATGCACATGAAAAGGTGGATTTCTATGGTGGCCTTTCGGTTAGGGGATCCAATAGGAGCACTCCACTAACCCTGTGGAAAATGATTGCAGTTATCTGTAAGTGGTGAATTTTCTATGAAGGTGGGAAAGGGAGTGAGAAGAGAGTTAGGAGAACTAATGTTGTAGGTAGAAAATCAGATTCTTGCATGCACTAGTTAGAAATTTCAACACATGCATTTATGAGAAGAAACAACTCTGTAAATGGAAACAAGATGAGATAAGATTACAAACTCAAAGTTTCTAAAATCTCCTCTTCAAAGAGGCTACAAAATCCTTCTTCTTGTATTGATGCTTAACCAAAAGTTGTACATAATGTGGGAATGGAAGAAATTTGAGAATGGAGGAAAGTAGAAGAAAATGGCTATCTCCTTTACTTTCTCTAAGTACAATGCACTCATGAGTTTACAAGATCAATTGCCAACCTTGTACAATGGCGTGAATAAGCCATTCAATCTCCTCTAAGAAATGGTTACAACTTCTTCTTTGTTAGCAAGAAATGGTTTACAATTTCTTTTCAATCATTCACATTCATTCAGATTCTTGATTCACAAAGAAATGTCAATGGAGAGAAAAACCAGAATTTTCATAATGCAGCCGTTACAATCATTTTGCAACTTTGAATTTAAACCATTCATCTTGCCTTTGAAACTTTAAACTAGAGTCGTCCACGTGGAAGAAATTTACTGTAGCGGGTGTGGAGAATTCCTTTTGCATTTTATGACTTTATAGAGATTTGGCATTTTGGAACATTTTGGCCCGCTCACCCACTTTTGATATGGTCTTGAAACGTGGCCTCATTTTAGTGGAGAAAGAGTCGTGGACCACTTTTATAATTTTACCTTTTTTGACTGCAGGATAAAAAGAAATTACTCCGTAGGCCTGCCTCCATGATTTGACATTCAATGTGGGCTTAATATTTGAATTTCTCCCTTATAGCATGATCAGACCTATGGGCCACTTTATGCCTTTTATCCCTTTTAGAAACAAGGCTTAAAAACTCAAAAGGCTCTGACAATCCACCTCCCCGCTTTGAATTTCCAATGGTGGGCCCAAGATTTGAATTTTTCCTTTTTGCTTGGCGGGGCTATAGGTTAAGCCCCCTTTAATAAAAAGGCTTAAATTCTCAAATTTCGCCGATGATCCACCTCCCTGATTTAACTCTTTTGAGGTGGGCTCAAGATTTGAATTTTTCCCTTTAAGCCTGATCGAGGCTGCAGATCACTTTATGAATTTTAGCCCTTTTGGAAACAAGGCTCAAATTATCAAATCACTTCGCTGGCTCACCTCTAATTAGATATGTCCACGTACTCATGGATAATTAGGCCAAAATTTGATGGGGAAGAAAGCGCCCGTCATTCGCGACTATGGAAAAATGTAGAGAAGAAGAAAACTCCACCATTTTGCGCCTAAGTTTCAAATTTCTTTCGCAAACCAAGGAATTGAAAACAATACAAGGTTTGATGATCCATGGCCATGAAAAGATTGACAATTTCATTAAAAGGAGGAAAATAATAAAATTTTCATGCATCCAAATAGGAAAACAAAAAATTCATCAAAAAGTGCAGACTGGAGAGTTTAAACAACTTCAAAGCTTGAATTTCTCTATCTTTTCGGGCCTCTAAATTTACTTGAACACTTCTAGAGGGCGTGAGATGAAAATATTTGAATTTTTCTTAGAAAATGAGGGGGGAATTTTGAGGGCAACAAGAAATAGCTCTAGCTTAAGGACATGACATGGACTGAGCATAGTGAAGACATGACATGGGAATCCAAAATCTCAATCTCTAGACCTTGTAATTCGGTGACCATAGCCTTATCCATTGGGCCTTGAAGAGTCATGCATAACTTTGAGAAATAAATATTAGAAGAAGGAAACACATAAACACACAACGAGAAGGAAACACATGACACACAACAGAAGGGGAAACAAAACCACACAACGGAAAGGGAAACACACCATGCAACAGAAGGGGAAACAAAACCACACAATGGAAAGGGAAAAACACCTAACAATCACCTATGGTACAAGGCGGGGGACAACCCACTTTCATTGATGATACAATTTCAAACCTCAACATGATATCAGAGCGGGAGGGTTAACTTAAATTAAAGGTATGTGTAATAGTTTGATTATTTATCTATTAACAATTTTTTTTTATTCATTGATAGGGTGGTTTTAACCCACCTTGTCACACCCTACATTTTCATTCTTCCTTGTCAAATAATAAGATATATTGTATGAACTAGTCTACATATGCAAGAGGACTAGTGCTATTATGTAGTCCCATTTGCAACTATACATACGTATGTATATCCTAAAGGATATGTATAATTATGCATAGTTGCATGTGTGACATAGTAACCACACTAATCATCATGCATTTATGGATTACTTAATACATATAACTTTTTTTTATTGTACTTGGTTGTATGATTCCACCCTACCCTGCTGCTATGTGTGATGATTCGGTAATGTTGACAATCTGTTACATGGCTGTAATTATATTACTTCATTGTTGCACTTGCATTAACTAGTGTGGGGAAGTAATAATTGTTTGATGATGTGACTAACCTTCTTGTGTTATTACATCGGTCTTAGATCAAAATGCATTAAAAGGGTCTTCATTACTGTGCTGGTGATGTTCCTAGTCTTTGATAAGGTAAACATTATTATTTTGAAATCTACTTGGAATTTAATGTGTTGATGATACAAGAATTTGTCTCTGACCATAATGATTGAGAATTTTAAAATTTTAAGTAATGTTTGACTATTAATTGGGTCATTGACCATGCCAATTAGTGGAGGTAAATTGATGTGCCAAAATTAGCAGGAACTTGACAAGGTCATAACTTGAGCTCCAGGTGTCCGTTTGAGTCCATTTTTTTTTTGAAACCACATGTTTCGATGATACAAATGCACCAGTCAACCAGCCCTACCATTTGGAGCAAATTTTGGCACATTTTCAGACCCAAAATCTTCCATCTTGAGGCTGAAAATTAGGATTTAATTTGTAGTTCGATTTTTTCCTATTTAGGGTATTAGTTAATTTTAGTCTGTTAGTTACATTATGAGTTGGAAAGTTGGTAATTCTTCTAATTTAGGAATGTATAAGATGCATGGAAATTTTTGTGCCCGTACGAATAAGCATGCAAACTTACTAAGAATAGCAGGTTCTAGTAAACTGCTAAAAATAGTAATTTCCGCCACCTAGAGTAGATTTAGTCAGAGTTAGCTAGAGTTTTACTTGGAAAATCAATTTGGGAGTTGTTTTCCTATTTAGGAAACATTGTAATTCATTGATTTGAATAACAAATAAGGAGATCTATTTTCTTTTGGAGTTCATAATATTGGTAGCATATCTGGTTTGTTCTAGAATTTGGCTGCATTTAGAAACTGATCATGATAGATGGGTCTGAGGACACTCTTCCTAGTATATTCCAACACTTGTCCTAGCTCAAATTACCTCTACACTAGTCAAAAATTATATAAGTCATCTCCTCTCTCTATTTATTAGGGTATCATACGTATCACATGCTTTATTTAAGTCGATCTATTACTGTACATTGATCACTTGCATATCATTAGGTTACATTAGTTAATATGAAATTAGATTTAATTTCATTTAAATTGAATCAAGATCATGGTAATCCCAAGTAGCTTGATGAAAGTCCCTGTACCGTGCTTTGAGCTAGTCCATAAGCCTAATCAAGGAAAAATTTTCTTCAGATTTTTATAAGAGGCTATAGAGGCCTCCTATTAGGACATAATAGTAAACATGAATATCAATAAGAACTTTGGGAAAAATATTAAATTTACTTCCAATGCGAGAGATTTTTAATGTGATCCAGTATGATCAACGACCATTACCTTTTCAACCTTATGTAAAAATAATTGATAGAGCTAGGAGGGAGTTTCGATGGAATGAAAAAGGGATGCCCAATTTGATTGTTTTGTTAAGGTCTTCGACCGATCATTGAATCCAATTCCATTGAAGACGAGATATCCATATTGTAAGAGGGAGAATATAATGTCTATAACATTGAGTATTTTTCCATTGGAAATAGCTTGAACTAGAGGAAAGACAATAAATATATAGGTTATTATAGAAATATTGTAATGAACATCTGGGCCTCACTCGTTAAATTACAGGTTAGAAATAATTCATATGTAAAATTTTGGAGAGGCGATGAGATCAGTTTTAGGAGTTACACTACAGTGGCATTGGTGAGAAAATATGAAAATGCCTCTTCAGCTAGCACATGAAAAGGAGTGAGAAGGAAATCATGGTGAATATACCAAAATATCCTAAATGGATTAGAGAAAATTCCATTGCATGGAGAGATAGGTTGAGGCACCCTAAATAATCATGGCCATATTACTTATAAATATCGAGCCTAAACCTTAAGCGCTTTGAGCATGACTAGTATATGAAGTAAGCTACAATTGAAATCCTATTATAGGGTTACTTTGCTAAAAAATCACTAAGTGGGTAATAAAAGGATCCATTTGTGTGACCACCAAGCCCATTCATATACCTTCCAGTAAACGTTATAATGAGGGGTTTAATATTCTATACTGTATCAGCTTTGAATCAGGGAAACCTATTTTTTCTAGAATAAAAATTGTAGGTAACAAGTCTACACATATGGAAAGTAAGAGCTTCTATAATCGATCTTATAAGAAATGTTAAGAAGAGTAATTGGCCACCAATTAGATGAATGTTATCTGGGTTAGATCCCCTATGCTTGAACTGTATGAATTTTCAATTGCAAGATTGGTTGAATGAACATAGATAAGGTGAATTGAAGAATGAAATGTCCCTAGATGGGTTACCTACAAAAAGGTAATGGAAAACCACATCCCATTTAGGTCTTATTGGGAACTCACATAAGTTTAGAATCGTATTCCTGGTTCTTACCATTTACCATTTGAGAAAATACCTCAAGAATGTCCAAGAATGTCCTCTATAGTTAGAATTCTATGGAGAGAGATTCTTTTTTATTGTGAGATATTATAAGGGACCGCAACTAAGTATTGTATCAAGAGCCTACTCAATTACATCTAGAGAGAGATCCTAAGCATTATGAAACATTAGTATAATAATGCTACAGAAAATCCTACACTGTCTATGACGGCGTTCAAATAGATGAATGAGAAAATTCTCAGATAATATTCCAATTCTGTTGGTGTGCATTTTTGGGTTTGAGGTAATGAATTAATTCCTCTGCAGGAAAACCAATCATCTCGCTCTTGAGACAATGTAATCAAACTATCATATGAGCACCTCTTGTACTGTAAGTATATGTAATTTTAATGTGTTACCTAAGATTCACTCACCTTTCTAGAAGCTTATTATTATATATTATAATCACCAGGGAATTTTCTCATAGAGTGAGTTAACGAGTGGCTTCACTTGAATTTGGTGGCAGAGTACGATTTATGATCAAATATGGATTTCAACTGACACCCAAAGGTACATATAAAACATGTCAACTTCATAAATGACATATGTAAACCAGACAATCCATCTTGTGTTGCTTAGTTGGTCATGTCACATGGCCCTAAACATGAGTAATATCGTGAAGAGTAGTGATATCGTTCCAACTACAAGAGGTCCTGAAATAACTCCAAAATATCAGACAAATAATTATACAAAAAAACCAAAACTCTTATAAAACGATCTTTCCTCTCATTTTAGAATTGTTGGTTGGATATTTTGTCAATCCAAAATATGAGGTTCAACCACAGTACATGGGATTAAATCCCTCCTCAAAGACAGGTGAGGCTGCCTGTTTATTACTAATCTAAAACACAACAAAAATAATATATACAGTATTCACACTAATCTAACCATTGGGGTTGGGATAGAATCCCGAAATCCATATCCACATGATTCAGGAAGATGTCATTTTTCGTAAATGGACTGGGTAGGAAATTATTACAATGAAAGAATCACAATGGAAAGGAAATGAGAGAAATGTATTTTCTTTTGAGTAAACACAGAGCACGAAATAATCATACGAGCTTTAGATCACAAATATAATGTCTGAAATGATTAGAAACACCAAGATGCTAAACAAAGAATAGTTTAAGATTATGAACGTAAGAACAATATCTTAAGAAAGATATATCTCACAACACAAAGTTTGCAAAATAGTATCAACTCCTATTCCTCAAAATGATTAAAAGAAAACACAAAGTTTTTCTTCTTCCCAATAGCTCCCAATATTTCAAAAATATCGACCCTTTAGAGTGTACACACATCCCTAATTTATAATATAAAAGAGTAGAGAGAAAATAGGATGAATCCTAGAAAATAGTCTTTTAACGAGAGTCCTATTTTTCCTGACTCTCACGCAGCAGACCAAGTCAAAATATTCTTCCTATGTGACGAAATAGAAATGAAAAGGACATGTCAATTTCAAGATTGAAATGACATGAAACATCAAAACTTAGTCTGAATCGTCATCTTTTTCTTCCTCATCTTTCCCTTCCTCCAACTGAGCCTGTTTGTTCTCAAATTCTTGGAACTTTCAGATTATGCCTTGTATTTCATTTTCATCAGGTGTAGTGGAATGATCACTCAGAACTTCGCAGGTTTCATGAGTGTCACTGGCACTACCAGGAAGTTTCCTCAATCTTTTACTAAGTCTTCTCAAGGCCTCCAAAGAATGTTCAATCTTCACAAACCTGTCGATGATTTCAATACCAAATCCGTGAGTTGGTTCATGCTAAACAGACTCTTGGACTTATTTTAAAAGATTGTCAGCTGATAGGATACCCGAATTTCCAACTGACACTTTTGCACAAATTTTAAGAAATTCTTCTTCCATGTCACTTTTGCCATCAATCAATTGATCCCTTGATTCTCTCAATTTACCACAGGCTTCGTTAAGAATCTTTACCCTGAATCTGATGGCTTTGGTTAGTTGGAAATGCTTATCCGCATGTGGGATGATGCCTTATTCTACCAGGAGGCATGATGGTATTTTCTTTAATGCCTAGAGAGCTTCGAAAGTCAAATCAAGATGTCCAATTTCTTGGGAGAAATCATCATCCATCTTTTCTCCATCACTCTGAATATTCCCTAGAGATTGATAGACTTCCACGGTATCTTGAATTACTTCCTTCCCCTGCTGGAGCAGCCTTTGGATCCATTCATCGACCACCCTTCCTTTTTTATTAATCTTCTCAATTATAGGCACTGATGAGAAATCAAATCCGACAGGGACAGAGGAAGATGATATGGATTCAAGGGGTTTAGAGAGCTTTAGCAAAACCTCAGTCAACTGCTCCACCTTTCCTTTAAGCTCATCTCTGTTGTCTTTTGTTTCTTTCAACTTCTGGCAGAACACGTTTGTGGCATCTCATGCATCCTGTTGTGCTCCTTCCATTATCACCTCTCCTAGAGCCACCCTGGTTATCTGATAGTCAGAGGCTGTTATGTCCTCTTTAGATTTTTCAGTTACAGGAGTGGCGATCTCTGCAAACTTATGCCCTGAAGCATCCACCAAAACCCTTGAAACTATTTTGGGTTTCTTGGCTAATTTAGCAGTTGAAGCCTTGAGTGAGCTAAAATCAAAGGCTGGTATGGGTACAATCACCTTACTCTTCCTTGGAGTTTGCTCGAGTAGCCATTGAGGTGTTTCAGAGGGAGTTGCCACTATTTTAGAAGTTGGTATCATACTTTCAGGAGGAGAGGGATCTAATGGCGAAATGGGGACAGTTACCAGTGTGGCAGCAGATTCAACAAAAAGAGGCACAGGAGGGGGCGTGTTGGTGATTACTTAGGTACCAGTAGAGAGGGGTGAGAGTCCAGAGAAAATGCTGGCCATGATTGAAGAAGTTCGATGGGGAATGAGGAGGAAGAATTAGATGTGAGGGAGGAGGTGCAGATCCAGACTCCAAGGCCTGGGATGCAAGAGATAAGGTCTCTTTAGTTGGGCAATCAACAAATGGTGAAACCAGAGGCTGGCTTCCTTCTCCTTCCAAAGAAATTTCTCCTATTTCTAGTGGTGTTGGTGATTCTGGCACATTCACCGTTTCAACTAGAGAAACAATTGAAGAGATTTCTCGTTCTCTTTTTTTCTTGACAAACTTGACCTTTATAGGCCCCTTAGAAGATCTTTTGTCTTTTCCCTTTTTGGAGGGCCCTGCCTCTGAAGCAACCAACTTTGAAAAATTATCATCTTTAAAACTCATTCCCCAAGAGGCGAGCCATGCCTTGGTGCGTGCGAGAATCAGGGCTGACCTATCCGTAATGGAGGATTTTTCATTGATAGACCAATCAATAGGTGGGAAAACATATTGATCTTCATTCAGTCCATTATAGGAAGGGTCTAGAACACTTTCATTATCGCTAGTACCTTCTGGTAAGTTAGCGAGCTCAAGTGTTTGAATCTCAGCAAGTGTCAATCTTCTATGATCTTTTCTTTGAACATCAACCTCATCACGTAGATCAATCCAGATGTCCTCTATGCTTGGTATGTGCAGGTGCAGAGTTCCATATGCCTTGAGGACTCCTCAAAAATCAAACCCATCTCGGGGCTTCATGTGCTTCTTTAACTTATCTTGAAGCTCATGGACAACATTCTTGGCTTTCACCACTGTCGAACAAGTATACCTTCCAATAGAAATTGGGAAAGATACAGTGGCCCTGTGTTTACTCTGTTGGAACTTGTGAAAATCCAACAATTTCCTAACCAATTCCATCAAGATTAATTTGTCCCATGGATATCTAGGTAAATGGAAAGGATCCCATGGGTACATGAATACTCGAAGATATGTGAACTTCTTAAATTGCAAGAAGACACAACCCCATTTTGAAACTTCAACCCATGCTTCATCAGATACTCTCGTTTTCCTCAGTTCGGGACTTAACTTGCAGATGTTCTCATAAAAGAAGGCATCATTTACCCTTCTGAATTGGTCTTCAGACCCTTTTTTTTTCAGCTGAGGGAAATAATGATAAACATGTTCCACTATCTTGTTCCCCTTGGTGTCCAACCCAGGTAGTTCCTCATACCGGCCGCTGCATAGGTGACATACGAGGACATGTAAAACTTTCCTGTAGACAAGACTGTTGTCATTTGATAATCTATCTTGTTACTTATAAGAGTACCCCAATCAATTCCCTGTTGATTCTTCTTAATAGTGATCATGAACTGGTACATCCATCCTTGGAAAACATTTGATTCGGGGAAACCAAAAACCCGACTCAACAGAGTAATGATATCGTTGATTTCCTGAATGAAATCACTTCTGGGAACAAGTCTTGGGAACCTGAAAACAACCAGTTTGGCTTTGATTAGAAACTTCTTATTTACGTGTTTGATGCAATCCTCCTGATCATTATCCCAAGATTTTTGGGCTGACTTGAGATCCATATCTCCATATTCTTCAAAATTAGGCAGCTTGATAAGGTCATCGAAGTAACCTCCATCCAATTTGATTACGACTTCTCCCGCCTGGTTTTTCACAGAACGAGAAGTAGAGTCATAATTTGAAGCATAGGCCAAGATGAACTCGGGGCACTGAGCAGACATAGGGAAGCTTGCCACAAGAGGTAGGCCACTATCGACTATTGATTTCATCCATGGATTTTGAGAAGAGCTCTTGACCCTATTCCAGAAATCCTCCATATCCATGTTTCTGAGCTCTGTATCTCAGATGTCAAAATTACAGTCAATATAGCATGGAGACTCCACCTTCCTGAATTTGTATTTCATCCTCCCTAAATTTTCAGTATTTTCTTGTGATGGACCAGGGTCTGACATGAGGAATTTCAAGGGAGGAGGGTGTCGGAGATCAGGAGATGTTGAACACTGTGAAAAACCTGACACACTGAGAAGAATGCCGGAGAGTTCAGAAAACCCGACACTGAGAAGAATGTCGGAGAGTTCTGAAAACCTGACACTAAGAAGAATGCTGGAGAGTTCAGAAAACCCGACAGTGAGATTATCTGATATACTGCGGTTTTGAACACTGCAAAGCACCCTGTGAAACCTGAGAAGAGGGAATAGGGTAATTGCTGAGTTGAAACATGTGGGTTTCCTTCACCATTTATATCCTGAACATATTTTTAATTATAACAAAATTCTGGGGAATAAAAAAAAGTGCTAATTCTAAAGGGGGAAAACCCTAAAACATAAACCTAATTTGAAAACAACCCCCAAAATGGAAAAGATGAAAACCCCAAAACAACCTTGATAAGAAACTTGGAAGAATTCCTTACACAATTAATCCACAAAAACCACAAACAAAGAATGAAGAAAAATACCTTCAACCAGGACAAGGAATGATAAAAAATGAGCAATGCAATCAGGCATAGAGGAGAGTTTTAGGTTTCGGGGTCGAAGATGCATGCGCGAAAATCCACGAGGTAAAAAGTACGTTTGGTAAAAATGACGTGGAAATCTGAATATATATAAGAAAATTCACATTTAATACACTTCAGTTGACACGTGCCAACTACCTGACAACTCGGCATTAATTCCATGTCAGCATGCTTGGGATATCCGAAAACCTGACACAGTTTTTTTAGAGTAATTCAGGTTTCGGGAAGCAATCGCAATGAAGCATGATGTTTGATGGCCCCGGAAACCCAAAACAAAGGAGTAAATCGGGCTTCAGGGATCGGAAGACATGCGACATGGAGCATGTTTTGATGAAGGCATGTTCTGATGTTCGGAAGGTCCGCAAACCTGACTTACCTTACTTGATGTGGGTGTCGGGTTTCGGGGATCACATGACATGAAGCACCCAAAACACATGTTGTCTTGCTTGTGAAACCCAAAAACCTGATTATCTCTCTGAAAGGAAATTTTTAGACAACCAACGCAAAAATTTGTTAGGGTTATCTGATTTTGTTAGCGTAAACTAAAAAATGAGATAACAGGTCTTAAGCCTGATTATTGAATACTTAAGTTAGTTATGAATGGAATCTCCTGTGTAGGAATATATTTTTCAAGTACAAAATGAATTGAAGTGACTTCTTGATTTTAAAATAATTCTTTAGTATTAAATTTTGGAAATAACTATGTTTGGCCCTACACTATTTATAATAACAATAGAATGTCATATTTGTTAACGGTGGTTAAATGAGATATTGACTGTTAACATCCCACCATCTATCAAGTTGGATCTTGTGAATCATTACCTTGAGAAAAGAACTTTGTTTTCTTCCTTTAAATGTTACCCAAGGGCAAGGAAAATTGATATGGGGTGAATAATATTTGAGTGTAATATAATTCATTAGTCAAATGAGTAAGAATTCTATTCTTGCTATTGTTGTAGTCTTAATTGTTAATATCAACATATAGATCTTAATTGTTGATATGAAATTATGTTTAATTAATCACTCAATTTGATGTTGAATCTTTAAAATTATTGAGGTATAAGAAATATATGATTTGTATCTTAAGTTTCACTTATTATGTTCTTAGTATAACAACATGATTAAGAGTTGTTAGTATATGCCAGTTCGATGAATTGACCACATATATCTTCACTGTTTCCTTTAGATGCATGATGTAGTAGATAAGTAGCATTGATCACTTACTAATGTTTGAAAAAACGAATACGAATCTTTATACTTATTGAAAAGTGAAACATTATTTCGTAGGTTTTATAAGGAATTTTTCCTATCTATAACAATATGGAAACTTTTGTAATATTTAATGAGGATTCTTCCTTATTTAGCTTACTATATAAATTTATTACTTGTAATCTTTGTGTGTTGTAATAATGATTATACGCTATTTTTAACAATGCTTCATACTCTTGAAATTGATTAAAATTAATGTGAGAATTATAAAGCTATAATTGTAATAATTTGAGGGAACTTTAGAACAATCATTATCATGTTTAAATAAATGAGAACAATTAGGCTAAGCTGTGATGGACAACAATATTAAGTTATGAAGTAAATATATTTATGATATTTAATTGTTCTCATGACTTCATTATTAACAAGAAAATATGTAGTAAATACTCATTAAATATTATTGTATTGGCATAAATAAATATACAAATAAGATGTGTTTCAATTGTGAGTTATAAACTAAAGGAACGTAATACTGATATTATAACAATAGTCAGCATGGAAATTATGATGATGTATACTCATTGTAAATACCATACCTATTTCCACTATACCTTAGTGTGAAAAATGTTACAACGATATAAAACCACGTACAAAGGGACATCAGAACAATATTAAGAAGTAGTACAAATGTACACAGTTGACTTAAATAAACTAAAATGAATAAATCACTATTAATGATCATAAGAGATATTTATCGTTATGAATTGGTTTTTTCTCATGCTTAACTAATCTTATTTAATGATTTTAGGATGATATAGTTTGTTTTATGACATGCGGTATGAGATAATTACACTAGTTAGTGACTCAAGGAATTACTATACACCTCTATTGTGAAGTGTATAACTTAATGAAACTCAATATAGCCTATCCTTAGGATGAAACAGAATGAATTGTAAATGAAAGGTACATACCATGAGATGAAATTTGTGTTGTATGAACCTTGTCCGTGCCAACTCAAGATGAATACAAGGAGGGTAACGAATGCGTAATGACGTAAGTCATTATATGAGCGTAACCTTTCCTGTAGGGATCCTAAGATGGTACACACAAGATTCATGTGATCTGAGTATCGAGTCATGATCCTTACACCTTCAGAAATTAATTCGATTACTAATCGAAAACGAATAACTAAAATGGATAAATGAACTTAAATACTTAATCAATGGAAAAGAATCTTGATAACTATGTCGAGACAATTGTGTGGTGAAGGGAATACATGTTTCATAGACTAGTGTGCAGTCTCAAAACTGGATTGCTAGTGTAATGCCAAATAACTATTGCCATAGTAATGTAAATGACTTATTGAATTTTCTGTTCACCATGTATTCTTGATAGAAATTCCTGGAGTTGGATGGAGGTTACTTCACTGAATTTCTGGTTGACACTAAAAAGATGCGCATGTTCTTTTAGCCTATAAAAATCTTTAACCAAAGGTATACAATGTATATATGCTCGTATAAAGTGAATAAGGGGGATATAGTAGATCTAAATGACCCTTACAATTGCATATAGTAAATGTATGTTGTCAAGATGGATTCTAGAATATTAATTATGATGGATTACTTAGTAATGAAATAATGTTATTCATTGCAACATAAAAATAATTAAGGGATTTTGTAAACTTATTATTATGCTGGATTTTATTTGCTGCGTGTAAAAAATCATTGAAGGCATAAAAATTTAACTAAAGATTTATAAAAAACATTTCCCATAGTTTGTTGAAGTATAAAACAAGGTGTTACACACCCAAGCTCTATAAGTGGACCCCTCATCAATTAATGTTTTCCTCACACCTATCTCTTGGGAAAATAATTTATACCTCCCTCATAATCAATTAAACCACTCAAAGTTTTTAACTTGTGGAGCAGGCCCACTAGTATGTTGCTATTCATAAGGTAATTTATTTCTAGTTTTTTTACCCATGCAATTAATTTATTCTCCTATATAATCGGAAAATATTTTTTTATGTTTCCTGGGTTTAATTTTTTTTATGTGGGATCCTCCTTAACTTCCTTACCTTTGAAAATATAAAACAAATATTAAATCCCTTGTCTTGATTCTTGGTATTTGACCACATTGAACAAATAAAACACTGCCATTTTTTATTAAATCGCTTTACATTAAAATATAGACTTAATATCCTTTAATAAAACTTTCATGGCATTATTTTCTTATGTATTAGTTGGGACTGCTTTGTATGTGCTCCAACTTACAAATAATGTTGGCATGAGTTGGTTGGCCGCTCCACTTTGAATGGTCTTTGATATCGCTTATGTCTTTGAATGGTCTTTGATATCGCTTATGGGCCTTGTTTGGGCACTTTAACTCATCCATGTGTTGTGTTGTGTGACACGTTGGCAATGTGGCTTGGTTTGTTTGATAGGTGAGGAATATTTCTCGGCACTTGACTGTTGACTTGGTCTTTATAATCTCTTAGCTCACCATATGACTTGGTCTTAGAATGCTTTAATATTTGTTTTTCCTTTGCTATTCCTTTCCACATCAATACATGCGCCAAATATTAGAATGAAGGAATAGGTAATGCATTTGAGAATGCATTTCATTTGCGTTGAATATTAGTTTTTTATTACAACAATAAGTGCATTTCCGATTTGAAGCCAAAATCTTTGCACTTAAGATGTTAAAACTCTAGTTTTAAAGTCCATGTTCCCATGCTTTATCAAAACACGCATGTTAAAAATTGGTTTTAAGTTCCCAAATATGTTTAGAAGTCTACTTTCACTTGTGGTATATATGCCGGGTCACTTGGTGAATTTTATTTAATCTTAAAATTGCACCATGCGTAGGTTTTGGAAAATAAAATGTGGCATATATTGTCACTTGGTGTTAATTTTTAACCTATACTATGATAATATCCTTTGAAATCTATTTTTATGTCCCTATTGCTACTCCTACAAAATATAATTGAAATAAACTATTTCTAGGTTTCACATCTCTCCGCTTTATCTTCAAAACACATATAAGAAGTTATATTTTTTCAGTATTTTAGTAAAACTTATTTTTCTAAAAATTGACAGAATAATTATGAGTGTTGGAACTATATCTTTGGAGGCTAGATTTAAACAAATATGTTTCTCCTTACATATTAAAATTGAAAAACTATTTTTGAGTTTTGTAGCTTTCTATTCTACCCTTCAAAAGACATATAAGAAGTTATATTTTGTTAATTATTTAGGAGAAAATGAATTTTTTTAAAAATGACAGAATAATTATGAGTGTTGGAACTATATTTAAATATTTTGGAGCTCAATTTAACAAATCTCACACTCCTTCTAGTATTAAATTGAAATAAGCTATTTTCTGGGTTCGTAGCTCTTTGCTCTACCTTCGTAACACATATAGAGACTATAGTTTCACGATGTAGCTGTAAATAAAACTAATTTTTAAAAATGACATTTATTAACTAAGCCTCTATTTTCCCAGTGCATAACTCTATAAAATACACCAACATATTTATATTCTCCATAATTAAATTCATTTCAAAGTTAGTAATTGCAGGTTGGATAAGATGTCATAACACATTATTACAGTGATATCCTTTTTGAAAGCCTTACTGCGCTTTTAAAAAATTGGAGTGGAGATTTTATTGGCAACCAAGATTCGTTTAATCACCATTTTATATAACAAATATTCATTCTTTTTAGGTTTGATATATGTACAAAGTATGCCAACTGTTATGGACAAGTTTGAACTTTGCCAAACTTTATCTCCATGGGAACATTTTACTAAAATTTTAGCATTACTTTAACTAGTGAAGTTTGAATTGATTTGTCCTATTTTATAATGTGTATATGTATATTGACAAGTGCAAATACAAAGAACACAAATTTATCTCCAAATTTGTTCCGTAACCTATTATGATTTTTTTTTGAATATAAATGGTCCAGTGCTCGGTAGTTTAACTGGTTTGGAGCTCGATTAATATATATGGTCTGAGTTGATGTTATCAATGGTCCGAGCTACTAGTATAAATGGTCCGCAGTCGACAATATATTGGGTCTAGAGCTAGCAACATATTTGGTAGAGGAGCGGAAAATTTATTTGGTCCGAAGCACGTGTATTTGTCCTTTGATCCGAGCTTGAAAGTATTTGTGGTATTGAGAGCTGGTCGTTTATTTGGTCCAGAGCCGTGGTAGTTATATTGTGGTTGGATCGTGGTGTAAATGGTCTGGACTTGTTAATATCGTTTTTAATTACCTATCGGTAAGAATGGTACACAAGGAAAATATAAACTATTGCTATACTTTTTTTGCGGAGGAAATGCGGTATACTTTATGACACGCAGTTTATCATGTCGTCCAGGCTGAGGCTCATCTCTGGCATATTAATTTAGTCCTTTGTGGCATTTTTTTGAACAATATAAAAAACCAGTGACTATGAACTATACCTGTAAGGGTCCTATAATGTCTAATATATGATTGTAACTTAATATGTTTTATTTTTTAAAACCAATAGGGTTTTGAGCCCAAAAACAATGGAAATCCTATTACAAATTTAGAGTTATTGTTTTTTTTCTCTAAAGTATTATGAACAATCTCAGAAAAATTAATGTATTTCAATGTTGACATAAATATTGATATGAACTGATCACTGTTTGCTTCATCATTTTGTAGGCATGCCCATTTTCAATCGAAAATATTCTCTATGTATCTTCATAACAATTGCTCCACTAATTTACTTAAATATTTACTATGGTGGTTGTTAAATAATTGTATATTATTAAGTTGTGTACAAAACTTGATCTTAAACAGGAGTAGCAAAAAAGAATTCAAACCAACAATATTAATACTTTACTGAGCTGCCTATAATAGGTAAAATGGAAAGAAATGAAGAAACAATGTGGCTACAGTGGTATTGGAATAACAAGGGAATTAAGAAAGTACTCATCTTTATGCGATTCTCAAAGTTGTATTGTTCTAGCAAATAATCCAGTTTAACATCAAAGCAAAAAACATATAGAGATACTTATGCATTTCATATGAGAGAAGGTGCTCTGCGGTGATATAGATATCTAGTTATGTCCCACTAAGCTCAGTTACAGATAGTATTACAAAGCCATTGTGTGGTGTGAATTCTACCAATTTATGCAATGATGGCTTTCGAGTTTCCATTTGAGGGGGATATGCATGCTGATACACCCCACCTCCCAATGGTGGCCAGGTTGTCTTTACCTGCTATACTCTGCTCCAATTAAAGATTGTTAAAAGATCTTCTTAGATCTTAGTAAACTACCACTATAATTTTCCTGTGTAAGTCCAAAAATAAAAGCATCAGTTGTAAAGACCTCCTTACTTTTTAAAAGTTTCTAGAGATGCTTATATTAAATCCATGAGAAACTTGAGGATGGCGTTCATAAATAGGATTTGCCAAATCATCACCTATGTTTTATATTTCCAAATCTTTTGTCCAAAAGGTTTGAAAGTTTAGCATGATGAAGGTGATAAATCCTTTTAAAATGTGATATGTTATCTCACCCCCCATGGTTAAGGATTGTAAATTCCTTGATAAAAAATGTAATGCTAACAATCAACCCCACTTAATAGTTAGGGGCCCCCAGTGTTTAGAACATTATATTAAGTAGGCTTAAAATCCCCGCTTAAGTTTTTATATTGGTATAAAATTTAGTTTATAGTGAATAAATCAAAATCTGTAATATTTTTATTTATGTCATAGCCACTTTAGGTTACGTGTAATTGATTATTCAAATCAATTAATAGTGGAGAGGGTGATTCAGGGAAGACACATTCGTAAACCAGATAAATAGGGCTCTCATGGCCTCGTAACAAATTAATTCAATTGGATATTTAAAAGGCGGAGAGAAGTGGGGTGATGGAGAAGTTACTTGGAATTTTGTTATGTAAAGTTTCTCAATCTGGAAATTACTAT